>CM041548.1:23128498-23233498 GCA_023238725.1 Scortum barcoo
GGAGAGACGGACGGGGAGCAGAACCAGCAGGGTGCGTCGACCAATGGCAGCGCCTCATCCGGGACGAGTTCCCGCCCCTCTCCGATGAACTCCATGTCTCTGTATGAAAGACAGGCCGTGCAGGTAAGTGTGTGTGTGTGTGTGTGTGTGTGTGAGAGAGTGTGTGTTTACAGCTTCCAAACTTTTATTCTGTGTCAAAAGGTGTGTAAGAAAAATCTTTGATGTTTCTTTCAAGACCATTTTAGCCAAATTATGATCTTTCAGCTGAATCAAAAGCTCCCTCAGTAATTATATTTACTATTTATTTATTTGAAGCACAATTTAGTTTTAGTTTTAAATGTGTTAAATCCAAAAAGCTGTTGCAGTTTTCACAGGTTAACTAAACATAAATACATTTTTGCATTTTGGTGTTTTCTGTGTTCACGCTGAGTCAATCTGCAGTTTGTTGTGTCGCCAAAGAGAGTCGCATCAAGTGAATCATGTGAGATTTACTCATCAGCAGTAACCTTCACGAGCCTGCAGATCAAAGCAGATTGATTATAATAAAATATGATACACTTTAATGCAGTTTATATAGTGTTACTGGGTGAAGTGATGACATAAAACTACACTTACCAATACTATAAAACTTTGGCTTGGATTCACTTGTAATTTTGAACCTTTTGAAATGTTTCCACGTACAGAACAACCTCTTCTTTGTACTTAAAAATGACCCCCATCAAGTTTCGTCTGTTTGGCCTTATGCGCTTGGACGATGATCCAGTAGTGAAATTTAAGGTTTACCAGTAAATGATTCAGCTTGTGAGTCATTACTTTTGGACTTTACAATTGTCTTTACAAATTTAACTGGATCAGCGAGAGCAGAAGTAGGCTGCCTGTCTGGGGATCAGGTCGCACGAAACCATGTGATGCAGGTGGCAGATTAAAAAAGGCCTTTTCTTCCTGTTAGCATAAATCTACCTAACATGGTTTTACATAAAAGAGATTTCATATGAGCTTTATTTGGTGTAAAACATAATAAAATATAATTGCAGTGAAGTCTTTCCATTTTTTCTCCCTTCTTTCTTTTCTGGCTTACGTCTCATTATATGTTGCTATTTTCTTATTTTGTTAGAAAACAGAAAAAAAAACAGAATTTGTGTTTCTATTGAGGCGTGAACGGAGCTGGTTTGTGTGTATATATAAGCGAGATTAGGACGTTGCACTTGTTTGTCTTCATATTCTGATGGACAGAAAGTGATGGAGAGCGACTGGAAAAGGGAGGCGGGGGGAGAGAGAGGCTCTGTAATATTCTCAGGCTTTTGTCGCCCTGCACAGCCATCTGTCTTTGTCGCCCGGCGCGCACTAATCCAGCCCGCCGCCCTCGACTTATTACAGTACGAGCCTCTGCTCGTACATCAGGCGGCTGGCAGGAGGCGTGACGCTCCGCCACGGCATCCATCCACTCTCCGCTTCCTCTGCCCTCATTTCTCTCACTCCACTTCCTCCTACTTTCATATTTCGTGGCACTTTTTCTTCCAAATCTTCACTTTTTTTCTATAATAATTCCCCCTGCTGCTTACCACGTCTTCATCTGGTTGTTTGTCTTCATCTCCATTTTTCTCTCTTTCACCATCCATCACTTTTGCTCTCCGTCATGTCCTCCTTCACTCATCATCTCCTCTCCTGTCTCTTTTTTTTCTCTGTTTACTTTACTCCCCCCTTTAATTTTTCATTCGTCTCCTCCGCCCTCCAGGCCCTGCAGGCGTTACAGAGACAGCCCAACGCGGCTCAGTACTTCCAGCAGCTGATGCTGCAGCAGCAGATCAACAACGCCCAGCTGCAGAACCTCGCCGCCGTGCAACAGGTAAAGGTGTGTGGATGTTAAGTCACTCATGACTGCCTGAATTTATGTTAAATATAAGGTGAATATAATTTTTTATATACTCAAGATAAAAGAATCACAAAATATTTTACAGAGTCAGAAAAAAAACGAGAGTCATAATTTAAGACAAAAAAGAATAAAACACTCGATCTAATTAATCAGAAATCACAAAACCAAATGAAATAGCAGCATCACAGTGAAGCAAGCCAACTGTATGTACAAAAAAGAAACACAATTGGGGAAAAAAAAAATTTCCCAATCAAAAATCAAAATTGTGACTAAAAAAATGTTTTGGTAGAAAAATTGGTCAATCGTGTCGTGTCATGTGCCTCCACCTCCTCCAGCAGCTTGTTGGATTCAGAATATTGGACTTGGCTCGCAGACCGACAGCCTTTGCAAACATCCCTCTTTTGAATTTGTTTGGAGCAGACGGACACATAAAGCTGTCCTCTCCTCTTCTTGTTCTCTCTTTTATCGTTTTTCTCCTTCTTCCTCTCTCAGGCTACTTTGGCTGCCAGTCGTCAGTCTAGTCCTTCCAGCAGCAGCTCTTCTCAGACCACCAGCACCACCGCTGTACGTACCGTTTTCAACCTAAGAAGCCTGTTCTGGACAACCTGTGTGTCTTTTTCTACGCTTTTAAGTGACGCACAGAAGTCCTAAATTGCTTGTTATCATTGGACAGGCCAGCGTAACGTCTGGATCAGGGTCTACAACCAGCAGCCGTCTTTGCCCTTTGGGCGCCTCAGCAACGTCCACAATCAGCCAATCGGTGCTGCTGAGCGGGACGGCGGGCGGGCAGGGACAAATGTACCTAAGGGTGAGTTTCACCTGTAACTTTCAGAAGACTAAGATGAGATTAGATGAACTTTATTAATCCCACATCGGCTCAATAGACGAATGAGACAAATACGAGAAGAAAAAAATAAATATAAAAATATAGAAATGACATAAATACAGAATATACATCCTCCATATATGTAGATTATTATTGCATACTAGATTATGAAGAATCCATTTTTAACTCACTTTAGCAAGAATGTCGTGTTTTTATACATTTCAAGTATTTTGGGGAGAATCAGATAATTTTCTTACCAAAATGTTCAAAGTATTCAGCATCACAGGATGCAGATGTTTTTATTGCTCATTTTATATCAGAGTTACATCAGTGTCATATTAACATGCAGGTACCCGGCTTATACGTGACGGCTTAGTTTCCGTGTGTTTCCTGCAGGTCAACCGCTCCCTGAGGGCTCCCATCTCCTCACAGCTCATCTTCATGCCCGGCAACACCGGCACCGCCGCCGTGGCAAGGCAACCGTTGCCCAGCAGCCGCAGGCCCAGCAACAGCAGCAGGAAGTGACGCCGGCTTCCTCCTCTGGTGGCCAATCGGACAACGACCAGGTTGGTAGAATTTAAAGAGTTGATTATTTTAACTTTGCCGCACTGAATCCTCGCCACGATTTGGCCTTTATGTTTCTTCTTCCCGTCTCCAGGTGCAAAATCTGGCCATGCGAGGTGTGTCCAGTCCCAAAGGTGTCGGCGTGAAGACCGAAGCTCCTGAGAGGAGTGACTCAGGTAGGAAAGGAGGAAAGAAAAAGACGACCTGAAAGTTTGTTTGCTGTCATGAATGAATCCACAAATTTGTATTAAAACTGCAGTAAATAATATTTTTATTTCACCGATGGATCAAATGATTAGGTGGACTTTAAAGGGGTCGCTCATTTTGATAAAGAGTAGAGTAAATGTTCATCAGTTTAAATGTCATAAATGTTTGTGTGCAACTTGTTGTTTCTGTCGTTCTGTTTCAGCGGCGTACTCCCTAGTCCAGCCCTCCCACCAGTCAAACTCCCAGTCCCCCTCCAAGCCGAGCCAGCCTCAGCCCCAGCCGCCGCACATCAAAATCCCCACGTACCCTCAGCCCACCAACCTCAAAGCCCACCCTTCCTCCTCCTCCGCCTCCTCCTCCTCGTCCTCCACCTCCTCCATCCCTCTCTCCCAGCTTCTCCTCCATGGGACACGGACCCTCGCCACGCCACGGGAACCACGGCTCCCACGGCGGCGCACACCCTGGTCCTGACGTCCAGCGCCGCCAACCAGCCGCACGGGTACCCTGTCGGCACGGCGACCATCAAGCCGGCGGTCAACGCTCAGACTCTCGTGGTGCAGCCCCTGCAGAAGACGTCGCTCGGCGCCGAGAAGTCCGGCCACGCCACGCAACGGGCCCATCCCCATCCAGCCCAAAACTCTGCAGGGGCTCCGCTTGCCCCTCCAGCTGCCCACCAGGAACCCCCCTCCCATCCTGCCCGCCCCACCGCCTTCGAGCAGCTCCACCCAGGCCCCCCAGCCGCCGCACATCCCGGTCCAGATCGTGGAGGGAGGCGAGGCAGAGCACGCTGGGGAACACCCAGGCTCTGGCTCTGGCGCGGGGCAGCTGCAGTGCAGTCAGGACGGAGCCGCGGTCCTCAGCAGCTCGTCCAGCCTGCTCACCATGGTAGCCTCCATCGCCTCCAGGGAGGGCGGGGTGGTGGGCCGGGGGGTGGGGCTGAAGACGAAGACGCTCCAGTCGCCCCAGGAGGCCCCGCCGCTGGCTCACGTCTCTCAGGTGCATCCGCAGGCCAATCAGAGCTCGGGACAGAGTCAGAACGGGCCGCTGGCTTCGAGCTTGAAGGCTGCCACCGCCGCCTCCGCCTCCTCCCAGTCTCCCGCCGTCTCCTCCACTCCCTCCTCGGCCTCCAGATCCTCCCTCTCTCTCCCCCTGGTGACGGAGGAGCAGAGAGGAGCATCAGCTGGAGTGACCGCCACGGACGGACTAGACTCGTCAGCGGGTCAGACGCCGCAGGTCAGATTTCAGACAGACAAGTGTTGCTCTCTTTATTTACACTGTAAATAAAGTTTAATTGAACTATTGTGAGCACAGGTCACATTTTCTATAAATTCCTCGTACTGCCACTGCGTAAATAAAGGGTGTTAAATACCACACGGATTTCTTTCTTTTTTAAACTGAATTTTTTTTTTTAGGCAAAGCAGCTGACCGGCTCTCTAAAAAGAAAATCAGACTCCAATTCAGCCAATGACGAAGACGGCCCCTCCCCTCCACGGCTCCAGCCAGTCAGAGATCACGCCTCGGCTCCTGTCCCGACCAATCCCGTCGAAGCAGGTGACAAAACATGTAAATCTCCAAAGTTCATGAATAATTAGAATGAATGAATAATAATTTTTATGAATTCTCACAGCTCACTGCTGTAACACAATTTTTTTTTTTTTTTTTTACTGCTCCCCTCCTTCCTCCTCTCTCCTCCTCACCTTCCCCCCCGTCAGCCTCTGGTGCTCCCTCCCCAGCCTCCTCCTCCTCCTCCTCCCCCTCTCCAGTGCTGGCAGTGTCTCGCATGGGGTCTGCTGCATGCGGCCAGGGGGAGAGAGCTCCTCCCCCCCAAGCTGTGGTTAAACCGAGTGTCCTCACACACCTCATAGAGGGCTTCGTGATCCAGGAAGGGGCAGAGCCTTTCCCTGTGAGTACCTGGGATTTGTAGTTCAAAAGCCAAGACACGTTTTACACTGGTCTGCAGGTCACCAACCTTTTTTTTTTTTTTTTTTTTTGTACCTCCTTTGATTGACAGGTTTGTGGTTCAGTTAAGGACTCGGCTGGTGAAGATTTAACTAATGACAGTCCGGACACCAACCAATCAGAGACCGTTACAACAGCGACAGGTAACGCCAAACTACTGGCTTCAGATAATAATTGAGGGGTAGAAAATAGCTTATTTTGCTTTCAGTCAACATGGTGGTCATTTGTCTCACAGTTATCTCTGTAAGGTTAGTTTGACACGATCCTCAAAATACACTTAAGTTGGATTTTTAGCATCACACAACTGAAATATTTCATAACAGCTTTGTATTTTAAGGGAGAGGACATCATTTTTGTAGTTAAAGCATCATTTTTCAGAGCTCATTTGCACTCCGAGCTAAGCGTCTAATTTGCTAGTTAACCTCGCCAAATGTAATTAACAAAACGTGGAGACGAAGGGGGAGGTTTCCATGCAACAGCCTGTTTTGACCCTTGTTTATCCGAGCCGGGCCACAGGAACGCACAGAGGTTTTAATTACAACCTTCCCCACCTCTGACTTTGACTGCAGGGCAGCTGAACAGCACAGTGAAACATCATCTCAGCTTTTTCTCTCAGAGGAGTCTCAAGATGTAGAATAAGAAACAACCTTCAAGCTATTTGAGATAAAATTTGCAGTTTTTTTACATGTACCCTTATCGTCTCATGTATTACTGTACAAATCGTAGAAATGATTTATTATATTTACCATCTGCTGTTTTTTCTTCCAAACTTCTCCCCCCTCAGTGCTGAAGTGTGAGTACTGTAAAAACTTTGCTCCTGCCAGCCAGTTCAGAGGCACCAAAAGGTTCTGCTCCATGTCTTGTGCCAAGAGGTACTTCAGCATGCATGAAATATAATCTATACAGTGGAAGCCATCTTAGAAAAAAATACAAAAGAAAAAAACACTGCACTGCTGAGAGCTGCAGCCACCGGAGCCTCATCTCTCATATTTTAAAATGCTGAAAATAAATAAGAAAAACTCAGGTGGCTCCAGCTGTATGTTTCACAGCATGTGTGTGTTTTATTCTCGTGTTTGGATACTGTGATAGTGCCACGTCATCCACTTCTCTCTAAAATGTTGGCATGTGAACTTGTTTGTTTTCATGTCAAATTGCAGTCCAGTTAGTTTTTTCTTTTTTTTCTCCTTTGAATTTGCTTTATATTAAACTGTACAGTGTATTTATTACGTCGTGTGTTTCACTATATAAACAATGCTCTGTCTGCATTGTTTGAAACAGTCTGTCAGCATATGATTTTTTACATTTTCTGCTTCTGCTTTGCATTTGTCCCTTTGCCCGCTGCGCGCGTACAGACGATACGCCGCGTCTGGTGCAAAGAGATAAAAACTGTATGTGTTGCTCGTCTTGGCTTCAGTACCGTATATGTCACTCTTTGTCTACGATACAGTATGTATTGGTTCCCCAGGTACAACGTCAGCTTCAGGCAGCACTTCTGCATGCGGCAGGGTCAGGGGCAGGGTCACGCGCCGGATCAGGATCAAGGCCAAGGCCACCTGTCCAACTCGGACGAGGAGGGAGGGATGACCAGGCGGAGGGTTCCCCGGAGGACCAGCTCGGAAATCGCCAGTGCCAAGATCGCAGGGAGACCCATACCTGTCAAGGTGAGAGGGAACCGCACGTTTCCTGCATCCATCTGAAGAAATACTCGAGAGCTTTGTAGGAGTTAGGCAGGTAGCTTTTAAACTCTGCTTTAAAGCTGTCAAGCAAAGAGTTTAACAGAATTTGCTCATAGGTTTCAATTTGCAAGTTTCACAATTAAGTGTATAAGTTAGGGGGAGGACTTATCAGACTTATCTTTTCAGATTAGTTCAGCTTTTTCTTATTGAACAAGAAGAAATCCGACATGGTGCATTACATGGCCAAAAGTATACGGACACCCAAACATTACACCTGTATGATTATTAATTAAATGTGTCATTGTGAATCGATGGGCATTAATCTGCTGCTTTAACAGCCTCCACTCTCCTGGGAAGATTTTAGATCCAGTCTTTTTCATCCCAGCTGTGTAGGCTGGGTTTGAGGTCAGAGGTCAGAGTTCAGTACAGGCCAGTGAAGTTCTTCCACACCAAAGTGGGAAAACTATTTAAGTGCGCAGCTTTTTTGTCAAGATTCAAGATTCATACACGGAGCAGTCACTGGCAATGAAATTCTCAAGTCTTTGGCTCCCTTAACCAATGCTCAACAATATTTAGAAAGAAAAAAACATACAAGAAAAAAAGAAAAATACATTATAGAACTTATATAAACTTAAGTGATAAAATGAAAATATAGACCTGAAATATAAATTATACAACTAAAATAAAATAAAATAAAATATGAAACGAAAGATAATATACAATAGAATATGGATAATACTGTTAGAAGTTTGAACAACACTTCTGTAGATCACTGTATGCTTTAGCATCAAGATTTCCTTTAATTGTTACTAAAGGGCTCAACCCAAACCATGAAAAACATCTCTTACCTAAAGAACAGAGACGTGTATGAGAAGGGTGTCCACATACTTTTGGCCACATAGTTTGAAGTCCAAATGCAATAAAACCACATAAAACAGACATGAGCACGTTGCAGGTCGAGCACCCATCAGAAGTTTTCAGTCATGTGAGGTGTGTCGGCCCCTTTGGTGGGCACTGCATCTTAAAAAATACATACAAAAAAGTACAAAACTCAGATCATTGTCTCACATTTTCTTTTTATGGTTTTTATTTCAGTAATGACACTTTTTATGTTTGTTATAAATTAAAAATGTTAACTTGCTCACAGACTCCCCTTCCTCTCCTCTCCTCCCCGCAGTGCCGCTCAGAGTCCAGCCATTCGGACGAGGAGTCGAGTGTGGAGGAGGACGAAGACGACCCCATGTCGCTGTCGCCCGCCTCCTCGGCCTCCTGCCACCAGCCGCCTCCTCCTCTGCCGACGGAGAGCTCTGCACCCGGCTGCCTGCCCGCCAGCCCCGCCCAGTGGAGCGTGGAGGAAGTGTCGCAGTTCATTTCCTCCCTGCAAGGTTAAAATCATCATTAGAAACAAACACCCGTCATCCAGCTGTGTCATTAATCTCTTTTTAATGCTCATTTTGTGCCGCACCTCCCTCAGGAAATTAAATGATTAATCAGTTATGTCATGCTTTTTTAGGTACAGATGACTAAAATTCACAAGTTTCACTTCTCAAATCTTGAGACTTCTTTTGTAACGAACAATATTTCTCTAGTTTCTAATGCATTATTGACTAAAAGATTATTAATGAACAAAGAAAATAATCTGCAGATTAATTGATTATAGAAATAATGAGTCCTCTGCCTAAAATTGTGCAGAAATACTGTAAATTCCTGCTCTTTTCTCCTCTTTTATTCACATTTCAAACAAGGACTTCATTGCTCTTTTTCTTCTTCTTGTTCTCTATTTTCTCTCTTCCTGATTTTTCTTCCTGTTTAAACACCTGCCCCTCCTCTTCGCAGGCTGCGAGGAGCTCGCCTCCCAGTTCCTGTCGCAGGAGATTGACGGACAGGCCCTGCTGCTGCTGAAGGAGGAGCACCTCATGTCCACAATGAACATCAAGCTGGGCCCCGCCCTCAAGATCTGCGCCCACATAAACAACCTGAGAGACTGATGTCATACGTTTCACTAAAATCCGCCACGTTCAAAGTCAAGCCCCGGGCATTTACCCCAAACTCCAGAAAAAACAGAGCTGCAGGTGAATGTATGAAGTTCATTTCTCTTTTCAAACGAAGCCACGGTGCTTAAATCTGTCGGCGATTTCTCCACATTTTCAAACGTCGTTCCTGCAAATCTGTCACATCTGTGAGTTTTAAAAACAACACAGATTACAGATCCACCCAACCACATTTTGGTGAGGATTCATGTCATCTAAAATGGTGAAAAATAAGTCATTTTTAGCAAGTTTTTCTTTTTTTTTTTTTTTTTTTTAGATGCACAAATTCAGTCTTGTGCCTGTCTTTTGAAAAGCAGAATGATTTGAATGTATTTCCACCGTAGGAGTCACTTTTGCTGTGTGATCAGGATTGAGGTTAGCGTTCATACATGCACAGGATTCCCACATTTTACATCTTATGTACAAACAGGGCTGCCCACCTTTTTCACACACTGTACAACGAGTAAAGAAAAGCTCACAGATGAACACACTCTGTTCAGTCACTGTCTCTTATTGTGCAGGAGAAGTATTTTTAAGAGGATTTGCCCACTTTCGTGGTTTCATAATGTATTCAGGATTCTCATTTCTTGTCTTGTCTTGAACAATGTTGGTTCTCATTTATTCAAACATTTGTGGCTTTTTTTCTGAAACAGGTCATTCATTACAACTTTGTTTTACACAGTCAGCACAAAATTAGGACAGAAATGCAGGAAAGAAACCTGCATAACTTAACTAATATCCACAGAAAACATATCTTACAGTCAGTTTCATTTTGACTGATGTATACGTTGTAAGTATTTTGTAAGGAAAGTGCTCAGATGATTTCTAACTTTAATGGTTTGTGTGTAGAAACTTTCCAAATCATAATCGTTTTGCAAGAATGGACATCGTCATTTTTAAATGGTGGCACTTTGATTTTTTTTTTTTTTTTAGAAGTGGCCTCTTCTATCATTTACAGGGTCCAGTTAAAGTACAGGGTACCGGCTGCACAAATGCCGGATCAGAGTCCAAATGAAACCCAAAATCCTTCACTTCAGTTCACAGAGGGTTTCATATTTAGAGTGAGGCAGAAAAAAATAGTGATGTTTTCTCACATCTGTATCCCAGAGCACATCGATAAGACGCTCCTGCAAAAGGCTTTTCCAAAACTGTTTGACTTTTTCACTCAGTGAAGAGCCTTTTTAAGGGTTTTTTTTTAACAGAGGACTTATTGAGTCTGCTCTTAAGAAGGACTACAGGCTGCGAAATCTGTGACTTCTTTTTTTTTTTTTTTTCAAAATCAAATGGTACAACCAGCTGCTGCTCGTGATTTGTACAGAAGTATGCGTGCGAGCGAAGGGTAACGTCATGGGCTTGATTTTGTTTGAAACTCCATACATTTTTCAGACAAAACGCTGAAACAGATGAAGAATGAAAGGACGATGAGCCGTTAATTCGAAGCATCTTGAAGTTGCGTTCACGAAGGAAAGCAGAAAAATGGACCTATGATGGATGAAGAAAATTCACACCTGGATGAGTGAGCGCGTGAATGAGAAAAAACCTTAAACTATACTGTAATAAGTGTAAAATTTGCCTTTATATTTAAATGCACATTTGTTTGCTGGACTTGCCTTGTTTAAGCTTTTTACTGTAGGAGTTTTTTCTCATGTTCTCTCTCTGTGAACCTTGTGGCCTTTCTCACTAGTCTCTACAGATTTAGGTTTAGATGAGGATTGTCTGTTTTTTAAAACCGCTTTTCATATCATTCCTTGTTTTATATTAGTGCTTACTTTTTTACGATTGTTTTTCCAAGCAATGACATCCGTTGCCTTTCCCAAAAAAGCGTGACTGAATAGTAGCTACCTTGATCAAGGGAACTTGCCGTCTTCCTCATAGCTTTGCCACATAGCGTGTTAACTACCAACAGTATTTACCTTTCTAGTTAGCTCTCTTTGGCTTTGACGTTAGTGACTGTGGCTATTTCCAGTATTTTCTTTCCACAGAGGTTAATAATCTTTGGTAGCTGTGTGTTTATGTGTCATAGTTGCCACAGTTTAAAATCAGCAGGTCCCTCTGCGTATTGTGAAAACCAAAAAAAAAGAAGGAAAAAAAAGCACTTGTAGTGAATTACAAGTGATGTGAGCCGCAATTTCTTAGTCTTAGTTGACTTTTGTTAATAAGCAGACCATCGCAACGACTTTGTTCATTCAGTCTCGTTTTTTTTCCAAAAAAAGAAAAAAGTAGCACCTTTCTCACAAAATGACAGTGGATTCTGCAAAAAGGCCTTTTCTTTTTTTTAAATAATAAAGATTCTACTTCAGAATCAAAATGTGTTTGCTTGCAATAATCAGAAAAACTGCAACATCTCGGAGGGACTTTGAGGGTTTGACGTGAAGAGGCTGACGATGATATCATGCAAATAAATAATCAAGGAAGTGTTTGAAATCTACGCTGCTGTGTTTTTATTATCGAAGTGGATCTGACCTCACCCTAAGGCACGTTGACCCCGTTATGATTTTATTTCTGCGCTGTTTGCTTTTAATATGCACCATTTAGCTTCGAAAAGGAAGTGCAGACCAGTACAAGTACACTGGGTAAGATTTTTCTTTTTTCTTTTAGCAAACAGCACCATTTTCAGCATTGCAGTGTTTAAAGTTTACGCTTTGTCTTTAGTCACTGTTTCCCAGGTATTACACTGTTATCTGTCAGACTGTGACCTTTACATTATATCTGATATATCTGGCTAATTAACATCAATTTCAGGTGTTTAAAAATAGTAATGAAGGAGCCAGACTTTTGTAATGCACCTTTATGGTCCCTGATCTCTTAAAAAGTGCAGGAAACATGCATTGTTTTGTCACTATATTACTTTCAGATGTCCATAAAGTTCACAGGAAAAGGAATATTTACAATCCATATATTACTGAACGTATAATGTTTAAAGTACAAAGTATAAAACTACAAAAAAAACAAGAATTAATGATAAGGTGCATTTCATTGATAAAGTTAATTGTCATTTGTCATCCTTCATTCTTGCAGCAGTCCTCGTGTGCTGGATAAACGACGTCGACATCAGCATCAATACATCCCTGATTGATGTCGCTCCCGGCCAATCAGAGCACAGCGTAATTGTATGCCTCTCCACATCCCGCCTCCCTCAGGTATTTCTCGATGTCCGGCGGCTCAGGCACTCGCAGAACTGTCCTCCCGTTGGCTGACTTCTCCCCCGCCTGAAGTTTTCGAATGAGCTCCGCCACAGAGAGACGCTGCTGGGGGCTCCAGTGGCAGCAGGACTTGATGATGGAGTACCTGCACACACACACGGGGTGTAACTCAAACCCAGTGCAACACACAGATTTATTATCTTTACCTGCAATTTAAACTTAGACGCTTCACACAACATGTTGCTGATGCAGTTTGATTTTTACAAATGCAGCTTTAAAGTATGTTAGTGAGTTAAATTTAGAGCACATTATTTTTAATTTGTCCTGGCTAAAGGAAAGTGACAGAAATGAAATAAAATTAAACAGTCATTCTAGTTAAGTTTGATAAGTTTAATAAATATAACTAGACAGCTGGTTAACCTTAACATAAACCTGCTCACATAACCTCTATAAGTTATTACTTTATTAAATTAATCCTAGAATAACCAGCAGTTTTTATGAAATTTAACATTGAAATTGGAGCATTCATGCCGGTATGATATTTGATATTCAGTCTAGTCAATTAATCAATTAGTTTTGAGTTATTAAATTAATCTGCAACTGTTTCGATAATCAATTTTTAAAGTAATATTTTAAGCAAAATTGTCCAAATTCTTTGAAAAGACACCAGGCTTTTGGGGACTTATCACCATTTTCTGACATTGCAACTTACTGATTAATCAAGGAAATGATTGGCAGATTAACATTAATTGACAAAATGATTTTCAGATGTGAGACATTATCAATAATGGGAAACCAGTACAATCTTTTACAGCACTGTGATGGCTGAATAGTGAATCATTTTTGTGGTAAGGAGTCACAATGTTGGGACAGACATTAGTTACTGATAAAAACTGGTGTTTCTCGTGTTATAAAACACGGTTTCCTGCCGTTGGTCTTACACTGAGTTGGAGCAGGTGGCCGGACGTTTGAGATGTTTCCCTCTTTGTAGATGCTGCAGAAGTTCAGTCGCCAATAGCTCAGCAAATGGTGGGTCACCTGTATATCAGAATATTTTATATATTAGACTGAAGTCCCTTTACTTAATGAATATGCACTAAAAAGTTTATAATCTCCTGCACAATGATCTGCAGTTCATATAAATGAGTTATATAGTATGTTATTAACATATTAATCTGTTGTATTAGTATTTAAGAATGTGTATCCACCATATTATCTTCATTTTATGATATTTTTGGTAATAGTAATCAAAATTCAAACATTTTACTTTGTAGTGTTTAATTTATGTAATCCAAGTTATCAGTTATGTCTTGAACTTTAAAACACCCACCTAACGTGACCATTTCATAGAGCAGGATACCAAAGGACCACCTGTCAAAGAAGAGTTAGAGTGGAACATAATGTCATTAAAAAATATGCTTTTTGCCTCAGATTATAATGTTTTTTATATATATATATATATATATATATATATATATATATATATATATATATACACACACACACACACACACACACACACACACACACACACACACACACACACACAGACAGACAGCAGGTGGTGTACAACAGCTGTAAATTCAAACAGAAATACTTTATATCCGCTGTGATGGACACCTTTGTGTCAAATACTGAAAATGCTTTTGAATCAACATTTTCCTGAATTTTCAAACAAAATTTTCAAAATTTTAAACTGTGAACCAGAAATGTAAAGTGGATTAAAAAACCTCTGAGCCTGAGTCAACCTGCTTTGATTTTCTATCATATTTTTTTCTTTTTGATCACATAAAAATCCAGCTGATCTTCATGTATGAAGCTAATAATGTGATGCTGTTATGTTCAATATGTAAATTTCATTCAAATTACACAGTGATTCAACATCCTGAGATTAAATTGGGATGATAATGTTTCTCCCTCTTTGATAACTCTGGCTGGGATGTTTCAAAAACATCCTTTATATTCATCCGTCTTCACGTTGTTGGTTAATATTCCCGCAGAGCTCTCGGACACTCACACGTCGCTGCTCTGACTGATGCCTCTCCTGCCCAGGACTTCAGGCGCCTGCCACTTCCTCATCTCCACGTCCTCCACCTCCACCGGCGAATTGCCGTGTGCTCTCCTGCGGTAGGCCGGGCCCAACCCCCACAGCTTCGCCGTCAGGTCTCCGCCAACCAGAACGCTGCGAGCTCCCACGTTGCCGTGGACGCAGCCCTGACTGTGCAGGTACTCCTGGAGGAGGTTCAGATAAAGACGGGATGCATGAAATGAGGACTTTTTAGATTCAGCACTACAAGGATGTCAGAAAATATGAAATCAGAACATCAAACACATTTAATTTAGACAATTATGTGAGTTTATACTGTATTCAAACTTTTGTAAAGTTCAAAACCATTTTTATTTTGTCTAATCTGACAGTTAACAACTTAATCTCATAAATGGGACAATGGGAAAACTTAGATATGGACATTTTTTCTTTCCATCAAATCATAACAAATTAGATAATTCCCACAAATACAGTATTTTTGTCCATGAAGCACTGAGAAAGGCAGACAGACAGACTTAATTTAACCAACCAGAGCAGACGCCACTTGTCCCGCCATAGTGAAGATCCTCTTCTCCGTCATGTCGCATGAAGACTCTGGACTGGAGTTGTCCTTCAGTGAGAGTGTGAATGTTTTTGTCAGTCTGTGGTTGGATACTAGTCTGTCTTTTACATTATATGATATCTCTCTTTCTTTCTGTGTATTCATGAACAGCTGGATCATAAGTCTGTCAGTCTACCTGCCAACTACAGGTAGAAAGAAATACCAGTTTCTTTTGAAAGAGAAACTGTGAGAAAACTGTGAGAAACGGTGTGTTTCTCTTTCAATAGAAGGATTTATTGCCCTATACTGCCCCACAAAGGCAAAGAGCAGTAATTATTTCAACTACACTATATTTTAGTCACAGTCATGGTCGTTAGTTAATGTTATAATTATCTGCTACAAACAAACACAAAATTGTTGGTACCCTTCTGTTAAAAGAAAGAAGAAACCCACAAAGGTCACTGAAATAACACTGACAAAAGTAATAATAAATAAAAATGTACTGAAAATTAACTAATGAAAATCAGACATTGCTTTTTAATTGTGGTTCAACAACAATCATTTTAATAAACAAACTGGCCAGGACAAAAATGATGGTGAGTTTTTCTTTCTTTAACGGAGGGGTACCAACAATTTTGTCCACGTGTGTACATACAGTCATGCTTCAAATCACATGTTGAGTAGTTTCTTAAATAATGAAAGGACAACGAAGAACTGAAGATCGAAGAACTGGATTGCACGACTTAGTTTAAAAACTCAAGTCCAGTTTATAATAAGTTGACACTTTTTAATGCAGTTAGCATTATAAAGGTGTTAAATTTTACCCTCTGAAATGAGCACACACCCTGCAGATTTGAACTCCATCCCACCTCTGACACTCTGAATAATCTGTCTCTGTTTTGGTCATCTAACTTATCGCCGTACCTGCCGACACCTCCACAGGAAGCCCAGCAGGTCTCTGTGCCGCAGCTCCTCCACGACCATCATGAGAGGCGGCTGCACCGACACCACGCCCAGCAGCGCCGGGATGAAGGGGTGCGGCCCGAGCCCGGAGACGAAGGAGGTGAAACCCAGAAAGTGCTGCTTCTCGCTGCCGTTTGCTGTGTCTGGAGAGAGGTCAGAAAACAAGAACTCCTTTTTAACTTTTATTCAACCGGGAAAGTTCAGGATCTCCCTGCTTCACATACAAACTATTATGCGTACTTAGTTTTATTTCACAAAGAGAATTTTTTTATTTCACAAGTCACAAAAAATAAGACTTCTGTGCCATCAAAGATTTATAGTTTTTGAACATGAAAGGGGCTGAAAACCTCTTTCATTTGATGTCCTTGAGACTGTTGAGGCTCTGATAGAAAGCAAAAACCAGAATAAAACTCTGCATCTGCAAACCCTCAGGTCGTCCGTCACCTCTGGGTTTGAGATTTTTGAGATTCACCTTTCAGCACCCTCAGGACGACGTCCTTGTTGTCCATGCGCGCCCTGTAGAGGCTGACTACATTGTTGGGTTTGATGGAGAAGGACAGCGGCAGGGCGGCGACCTCGCTGAAGGCGTTGTGATGCCTCTCTGTGGACGTCCGCAGCGGCGGCACGGCCAGAGACGGCCTGACATTCTGCTGCACCGGCTGAACGGACATCGGCAGCTCTTCATGCTCAAGCGGGTTTATCCCCGGGGGTGCTTTACAGAAAGAGAGGTACAAACAGAGCAGAATAACAAATCTGACTCGCAGTGAGGAAATATACCGATAAAAACACACACAGACTCGTGCGTGCTCGCTCACCGTCGATGCCCTGCAGGTGATGTCTGTGGTCCTGCCTTTGCGTGTGTCTCCGTGATGATGCGTGGTAGCGCTGAGGGGTCGTGGTCTTCGTCCTCTTGTGTTCAGGACAGTACCTCAACAAGAACAGCCAGAGCAAGGTGAGCAGGGTGCCGAAGAGGAGCAGCGTGGGGACGATGATCACCGCCTGCTCGTGCTCCCTTATCGCTGATCGCTGAAAAAAAGGGAGAGAGAAGTTTATGTGTAAGTGTTTCAGGTTATTTGTGTGCAAAGTGACGGTACAGCTGGACAGTCCCTCTCTCCAAACACAGAAATGAGAAACTCCGCTGTAAAAGTGCGAGGTGGCGCCGGTTCGGTTTCCCCGCTCGGCTCGGGCCTCTCTGACGGGATGAAAACGCTGGCTGTTAAAAAGGTTGCGCCTCTCGAGTGTCGGCTGGATGTTCCCGCCGTGACATTACATCATCCTCCGTTTACGCCGGCGTTGATATGTTGATATATAACTAGGTGACACTGTAATTTAGCTGAGCCCGAGCCTGCAGCGGTCGCAGGCCTCGACAGAAACTGAACTTTTAAATCAGATTGATCAAATAATCGCTCACATAAGTCAGTTATCTGAACTAAACTCATTTTATTTCTGTACTTTCTGCCGCCATGATGACAAGTCTACATTACTTTACAGCATTTATCTCAGCCATCGTCATATTACTGCATGATGAAGCAACTTTTGACCTACTGTGTTGTTCATGGATTGTTAACATAACACAATAAGATGGTGATTAGACAGAACGAAAAAGAGTGGCCCGGACACGTTGGGATGAGTCATGCATCGGCCTTTAGAGAATAAAAGACTCAGATTCTTTAATACAAACGTTTCCTGGTTGAGTTTTTATATAAAAAGCCGTGCCTGACAGTTTCAACATGCCTGAAGTGTTTTATTTTTACATTATTAAGCAGATTATATACGAATTTTCCTGATAACACACTCGATTTTGGCCTTTTTTAGTTTATGTTCACTTCTTCACTGAGTCGTTTTGTATTTATTCTTTTTATTGCTTTCTTTTATTTAAGTCTTCCTTTTTTCTTTTCCTGCATTTTGACCCAAACGTGGGCAGAGCAGCACACCCTTTCCATCACATCCAGCGTTGTTAGAAAGAAGAAACTGCAATGCGAAGCCGCTGGTCTGTGTAAATATCTGCATCGGGTTTTGGCACATTCTGGGACGTTTCTTGTCATTCTCATCGCAGAGACTCGATACTTGAGTTTGAATTTTCGGCGCCCCTCCTCGGCAAAGACACCGGGCTTAGTCCAGCATCTGTTTACACCCAGTTTTACCTCAAACATCGAGCACTCCCTTCCTTTTTCTGTAGATAGTTCAACAAATATTTATCTTAAACTAACCCTCGGAGGGTTTCTCAGAGGTGAGCTGATGTGGGGCTTTTATATAGATCATATTTCCATGTGTAAACCATAAAAACAGACACAGACTTTACACATGAAAAATGAATAGTATGAGTGGTAAAAAAAAAAAAAAGTCAGCTACATTAAAAGTAACCTGATTTTTAATATGAGAAGAAGAAAGCATTCACAGTGAGGATGCATCCTCAACTCGCTCAGGAAGACATTCGACAGTAATCTTTAGTAAAAACTGCAAAATACTGGTGTGGTTGTTGTCGAGGTGACATAATTCAATGTGTGACTTCCCAGCAGTGTCTGTGAGTCAGCACTTCTTACTTCATCTGATTGTGTAAATACACATTACTTTGGCCTTCAGTAATTCGTGTGACATTATCTGGAGGCTGGATGTCGCAACATCACCGCACATCGCGGCAAAGGACACTTTCATAACTGAGTAAATAGAAATACTGATACACGTTACGGTTGTTAAACACCAAACACAATGTCAGCTTGTAAAGAGTTTGTTCCAAATCTTGGGTATGGCTTTCTCTGTTCGATAATTGTTGTGCAAATCACAAATCTGTCTCCAGCAGACTCATTTGCAGTCTGTACTGAGTTTACAGCCAAAACAAGGAAGCAAGGAGCCCAAAGATGAAGAGAAATTCAATTTACCACCTAATGATTAATGTTTAATGATTAGAAAAAGGAGCATGGCAGAGGTTGATATCAGCTGGATGGCAAAAGAGAGAAATTATTTTAAAGAAAAGAGGCAGGAAGGCTGAGGAAAAGGTAAAAGAGAGAGTAATAGTGGCAGAGAAAAGAGAAATGGGCCAAAGGATAAAGTAGGGAGAGAGTCGAGGAAGCTGTTAGACGAGAAGATTGAGGCGGTATTTCCCCTCAGCTGTCATTTACCATAGATCTAACACAAGGAGGAATCTGAAGAAGGGAAAGGAAATAAAGGAAAAAGTGGGGATGACGACAATGAGAAGGAGAGGAGTCGTCGTTGGCGATGGTGGCGGCCTTACTGCAGAGGGTGTCGTCGGGTGCACACACATCATCGTCCGTGGAGTTGGATGACATTGCTGCAGAAGAAGAGAGGAGCACAGGAAAGATCAGCGTTACCGTCGGCTGGAGGGGGAGATCAACATTACCTCAGCTCAGCAGCCGGCCTAAATCCTCCCTCCCTCCCTCCCTCGAGCCCAGATGGAGTGATGCTGCCTCTCTAATAACGTTATATTTACAGCGGATTTAAACTCAACCTGCACACACTCAGGAGGATGTCGAGCATTAGCAACTTTTGGGACAATTCAGATGTCAATATTTACCTTTTTTAATACTCGCACGGCAAATATAAACTGTGACAGCAAACATAAAAAGGAGCGCTCGATGGCTTGTTTTTTTTCCTGTGTGTGTAGCTGCCCGGCTATCACTTACACAGATAATAGAGCAGCCGGAGATCAGCGTTACTGTCGCTCATAAAAGCCCTGAAAGGATATTCTGGCATTCGGCAGCCCATTAAACCCGAATCACGTGGATGATACACAACGTTTTATCGAACGATTTCCTGGAAGTGTAATTTCAAAGGTGTCAAAACAGTTATTATACCACACAGGATAATACTACTAATTTAAGTTAAATAACCACTTTTTTTATTCAAGTTTGTCAGTAAAATGTTGATCATTGTTTGTCTTAAGTAGAAGAAAACAACAAAAAATGATGTATCAAGACAGTTAAAGAGTTACTATATTTAGGTTAAAGGGATATAAGTCTGCTTTTCCTTGTTAATGTGAATTATAATTATATCATGGAGTCATTTTGCTGTTGCATTCACAGTTGGAAGTGAAAAGGATCTTGAAATATTTTTATTGTGGCTGATTTTAAACTGATCCTTACAGATTTTAAACTGATCCTTACACAGGCAGGTTTCAGTCGCTTAATTGACAGTATGAAAGGCAAGATAGTAACTGTGAAGAGGATCACAGTAATACCGGGGGAAGTGAAGTGCATTAAAATATAACTGATGGAGAAGTTGGATGTTACAGAGGAAGTGAGAGTGTGAATGGAAATGTTTGAGCATGGATGCAAATTTCCCCCCCCGACCGCGTTGGAGCCTGTGTATTTGAAGCAGGTCTTTTCACACAAACGCAGTTTACACCACGAGCAGATATTCAAATCTGGAGGTTAAGAAGGAAAGACGCATGTTGTCCCCCCACGGCCGTCCGATATGTTTAACAAATGCAGCCAAAGAGTGAGTTTTTTTTTTTTTTTTTTCTCTGTCGGCCAGCGACAACCAAAACAATAATGCCGACCTGAGAGTCGGGTGTTCGGTGTCACTGTTATCTCAGGTAGTCTCTAATAAACAGATGATGAAGAAACAGAAATGACCACAGTGACATCATCACCCCCTTATATAAATGTACAAATGTTATTTTCCTATTATAATGTTAAAGAGGAAAACAAACAGACGTGAGAGACAGACAGCCTCACTAAAATCAGTTTGCTCTCTTCTTCTGGTTGTAATATAAAATTTAAACAATCATAAACTAATTTATAAATTTATAAACTAATAGATTAAAGCCATAAATACACAACTTTGTAAAATCTGATTGGCCAGTACACACATTTTGAGTCATTATTTCTAAATAATTGTTTCAGATTTAGTCATTATCTCACAGTTAAGAGGTCAAATTGATGATTTTTTATGTCTTTATTTGGCAGTGACTTCCTAAAATGGTGAATTACAAAATACTGATTAATTTAGTTATTTAGCTTCTGTTGAAATCCCTTTAAATGAGGTTTATGTGTCAGTGAAATTCATCAAAGCACTTTCCGGTTTCTTATGAGTCATTTGGTGAGATAAATAGTATAATCTTGTCTATCTCTGTGCTGTTTGTGTGAAATAACACTTTAGAAATAGCTCTCATCCTGACCTTATCCTTCTCTGTCATCTGAAGTGTTTCACCAAACACAGTTTAACGTATGTAATGTATACCTCCTGCTTTAGTGGTGATGTAATGATGTTTGCATCACAGTAAAGATGTGCATTAACAGCACAACACGGGTACACAATATGTTCGTGACTTTGCGTTTCATGTGACAATAATGCAGTCATCAACGCCTCGGAGCACAGCCAGATTATAGTGTACTCTCGGTGTGACACATACACACACCCTTAAGAAGACTCCCCGGTATGTATTAAGCATTCTTCTATGACAAAAAACACACAGACACTGTCTGTCTGTCTTGACCTTTGGAGAGGATGGATGTCACTGAACCAGTTTGTCTGCATTGTCCTCATTCACATGCGCTAGTTACTCTGCTGCATCAACACACACCTTCCTGCATGCACAACAAAAAATCTCACAACACACACTCACACACACATACCAGGGGAGCAGAAACTAAAATATGCTGTTAAAAACACACAGACGTAAATGAACATACAAACAAGTCAGTCAAAACACAGAGCAGTTACCTTAAATGTGTGAAGGCTCACATATGTAACACATACACATGACAATACTTAAGAAACCATCATTGTGCACACATTTTTTAAAATTTTAATGTACCAGAACATATGCAGAATGATATTAAAATGCACAAAATGGGCTTTTTTTACATTTGATACGTGAAAAGGAGCCAAAAATGTAAAGAAATCATGTTTTAATGTAACATTTTGGTAAAAAACTGTTTGCAAAAATGTGAAAATTGCACCATAAATGAAGGATTTGGCAACAAATAAGTTTCATGTTTAACATCTTACCTGGCCGACTCTGTAAGGCTGTTCAGGTGTCAGACTCTGTGCGCTCCACGTATCCAAACCATAAAGTTTGCCGTCCCTTCTGAGCCACACAAACTCGAGTTCTCAGCTCTCATGTTGTTGTGGCTGCAGTGTCCAGTGAAACCACAGACAGACACATTTCCACCGAAGATACTGCTGATGACACACTCTCTGTTTCTGTTTTCCTGCCACAGCACGGTGGTGTGTTTTCTCTCTCTCTCAGGTTGGCCACACCCACCCCCACAGCACTTTTTCCGTGTCACCCTTATCACCTGCACACACCTTGCAGCCTGCACTGTATTTGCAATGTGCATGTAGTGCTGTTCGTGTGGTTTTGTTTTGTGTGTGTGTGTGTGTGTTGGGGGTGGGTGGGGGAGTTTCCAGACAGCTGCTGACAGATTACCGTAGGTAGAGGGGCAACTTTTTTCTTTTTTTTATTTATATTTTTTTACATCCCTTTAATTTTCAAATAGTGGCCGGGGTCTTTTATTTAGCTCAACTCAGAGGTCTACCACTTCCTTTATTTGAAGCAGGCTTATATTTGAGACTGGTCTTTAGTTCTGATTCCCTGATTGATATTTGATTTTTTTTTCTTTTTTTTTTTTTTTTGCTATGAAGCCTCCTTGATTTCTGATCTCTGAAGTTACCTTTGCACAATAATGTTGTTAATTAAAAACTTCATGTAACTGTTTCAAATTAAAAGCCCTTAAGTGTATAAGTCATCAGAATCCCTTAATTTTTTTAACAAGGCTTTTATTGTGAAACCTTTGCAGGACCGCATTGAGGAAAATTCAGTGACTCCCATTATTCTAGTTCAAATGTGGCTCCTTGTATGTTATGTATATTTTTTAATAGCTAAATGCATTCACTGTTTTGCACTGGGTGCTTTTTTACGTTGAGGATAGCCGTGTTTTTTTCACATCTGCCGTCTGAAATGAATCAGCTCTAAATGATCAACGTGCGGTTATTTTAATTTTTTATTTTTTTTTTATCTTGAATTGATTCTCCTGTTGCAGAATTTGTTTTGTGATCTTTTTTCCATTTTAGACTGATGTTAACTGAGTCAGAGCAATGACAGACGCAGTGTGTCTATGGGAGAGGGAGAGCAAGTCTAAGTCTAAACTTTAATCAAACATTTCAGATATATTAACGTGATCATAGACTTTACCTCATTTCTTTCCTTCAGACTAATTCAGTCAGGTAAGACTGAAAAGAAACTGACCAAATTTAATTTTAATCAGGTTTAAATCAAAGTCGTTGCTGAATCAAACAGAGCAGAGGCAAATGAGATAAATGAGCACTGAAGCAGCTGTTATATGGAAACACTGCAGCAGCGTTCAGTGGTTTATTTACCGTCTTCATGCAGGAAAGATGTTAAAGACTTGTGTGCACTTATCAATTTTATTTGAGCTGAAAGGTGTGACACTGGCTCTGTGTGTGTGTGTGTGTGTGTGTGTGTGTGTGTGGCCACTGCAGGTGTTGAATAATCATCACCTTTCACCTGCTGGGTCACCTCCACCCTCCTCCCTAACCGCTGATCTGACGCACCCACACACACACACACTGATCGTACTTTGGTTTCTCCACAAAGGCTATATTAACAAAGGCCACAGATTTAATTCTAACAGCAGCAGATTGATAGTTTGTTTGTTTGCCGTCTGTCTCGTTAAATATCTCTTTGGAAAGATACTGAAAACTACGATGGCCGCTCTGGTTTGAAACATCATAATTGATCTTGATCCTCTTATCATATTATGATGTGAACTCCATGTGTTTCTTGTTTCAGCCTCCAAAATATTGTCAAAAAAACTTTGTCTTGACGTATGAGATCATGAAACAAATGAAAACTTTCTTGCTTTGGTTGCTTTTGCTTTTGAAGAGAAATGGTGCACAATCTTTGGGTGTGATTTGATGATCTTTTTCTTTTGAAAGCTGTTTTGCCTTTAGTCTTTTTAACGTTGTAGTTCTTTGTAATGGTTTTAGCCATGTTGGTTGTCACATCTCAGAAAGTGTTTGTTATTGTTCAGAGAATTCACAATCAACCCTTCTGTTGTTTGCCTGAATATTTCTTTTGGTTTGACTCTGCTAAGATTTGAATCCACATTTCTTTGTTTTAGTGTCCAAAGGCAGTCCGCTTTACTGCTGATCAACACACATGCTTGATCAAATATTTCTAGATTTTCATGCTCTCATGTCGACTCTGAAGAACCTTTGTTGCCTATAATAATATCTAAATATATTTCTTCAAGACAGGGTCACTTCATGCTCGCTGTTTGTTGGAGTCCAATTTGTCCACTCCATCATGTTGATAAGCTTAAAGGCCTTGTTGGTGCATTGTTGGTGCACCTTTTCCTTTATTTGGGATTGACCTCAAGCCGCTAAGGTCAAAACATTTCGAAAGCCAGCATGTGTTTAAAGTATAAACTATGAACCAGCAACACAGGGAGGGATGTCGTCTTTTGATGCCAGGAATCTCAACAAACAACGAGGAAAATGAGTGACTGAGCTTCTAGTGGAAACACCTGCTCAGTGTCCTTTATGAGAGCAGACCTGGGACTTTCTGACCATCTTATAATAATCATGTGTGTTTCCTCTGATGAGTTCATCTCTTTAAGTCAAGTGCTCGGACTTTCCCGGTGCGACAACAAAGAAATGATATCTCCCTGTTTCTCCAGCATTTCTTTGGTGCAGCTGCTCCACAACCCAGAAGCTGCGCTGTCTTTGATTGGTCTTTGCAGCTGTGGATGATTGCTTCATCCCCTCCAGCACCCAAAGCAACACAACCCCCCCCCCACTCCCACCTCCCTCAAGTGTCTTTAGATGTTGAGCAATAAGTATTTGGTACAGTCCTCTGAATCACTTTGAGATTTCAGGCATTTAGTCTTTCTTGCTCAGTGCCGACTGAACTCCACAGGGTGGGCATTCAGCTTTGGGTACAGGGAGGTGGTGGTGGGGGGGTTAACCCCAGCTGGAGATAGTTTACACCGTGTTAGAATATGTGTGTGTGTGTGTCCCTGTGTCTGTGTGTGTGAGAGTGTCCTGGCCGGGCGTCCAGCGCGGTCCTGGTAATGCTGAGACAGACGGTGAGCGGGTGGGTTTATTTTTGGGTCAGTGACAGTGTGTCAATGGCCGCAGATGCGTCGGAAAGGAAGGCTCTGAGATACAAGCAAACCTTGGTCAGTGTCCCCTCTCTCTTATTCTTTCTCCCTGTCGCTCACTCTCTTGTCCGTCTGTTTCTTTACCCACCTGTCTGCCTCTGCGTCGGCTCGTGTTTGTGTTTCTTGTTTGTTTCTCTGCTGTGTGTCGCCGCTTTCTTTTCCCCCCGAATCACTCTTGTTATTCTTGCATGACGCACCTGTATCTGCAGGGCAAGCGAGGTGTGCATGAATGGAGCCTGTGTGACTTATGTGTGTGTGTGTGTGTGTGTGTGTGTGTGTGTGTGAGAATGAGCCACATTCTGCAAGTGTGTATGTGTGTGAGAGACATGGTGAAGACCAATTAGCTGATGTATAACAACAGGGTCACGCACATGGTCACGCACGCAACAGGTGCTTAGACACTGATCTTGGCATGCACATGTACACATGCACACGCACACACACACACACACACACACACACACACACACACACACTCACATACACACTTTGTTGCTGTCTTGTTTCCTTTTTCTGGCCACCTGTTTGCTGCCCTCTCTGAGCCTCGTTTTCTTGAGGTTGTTCTCGTAGGAAAAAGACCTATGTGGTGTGTGTGACATGTTTGTAAAAGTGTGTGTACGGCGTAGTGTGCGTCCTTGCATGTACACCGTGTGTCCGTGTGTGTTCCACGAACAGGGGAAACCCGATCACACACTCGCTGCGGTGCTAATCTTCATAATTCATGAGGTTACATGTGTGTTTTGGGAGCAGGCGGCATGCGAAGGCCGGCTCAGAACATCTGGAGGATTTTGGTCTTGGCCTGAGGGGACGTCCTGTCAGAGAACCCTGAACGTTCTCGGAGTTGTTTTGAGATTTTACCTCGAGAGGCTGGAAAAATAAAAACACTTGCAACGTGATACAAAAGCCCTGAAATAATTTGTTGTTGTGAGGACGCAGTTTGCAATAAACAAGGAGCACAGAACATTCATCTAAAACAGAAAATGAGGAGAGAATTGAAAGGAAATGCATTTATTTATGTGAAATTTTGTTTAGTATTTTGTTTAATCCAAGATAAATATTCATTTTTTCTCTTTTTTTATTTTTCGTATTCTGAGTCATTAATTAAAAGTACTTTAAGTCTGTACTTGTTCACACAATTGGTGAAAAACATACAATAATAGAGCCAAGGGTAAAAAAATAAATCAGGTGTAATCATAATAATCAGACTCAGATTATTTTGGACTCTTAAACATGATATGTGTCATATGAGGCTATACAGCCTTTCTACATCTCTTACTTACTTCATTATTTGCACTAAAATTGAATATTTGCAGTTTCATTCAGGAAAAGCTTTGCATTTTTGCTCCCTGGCAGAGTGGTAGAAGTACAGACACAATAAGATAAGATAATCTTTTATTGATCCCCACAGTGGGGAAATTACACTGTTACAATAGCTCAAAAAAACAAAAATTAAAGACAGAGATGAAATAATGGAGAGAATATAAACACAAAAACAATATGAACAATAAATAGTAAACAGTAATAGTAATAAGAAGAAGAGATAGTATTTACATACACAGACCTCACCCAGTTAGATGTGCAGTGGTGAGGTGTTATTGCACAGGTGAATATGGATCTGGGTATTGCTGCACAGATGTTTATGTTGTTGTTGCACAGATATGATTTCACAGTATAATGTAAATGAGTGGAATGAAAAAAAGACCATAAAGACATCAGTAAACATCAGTGTAATGATGAAACATCAGTAAACATCAGTCCTACTGTGGTATGAAAGTGTTTGTTACAATGACAAATATTCATAGAGCAGCATTGAACAGTCTGACAGTGTTTGGGATGAAGGACCTGTGGAAGCTCCTTCCTACACCTTGGGTGTCTGAGTCTGTTACTGAAGGAGCTGCTTAAGGCCCCCACAGTCTGATGCAGAGGGAGGGAGGTGTCCATGATAGTGCATAGGAGACTGCATAGGAGACCACAGACGCCACCGCAGTCTCATAAAAAGCCCTCAGCAGCGGCCTGCACACACCAAAAGATCCCAATGTGTGGATCACAATGTGTGAACCCCAAAATAAAGGTGTCTTGCGCTCTAAAATCCTTGAAGGTTAATCCGTACAGCCTCAGAGCCTCCGCGGTGTTGATTGGCTGGTATGTGAGGGCCGGCGATCGCGGGGACCTATAGAGTTTAATGGTTGTTGAAACCGTACGCCGGTGGATAGTCCGCGGAGTGCAGCGTCATCTAACCTGCGTGTGTGTGTGAGCGCATTTTTGAAGGCCATGTAGGCTGAGGTAACGCTCGTGTTTACACTGTCACTCATGGGAGAAAGACTGCAAACACCAGAGTCTGCTGCCTTTTCTCTGCCCTTTCTCTCTTTTGTAATTTTGATTGTGTCTGTTGCCCGGTACACATGGGTGTGTTTGTGTGTTGTAATCTTTTCATAGTTTATGGTCTGTTGAAGATACTATAATTTGGCACACAGACAGGACTGATTTTGAACATTTAAACACAACAAATAAGTAAAAATGTGTGATGATGATAATAATAATAATAACAACAATCTCTCCCTCCGCTGTAATCTCCAAAGACGGGGCATGTTGCTGGAGAGTTGGCAGCCATGTGGAGAATGTATGGAGTTAAACCCTCCTCTATTTTGGAAGACCTTCATATGCATTAGGTTTGACTTCGAATGACAGCTTATAGCAGCATGCAGTCACATTCAGGCATACACATGTGGCCGCGTACAGAGGCATGCGGGCGACAAATGATGCTGACATTGTGAATATAATCCACTTTGGAAAAAAAAAAAAAACATCATCACAACATAAAATATCAATAAATATGTTGACATTTTGTCAATATAACATATAATATTATTAATATATGATAAAAAAGCCAGCTTTGTATCCAAATGTTGCACAAATTTTAATCAAATCTGCAAAAGATGCTGTTGTTTTTGCTGAATAATGTCTCAAAAAATACCATAATATACAATTATTTAATTTAAGGCTGATTTTTATTGTTATTACTTTGATGAATGTCAGTTATTCTTTTATTTCAGGGTCCAATCAGCTTTGACCTTCACGTTGACCTAATCACTGGTTTAAGATTCAGTCCACCCTCCTAAACTGTATATCTGTGTGTGTGTGTGTGTGTGTGTGTGAATTTGAATTCGACAGTGATATATATTGCTGTATGCTTCGTGGTGCTTGTAATAATGATATTTACCTTGCATGCCATAGTGCCTGCCTGTCCTGTCTACACGCCCGTGTTGTGATTTATACGCCTGTTTACTGCTGTGGGTGTTGTCATGTTCTTGTCTGTGTGGAGGGGGGGGGCACTTCAAGGAAAGGATTGTGTAAAAGGTGAACAGGAAGACGGTGTCCCTCTTTATCTAATGACCAGGACTCGGTATCAAACCTGTGATGTGTTTTTTTTTTTTGTCAGTACGGAGCGTCGCTGTATTTATAAGAGGGCTTTGCAAATGTTAGGTTATTTATTTGTTTTTGTAGACATATTTATATTTCTGAAAGTATATCATCAAAAAATGTCTCTATGTTGGTGCAGAAACTCTATTGTATTTGCACTAGTATAAAAAAAATCTCTTTCCTCTTTCCAAAATATTTTGAGGAAGCCAGAGACTCAAGAATTTCATTGCATGTAACTGCACATGATAATAAAATCTTGAATCTTAAATCTTGAAAAAACATATAATACACAGCGCTGGTTAAGATTGCACAAGTCTCTGTGACTAAAGGCACTGAATCCTTCTGCAGGATAACGCTCTGTAACTGACCTGCCATGAGGTGTGGTATGTAAATAATAAAATATCTGTAAAATGGAAATACTCTGAGCTGCAGTATCAATAAACCTGCTGTTTATCAGGTTTTACTTCCTCTCTGAATGCCCTTGAGGGACTGAAAGACAACTGGAAGAACGGAAAGACATGGGAGAAACAGCAGAATATGATGAGGCACAGAAAGGTACACTGATGGTGAGAGAGAAGTGTGGGAAGTGTAATGAGGAATATTGGATCACACCGGTGCTAAATTTAGCCCAGAGTAGTGTTTCACCGACAGAGAGAGAGAGAGGAGGGAGATTACAGGGCAATGAAGGAGGGAAGTGAAGGAGTACAAGTGATTAGAGCAGAGTTGAGTTTCAGCGGTCAGGAGGGAAAACAGGAAGGAGAGGTTGAAAGAGGTAAAGGAGGGAGACGGATGGGTTTCTGACAACATGCCCTGTGTCGGCCATGTTGGAGGTCTTCCTGTTCTGAGCTGCACGGGAGCGAACGGCTGACCGCGTCTCCTAATGTACGACGTCGGTGTCTCAGTTAGTTTAATCGATGCGGTTTTTGGAGAAATAATCGCACCTTTTTACCACTTTTATCACAGCACTTGAACTGTCATGACTCTGTGTCCCCGTCAAAAGAACGGACGGACATTTGTCTTCTACAGCACGCGAAGGTTGAGATGAATGAAATTGAACAGTCATTTCTCTCTCCTTGGTCTCAGGAACGGCAGCGATTTGAGACACTTGTTGTACCTCGCTAATTCGACACATCCCTCCAAGCAGCTGGCCGAGATCAGCCCGACATGTTCAGGGCCAGAAAACACCTTCTGTGGGCATCATTTTGTGTTGATTTGCTGCTCTGAAGTATCTTAAATCGCTTATTAAAGAATGAAAGGGAGAAAGGGAGAGGTCAGGGATTATCTTGACTTTTGCTCCGAGTCTCCAGAACAGCAGGGAGATGAGACCCCAACCTTTATTTGTTTGCAACCAGCTGCAAACTGCAAAAAAGTTGCAGAATAATTTGCTTTACTTGACGTGGTGCGTCCTGTAATGTGACTGTTGCACATGTTGCTGTGTCGATGCTGAAACCATGTATTGTGCAGGCCCGATTTGCAAGCATTATTCAGAGTAAACAAAGGGTCTTGTTTATTGTGTGAGGGTTTTAACGGAGAGAAAAACTCTGTTGATACATATGGAAATAAGTATTATTATTATTATGTATTCAAAGCATGTGTGATAAAAGGCTTGAAGAGAAAAAAAATTCAGTGTTTTGTCGACCTCCATGAAATCAAATGTTCTTTATTAAACCCAAAAGTCAAAAGAACAATGAACAATGCTTAAGACAAAAAAAAATGTTGTTAAATATTTCGCCATCTCTTTTGCACAGTCATCTCTCTAACAGGCTGTATGATGGAGTCAGCGCCGAGATTTTGACCAAAATTCCTCTGTTAGTTTGAACTAACGAGAACTAACTTGAATAGCTCAATCCTAAACTATGTCTGGCGCCCCCTGCTGGAGCTGTTGCACTTTGGCCTGCACATGTTGAGTTTTGACCTTGGGACTTTAGAGTTGAGAGCATTTTATGACATATATTTTACAGATTTTAAGATAATATCATTTCAGGCCATGTATGAATAATATATTCTTTTCCCATTTTTGAACTGTAGTTTTAATTTTTGCCCTAAAAGCAGCTAAAAGGAGAGTTTTTGTCTTTATGTTTGTGTGAACTTTTTTGGGTCACAAGAAGATTCGGTGCAGTGTGGTCATTTAAAATTATGTTTAACTCTGGTATAACCTTATGGTAAGATGATCATGATCCCTTTTCCCTAGACATCTGTGGCTTCTATTGTTTGAGTGCTGTGTGTTGGCACGCAGTCACAGCACGTTGTGTGTTACGCTGCTCAGGTTGCACCGCAATGCGTCGACTGGCTCGGACTGCATCGCCACCACCACCTTATGTACATACTGTGTGTGTGTGTGTGTTTCTTTTTGTGTGTGTGTCTAAATCCATCCATCCATCAATCTGTCCGTCTGTGAACCTGCTAAATTAGAAGCTGTTGAAAGGTTACTGTGCGGACGTCCGACATGTCAGCATCTCTCCGGCCTGTCAGTCGTATTCCTGGAGTTGTGTTGTCTGCTGGAGTTGTCGATGTACCGAGAATATATACGAGCCCGGTCAGATGTTTGTGGTCTGGTGCTTCAGCAGTGTTGATCATGAAATACTTTCTGATGAATTATGATTCTGAGTAGTGGAAATGTGGAAAACTACTTCTGCTCTTCTAGCTGGCTCATAATTGTTTAAATTACATTTTTAAAAATTGTTTAAACATATATTTTTTTCATATTGCTGTTTATGGATTTAAAATCCATCAATATTAAATTTAGAGTCATAACCTTTTTACTTTCAAGTTTCCTTTTTGGATTGGTGACCTCTGGTGTCCCTACATAGTACTGATTCATGCTACTGTACTTGTCAAGAGGACTTTACACGTCATATAATTAGCATCAGAACAGCAAGTACTGCGAGTCAGAGGGATTGCTTAAATATAAAAATATAAGATAAAAATACACTGTAAAAATCTGAAAAATTATACAAAATATATAGACAACATATAAGATGACTAAATGAATGAAAGCACTATAAGGATTTATATAGGAATGTGCAAAATACTGTGTGCAAAAGAATATTTGTAAAAAAAAAATAAACGTACCACATTTATTGACTGTACGTTAATGTAATTCTCTTTCTATAGAAAATGACACCCGATATTAAAGTAGTCAGGTTCATTAAATGTTGTTAAATGCACAGCGGCTACCTGCAGGTCACAGGTGTGAATAAACCAAAGTGAGAGTAAACATGATGCAGGATCCTCATCGCCCGCACCCAAACACCTGAGCACCTGCTGCACCTGCGGACTGTAATGTGTGTTTGGAAGAGATAGTCGTGATGTTGATGGGTATTCAAAATGGAGAGTAGAAAAATGAAAGCATGCTAGAAAGTGAGTTGGAAGTGTGTGAGATGTGTTTGAAGAGCGAGCATCTCCTCAGCGAAAGAGGTATTTGTCCCAGTGGGAGAGAGAGCGAGTCAGAGATGAGAGTTAATCTCTTCCCCAGATGTCCCAGGCAATTTTCAAGGAGTCTGTCCAGAGGTGATAAATCTGGAGGCAGAGCCCATGTTTCCGCTTCCATTAGAGCTGTTTGGGTCGACACATGGTCCCGTCTATTTTTAAAATGGACTCTTCTGCCAAAAGGAGAGTACTATCACACTCCCGCTCGCTCAGGAACTACCTGTTTGTGTGCAATGAATGAACGCCGGGTATCCTCGTGACTCGTTCTTCATCAGTGGGTTGTTTTTTTGCTGGTTGATCGACAGCTTTATGGGGAGTACCAAGAGCACCAGGGGGGCTCCCGCAGACGAGAGGCCACGCGGCTGCTGACGGAGAGGCAGATCAAAAAGCACGGCAACGTCTCGCCCCGCCACCATGGGAGGCCGCGGCACGGTCACGGCCGCTGTGGCCACAGTCAGAACGGGTGCCGACATGGGCACCAGCACAGCTACCACGGCAGGCACAGGAACAGGCAGCAGGCCAACATGGAGGCCGACGCCGCCGACGAGCAGATGACTGAAGCCGACCTCACGTCCTCGATGAAGAAGAAACGCTCCTACTCCAAGTGTCGAGGTGAGATGTTGTAAAGTCAGTAAATAGATGCTTTATTTTTTTATTTTTGTTTTGTTTTGTTTGTGAGCTCTGGCGGTGTTTTCTCAGACTGCATAGCTCGGGTGCAGCGGTTCCTTGTGACCAGGTTGGGAGAAGACTGGATCTTCCTTGTTCTGCTGGGCATCACGATGGCGTTGGTCAGCTGGACGATGGACTATGCCAGCGCAAAGAGCCTGCAAGGTAGGACTACAGATCCCACAATGCACTGAGGTGAAGGAAAGGCAGGTGCAAAATAGATCTTTCCCCTTCTTAATGCCTGTTTCATTCATTTCCTTCCGTCTTCCACTTTCGGCCTTCCTCTTCAGTCCATCGTTCTTTTACTTCTTCCCTTTTCCTCTCTTCTTTTCCTTTTTTCCTGTCTCTCTCTCTCTCTCTCTCTCTCTCTCTCTCTCTCTCTCTCTCTCTCTCTCTCTCTCTCTCTCTCTCTCACCTCCCTCCTCCCTCCTTCAGCCTATAAATGGATTCACGGGGAGCTGAGGGGGAACATCCCCCTGCAGTACCTGGCCTGGGTTTCTTATCCCCTGATGTTCATCCTGTTCTCCTCCCTCTTCTGTCACCTGGTCGCTCCTCAGGCTATCGGTCTGTACCCTCCTCCTCCTCCTCATGCCTCTCTGTGCTCATCTTCTCCTTCTCCCATGTCTCAGAATTATTATTTTAAGGTTTAATCCAGTTCAGATTAGACGATATACATTTAAAATGTCACATAGTCGTTAAAATATTTGGGTTCCTATTGGTCATGGGATTTCTGGGAAATTTGGGAACTTAAAGAGGGATGTTGAAGACAGACAAGGACTTTGGTAACTCTGAAAGTGAAGGAATCATTTCTGAATTTTACAAAATCTATTATCCCACTTTATCAGTGAAATCGGAAGCTGTATTATTTGATTTGGTGTGAAACCCTGCAGAGTCGAAGCACGAAGCACAAAGCGACACTTGTCCCATTATCTCACCTCCTTTTTCACCCAAGGCCATTTACTGATGAGCGATTTTTCTCCAAAGCAAGAGTAAATGGTTCGTTAACGACACTCTTAAAAGCATAGAAACCTAAAGATGCCAGGGAGTTGTACTTTAGACATGATAAGCGCCCCCCTTTTTCTGACATCAACAGGAATCTTCCATAAAATCATGATGCATTCTTCCCTGAAACGTCCTCTTTCCCTCCTTCTGTCTCAGGTTCTGGCATCCCGGAGTTGAAGACCATCCTGAGAGGTGTGGTGCTGAAGGAATATTTAACTCTCAAGGCCTTTATTGCTAAAGTCATTGGTCTGACCGCAGCCCTCGGCAGCGGGATGCCTGTAGGCAAAGAGGTGTGTTTTTACATTTTTACACTGATTATTTTACCTTTCCTTATTATGCCTTTTCTTCTGACTGAAAATGAAGATCTCTGGTGCTCTGTGGTGGGTTTTGTTCTTCTTTCAGACATCGTTTAATTTTCTGTCTCTCGTCTCCTCCTCTCAGGGCCCGTTCGTTCACATCGCCAGTATCTGTGCCGCCGTCCTCAGCAGGTTCATGTCCTTCTTCTCAGGAGTTTATCAGGTATGCTGAAGTCAGAAACCTTTTCGGCGACACCCAACTTTTAGCTGCAATCACGTACAATATACACTGCACGAGACACTCCTCATCTATATGTTGTTTTTCTATCCTGTCTCCTCTTCCCCCTCTCTGGATCAGTAGAATCCATACTGTTATACAGACATCCTGACAGTCGGCTGTGCTGTTGGCGTCGGCTGCTGCTTCGGTACTCCACTCGGAGGTACGCGGTCCTTTTTGCCCTTCCTTTGACTCCTTAATAATGCATGTAAATATTTCTAAATTAGATTTTTGATTACCCCAGTTTAAATCAAACATTCACTTTTAGGAAATTCATTTTAAATCTGGGCACAAAAAAAAATGAGATCTCTTTAATAGAAAAAAAAACTTTTGAATTTGAAATGTCCACACATCTCTACAGGAAATGCTTCAAACAAATTAAGCTGTTTCCTTTCTTTCTTTTTTAAGTTTTCAGCTCCTCCCTTGTTTGATTTCTGATTCTCTTTTCCTTTTTTTCTCTCTCTACCAGGTGTTCTCTTCAGTATCGAGGTTACGTCCACGTACTTTGCGGTGAGAAACTACTGGAGAGGATACTTCGCTGCCACGTTTAGTGCCTTCATATTCAGGGTGTTATCTGTGTTCAACAAAGACGCAGGTACACGTTGGAAAAAAATACTGAATATATATTGAATTTGTTTGTGTCCCTTTGTCTTTACACAAACGTGCACTAGAGGGCGCCCTTCCTTCAATATCCATCACCAAACAAACTGTCATGTCTCAGTGTCTCTGACTTCTTATTTTCTGTAGACTCATCTTTCATTTTCCACTAGATGTCCTCATTAACATTGTCGCTGCAGTATGTTTTAATGCCTGACTCAGGTTACTAAAAGGTCTTAAAAGCATATTAAACTGAGTTCTGGACAAACCAATAAAATATCTGTTCCTCATGATGAACACAGGTCCTATAAAAAGCCTTCAACAGCTGCTGTAGAGTAACGAAGCTGATTTGTTTTAAGATTAAATCCTGTTTTTGAAATGCTAAAAGCATCAGTATATATATTCTGTGTTTTCTGTGTTTAGATGATGATGAGCTCACTGTACAAACTCTTTTCTTCGTCCTCCAGTAACCATCACTGCTCTGTTCAGGACAAACTTTCGGATGGATTTTCCCTTCGACCTGCAGGAGCTGCCGGCCTTCGCCATCATCGGGTGAGCGATGGGAAAACTGAGATGTGTGTGTGTGTGTGTGCACCGGGTCTGTCCAGGCAAGATGGGAAAATGTTAATAAGTCAAGCATTATGCAAAAGTAGCATGAGCAAAATCATTATCCACATATGCTTTCTGTACAAATCCTTGAATGACAGTGGGGCCAGTTATTTTACTGTAATGAAGTCATTTTTAAACCTTGTCCAAACAGTCTAGCTGTTTTTAGAAGATGCTGCTCAAGTCTCCTTCTTATTTATTGTTTTTAGTGGCACTAACCTCCTGTATTTAGCAGTGGTGTTACACATGAATATATGATTTAAGTTGGCTTTATTAAAGTGTGTTTGTCCGTGCAGGATCTCTTGTGGGTTCCTCGGAGCGTTCTTCGTCTACCTCAACAGACAGGTGGTCCTCTTCATGAGACGACAGAACGCCATGACCCGCTTTCTGACCAGACAGTGAGTCTGTGTGTGTCATAAACTGCAATATTTTCTTCCATTTCTAAAGCTTAATAATGGCGCAGTATGAAATCTTGATACTCGAGCACTTAAAATGATAATAATTGCATATACATGCACTATAAATGCATTTTTGAATAGACAGTATATTATATAGTAACTTTAAGTTTTCATGTGTTTATCATAGTTCATTTACTGCATTTACTTTATGTAGAAGCAAGTACATTTGTTAATTACTTTTTTGACATTGCTCCTTGTGTTTTAGTTGTTTTGTTTATTTTATTATTAGAGAAAATCCTCATTTTTGTTTCATGAATGAACTTTTACGTTTTTGCCCCCCCACGTAGCCGGCTGGTCTTTCCTGCCGTGGTAACGCTGGTCATCGCCACCCTGACCTTCCCACCCGGGTTTGGACAGTTCATGGCAGGAGAGGTCAGAGTTTCTATTTGATTATTAAAGTTTATATTTGGTTATTAAGGAGAATAAGTGTTGTGTCCAGTGTCTGCTCTACAGGCGCTGATGTATCATAACCATCATATCTCTTAGATCTTCTGTCTCTTTGGACTCCTTTGGTATAAAGCGTCACCACAGACCAGCAGACTTGATAAATATTAAGCCCGGTGTGCTCTCTTTACTTATGCGACATCACAGGATTTTTTGGGGTATTGAAGTTCAGATATTTCAGACTGTGACCTCTCGGTGCCGCAGGGAGTCGCCCTTCCACACGACATGAACATTTCCCTCATGCAGCTTTGAGGAACAAACAGGAGCCAAATTTGATCCAACAGTACCAGTGTGAATTTACTGAAATAAGGAAGCCAAAAATGCCATTTTTTTTAAAGCCATTATCAAAAGATCACAAGAAAATTAACCCATGATTACCAATATAATGTTTGTGTGTTTATCTCCAGTTAGTTTCCATCAGCAGGTGTCTGTAGGCTCTGTGGAGATGCTGTGGGGGTCATTATGTACAGTGGATGAGCTTAATAATGTCTTCATTATTTCTATATAATATATATAACGGCTTTATTTGAGCAGCTGCTGGCTGAAGCAGAGAGATGGGTCAACCTCTCATCTTTGGAGACTATAAAACCAGATTGTCTGCTCCAATGAAGAAACTGCAGCAAAGCAAACTCCACATTTAGGCCTTAATTATTGATCAGTTATGGATCCTCCCTGACAGTCATCACAGTGATCTTGAAGGTTGAAATCAGCTGTGCTCAAATGAAACACACACCCAACACAATTATTGAGATATCACCAGAAAGCAGCTTTGGTATCTCGATATAACGACATAATTAAGAGATAATGGCATTAAAAAAAGGAAGTAATTGCAAGCACGGCCTTTCTGGGCTTCCGTACTGATGTTTGGATGTTTTTCAGACCTGCAGATTCACACCCAAAGCCACATTCTTTCCGTGTTTGAGGAAGTGGGGCAGCAGGTTGGATAAAGTGGGACGGCCTCATGTTTTTAATAATTGGGACTAACATTTAGGGTATGAGCTCGGCCGCTTAAGGGTGAACTAAACAAAGATCTACACTTACTTTGGTTTCACTGTCTGTGTTTCTACGTGAACCGAAGCCGTACGTCTGCGCTGCCTGTACAGAGAGTGTTTTAAGGTGAAATCTCAGAGCTGAGAGCTGAGCACGTGTTTCACAGACGCTCAGAATAAACCACTTGGTGCGAACCAGGTGTGTGTATTATACTCTCCTGTAAGCTAGTGTGTATCCATCTGTGTGCGGCGACACCTTCACATGTTTGTTTTTTTCTTTCTGTGGCCTCGGTGCACGGCTTTCACACTAGAAAGAAACTCACAGCGTCGTTTTAACACGGCGGGAAAGCGAAGTGACATCTCAGTTTAAATCAATTAGAATATAAATCAGTATTTGACACCTCCTTGGCTTATTTAGAAAAAAAAAAGTATATATAGCTTTCAGGGAGTGAAATCCTTCCAATCCAGCTTGTGCAGAGTGACAGAAGAAGCGAGCACAGCGAGAGGAGATTAAATGCAACACGGGTTGTGAACCAGACGTGAACCCACAACTTCAAGAAAAAAGACACAGGAAAACCTATTATTACATCCGCCGAGGCCAGCAGCCGCCTTTCCACCAGGCGATGAGTTCAATTCAAACCGAGCTCAAGTGAAGTAAAGAAGAAGAATGAAAGTTTAAAAAAAAAAAAAGATGTTGCAGTGGTGTTATGCAGATGCGGTCGGCGCTTTGCGGTTTGTGCCTGTGAGCACATTTCTGAGGCAGCTATGCAAATGTGGAGAAAAAAACAAACAGTTGAAGTGAATTAGTCATTCATGAGTCATCTAAAGAGAGTGAGTCATTGGACACGGCCACCCGTACCCGTCTGCTTCCAGATTTCTGGATGACTTCCTGCCTGTTTATCCCACTTGACTCTTCCTCCTTTCACATTTTCTGTCTTTACTCCCTTTCCTTTTCCTTTCCTTCCTCCTTTTTATCCCCACTTTACCCTACATGTCCTCTCAACCCTCGCCCATCTTCTTCTCTTCCTTTCATTGAATCTCTTTCTTTCACTTTCTCTCTCTCATACTACCTTTTCACCTTCTCCCACACTTTTATTTTTTCTTTAATCCCTTTCTCCATCTTCCTCCCTCTTTTTCTCCTCTAATTCTCTCTTTACCTCCACACTCTTTGCCCATCACTTCATAATAACACAATAACACCATCACTTTCTATTGTATTGTATATTCTATTGTATATTTTATTGTATATCTCTTGTAGTTGTTTATTTTCTTAGTTGGAAAATTTATATTTTAATTGTTTAATTTAAATTTTAGGTCTATATTTATTACTCTTGTACTATAATTTACTTTTATATTTTTATTTCTTTCATCTATTTTTTGTTTGAGTGTTTCTATTCTCGTTAATATATTTGAGCATTGTTTGTAGTGAGCAAGCGATTTAAGAATTTGATGTAAATTGTTGTGCAATGACAAATTCTTGAATCTTGAATTTAAAATTGCCTCCATCTTCTCCGCCCTCGTCCCTCCTTACCTCCTCCTTTCCTTCCTTCCTTCCTTCCTTCCTCTCCAGCTGATGCCCAGGGAGTGTATCAACTCTCTGTTCGATAACTACACGTGGACGAAGATCTCAGGGTCTCCTCTTCCCGTCGGTCTGGGCCGCTCCGCCGCCTGGCTGCACCCCGACGTCAGCGTCTTCCTCATCTTGTTGCTCTTCTTCCTCATGAAGGTCTGTGGATGCTGCGAAATGTATGTGTGTTTGCTGTGCATAAGTGTGTGTGTATATATTTATATAGAGGTGTTTATGTGCATGTCAGGTCTGTGTCATTGTTTCTGTGTGTGCAAGTGTGTGTGGGTGTCTGTGAAAATGTTTGGATTATGCATTAGTGTGCATATGCGTGTGCAAATGTGAGACTGTGTGTGTGTGTGTTTGTGTGTGTGTGTGTGTTTGTGTGCACTCCACCTGACGTCAGCACCTTCGTCATCCTCCTCCTCTTCATTAGGGACAGTTGTTGCAGGTCACTCATGTAGTGTGTTAAGTTGGTGACGGGGACATCTGTGTTTGTGTGTGTGTGTGTGTGTGTGTGTGTGTGTGTGTATTTGTTTTCTTCCTCTTCCTCTTTCAAGGTCAACAGTGCCGGCAAGCTGCCAGCAGTTCTAGCATTCTTATGTTTTCTTGAAAGCAGCTGCACACACACACACACACACACACACACACACACACAAATAAACACACACCCTGGAGAGTTACAGTTCTTGCTTTCTCGGTTGTTATTAGCATCGACATGCACACGGATCTGGTCTCTGTGCTGGTTTGACTGTGAATCAGCAGAAAGTTGATGAAACTGAAACGATCGCTGACACGCTCCGAGCGGCTCAAATAAACTTTAATGGTTAAATGAAATAACGAAGCAGCCTCATAGACCAGGATCCACGCTAACGAGCTGTATGTATCATCTCCGGTGTGTATGTGAATCAAAGCAGCATCAGGCAGGTTCAAAGACACCAAGTGGTGTAATGGAGTTTCAGCATCAGCCAAAGAATCGGTGAGAAAATGAGATAATTAACTCCTTCAGAAACTAGTAGTCTCTTTAAGTTCCTTACAATCAGTGACTTCTTATGTATCTACCATTTACACATCAAAGTAAGATTTTATGAATAAAAACTTGCACATTGTTCTCTCACATTGACCTTAAGTCTTCCTTAAGGTCAAAATTAGCCATAAGTCAGTTTTTATAAATGACACCCCAGGACTTCACACAAAAGGAACTTAATGACAGGCAGACCGGATCAAAATAAAGCTGAGGATAATTACAGCCGACCCAAAATCTGATCAGACAGCATGACAGTGACGGCATGAGTCACCGTCAAACTGAGGATGCTCCATAAACAGTAGGTGATCCATTCCCTTATTCAACACACTTAACATACTCGAGTAGATTTACTTTTCTAAAATGATTTAACAGCTCTGTTTCTGATCACTTCCCTTCATCGGTTTTTATAATACTGACCTACCAAACTACCACATTGCCACTTTTAATGAACACGTCTCCAAAAATCAAAGCTGTTTTGAAGGCAGAGAGGCAATCTGTCCACCACCAGCGTTGCTCTTTATTTAGGAACAGTGTGACCGGAGCTTCTTGAGTTCAACTGTTTCATGTAAGAAAAACACTGACAGACAAAGTCCAGGCTCGAAATACTCCGAACCCGCCTACAGTCTGTTGGCTACCGCAGAAGAAGCGGCACCAAGCTGTCGCTGCCTCCTGCCTGCTGAAAGTCTGCAGCTTCTCAAGAGCTCAGGCAGAGGACGTTGAGAAACAAGGAAAGCAGATTACTTTCACAGTAAATACAAAACCAAACTTTTCCATCTACATGGGAGTCGGATGATAGAAAGTTTGGTTTATATCAGTTTTTGTTTTGCAGTCTTTGTTGATGCCTTACGACCGGTCATGTCCAATTAAACCACCAAGAAGTTGGGATTGAACTGCCCCTTTTCAGCACTTCTCTTCTGGAAATCTATTTGCCTTTTCAGAGTTAACCCTAGTGTATTTTTTTCTGCTCTGTCTAAAGTCAAATTAGGCTGAAATGCCACATAAATAATCCCATCAACAGGATGTTAGAGCGTCATACACTGCATCGGTTTAGTCATGGTGTTTCTCAGCTGAGCGGAGTGACTCCCTGCAGTGAGAACTTAATTCAGCCAAAACTGAGAGCAGCTGGCTGGTAAAAGTCCTCTCACAACACACACACACACACACACTGTGTTTGTGTCACCTTCTGCCGCTGTCAGCCTTTCTCTAATACGTACCCAAACACTGCATGTGTTTGTGCTTCGCCCTGCCTCTGTTTCACCGTGTCCCTTCGTCCTACACTCGATCAGACTTTCTCTCTTAGTTTGTGTTTTTATCCATCTGAAAAACAAACAGCAGCAATGTCAGATTAAGTGCCAGTTATCTACATTTTAGTGAAACACAACAATAACACGCTAAATATATGGGTATTTCTGCCAATTTGGCTAAAAACTGGTAATGTGGTCACTTTTTTTAACCAGGGTGCAGACTGGAAAACCCCAAATTACATCCAACAAAAGAGGTGTTCAGAGAGGCCTAGTCGACGCAACTTGCAACTCATCTGCACAACTTGCGTGCACATTTCATGAAAACATCATGTGAGAAAGGGGAAGAGAAAAAACGCCTCACTGGTGTATTAGCAGACAGTATTTTGTTCTAAAGGAGCTTCGTGTCATTTAAACATTTTGCTTATTTTGGTGGTTTTAAGTGTCTCCACCTGCCTGCACACTGTTTCTCATTTTTCTTGCATAATGCAGAACAAACACCGACATTATTTCCTGGCAGCGCTGATAAACACTGTGGAGAGAAAAGTGTTTCACAAAATGTACCACAGGTCTCGAAGCTTATAGAAAAACAGTGTCGAGGTGGAAATGTCTGTGGAGGAAAACATTCACGTCTCACGTCTCAGTTGATTTTCTCCGGGGATCCTTCTCTTTTTCTTTTTTTTTTTTTTTTTTTTGCCACCATGCGGTTCTAAAGCGACAGACACAAAGAATAATGAGGCGCTGGAGAAGGTCACAGGTGATTTTCAACACATTAAATACAGAAAACAACACGTCCAAGGTGGTAGTAGAGAAAATGGAGGCAACTGTATATCACTGGTTACATTAAAAAGGAATAAAAGTAAAAAGTAAAAGGATCCTTCGGCCTAAAGAGATGCTGAGCGTTTAAATCTAACGCTCAGCAGGCAATGGGAACTCACCTGTTCAGAGTGTTGTTTCATGTATTGAAAACCACATTAATTTGGACTGCATGGTTTGCCATCATAGGTTGCTTTTGTACACGGTGTTTGCTGAGGAGAAAGCTGCTCGTTAGCTTGTGAGCACTGACACGCTGACAGCGACAAACGAGGATTATTAGGAATTATGTTGTGTGTGAAACTCCGGTTAGGACACACGGATCCAGTTTGAAGATCTGAATTTAGTGTGAAATGACACTGAGATGTAAGATTATCTTGTCAAACAACACGGAAAGAGATTTTCAAGATTCACACACAGTCCAAATTTAAATTAAAATCTTTATTTGTGTATCTTATATACACAGTTTATAGAGCTTTTAAATTAAAGCTTCAGAAAGAGTCAGAGCTCTCTCTTTCAATCTTGAGTGTATTTTTCTGCTGTAATTGAGCAGTTTTGGAGTTCATGTCAGACTGATTGTAACTGTTTTTTTCTTCCATCTCTGTCTCTCTATCACACGAACACAGACACCCATACATCCTCTCTTTATTTTCACTCCAACAGTGGAGCTAACTCCGTCTCAGTGTTTTTTTTTTTTCGCTCCATCTGTCTCAGGATTTGTGACACTGATGAAAGAGTGTGTTGAACGCCTCTGTGTGTGCGTGTGTGTTTTTGTCAGCTGTGTGTTTCTGCGTGATTGCGTTCGACGGTCAGGATTAAAAGAGAGGAGAAGACGGCGAGCGCGGTCCTCCCCGTCATCCGGACGGCAGCCACCCGGCGAGAGACGCGCTAATGAGTTTTTATCTTGTACCACAGTAATTAAGTTCTCAAACTACGATGACAAACGATGTGCAGAATGGTAATCTGGACTGTAGTGTACTGTATCTCTCCCCTTCAAAATCCAAATAAAAAAACCCTGCATGTGGTGCTTGTGAAGGGATGCTCTCTTTCACACACACACTGAAAACCCAGAGCTTGTGCAAAGGTAATCATTATCTCTGATGAGCTCTCTGCAGCCGGGAACAAAGCGTGTTATTAGGAGAGCTATTTTGAAGTTACATGCCGATGAATACAGAAATTGTTTGGAGACAAACTGCGTAACTGACATATGGAGGGTGACTTTAGCTTTGATTTACCTCCCGTTTGAAGGAGGGAGATGGGGGTGGGGGCGACATGTTTGATCTGGGTCCTCCAGAGTCAAACGTTTCATCCGGGAGCCGCCCAGACACTACAGCATCCTCAGCTTCCCTGGAGCAGCTGTTGATTAAGTGCCTTGCTCAAGGACACCCAAGGGTGATTGGTTCTCCTCCCCCCACCACACACACATATACACACACACACACACACACTTTCCAGATCCTCCACTTCTGTAAAATAGGAGTTTTTTTGGGGGGGTTCCTCCCACTCAAATGCAAAAATCAGAGACAGCTCAGGAGGAGGGGGGGTGATGACTTTACATTACGCTGCGCGACACAACATCTTGGAAGTGATCTAATTAGTATTAGAAAAAGAGGAGACATAATTGAAAATGAGAACAGAAAGAGAGGAAAAACATCTGCAACCTTCTTCAAAGTAAGAATGGCGACACTGATGAGACGATCAAAACTTCAGCCACATTAACGTGGCATGTCCACAGTGCAACACACACCTTTACCTCCTACCTGCTGTAACCTACTACCAGAAAACAGTATTTCCATGTGAGTCAAACTGTGACTCAGACACGGCTCGCTGGTCTGTATTTCGATTGTCTGCAGGTGGTTTTAAACATCAGCTGGTCGCCGCACTGCCGTCAAAGCACAATTTTATCTTGTCTTTTTCCATCCAAAGTGTTTCTTATCTTGCAGTTCTGGATGTCTGCCGTGGCCACCACCATGCCCATCCCCTCCGGGGCGTTCATGCCCGTCTTCATACTGGGTGAGCAAAAACACCTGTCGCCTCTTTAAACTTATGTTGGGATTGCATGAGGCTAAAACGACAACCTTTGAGTGATTTGTCTTAAGAGAAAAAAAAATGTATTTGTTAAGGTTTGCTTATTTTTAATCACTGCAGTAACACTTCTCTGATGAGCGTCTGAAGTCTTGAAATATGTCGAAGAGTTGTTGTTCAGTTACTTAGTCCGACCAGGCTGATTTTATGCTCCCAAGGTTCCTGTTTCGTTAACTTTCTGTATCAGTTCGTCATTAGTCAGCTCTCCGTGTTTCTTTAGCAGCAGTTTGCAGTTCATCTGTTGTTTTTTGTGGCGTGAAATGCCTCGGAGCGCGACCTTTACACCAGCGCCTCGCTTTTTCAAAATATGCATCATTACCAGCCACAAACCGCTTCAAATGAATAAACTCGGCTCCTGATATGGTGTGTGGTGTGTGTGTGTGTTTTAAAACGTGGCCTTTTGCACCGGCACGCTGTACAGTTGGACGAAGCATGACAATTTGACAAACTTCATGAAAAATAAAAGGCACGATAGATGCTTTTAACAGGCGTCTCTCTCTTTGACAGCAGCCATGTTTTGGACACAGAAAGGATTTCTTTCATCGGCTTTTCCACCATCTGCTGTCACTAGAAACACTGATGGCTTAAATTCTGCAGCTCTTATATTGAAAAACTCAGTTTAGAGACCAATAGAGGATGAATAAAACCTCATTAGCATGCATGATTATTTAATTGTAGTAGATTACACAAATCTTTCAAGGCGCATCTTTTATTTTTGAAAGTTTATCCAATATTTCCAATTACTTTCCTCTCGCAGGAGCTGCATTCGGCAGGCTGGTCGGGGAGATCATGGCCACCCTGTTTCCTCACGGCATCGTGTTCGACGGCATCCTCTACCGCATCATCCCTGGAGGGTACGCAGTCATTGGTTAGTCCCCCTTTCCGCCTCTTAGCAACCCCTCCGTCACGTTTTGCCGGCACATATATATATCCAGAGTTTGTTCCTCCAATTATGAGGAGCCGTCGACGGGACGACCAACCTGGCGCATCCTCTGAAGTACAAATAATCATCAGCCGAGCTGGCGTCGCGTGTTTTTAAAGCACGAATCATCAAAAAGCCTCGCTGTCAAGCTGTCCACCTCCCCTCTGCCTCCTCCCCGTCCTCCCCTTTCTCCTCCTGAACTGTCAGCCCCCCTCTTCCCTCTCTCCTGTCGCTTCTCTCATCCTCCTCCTCCTCTCCCGTCAACCTCTCCGGCCCTCCACTTGTCACTCGTCGTCAGGATGTCCTCCTCCTCCTCTTTCATCTCCCTCCCCTCCTTCCTCCTCTTCCTCCTCCTATCCGTAGGATGCATGTGGCCACTTTGCTGTGACAGTTAAATGTCACCGCAGGTTCCCTCCGCCGTCCTCACCTCAGCCGCTGACCCAGAAACGTGGCCTTCCTTCAATCCCCACCTCCTCCTGTTGCCCTCCTAAGCCCATCCCTCCTCTTTCTCCCTCAATCCCTCGTTACTTCATCATGTTACTCCTTTGTTTCATCCCCTTTTTTATCCTCCTCTATCCTCAATATTTTTCTTTTGACCTTTGTTAGCTTCCTGTCGCCCCTTACCCCTCATCCTTCCTCATCCTTCCTTCCCTCCCATCATCATCGTCCCTCGTCTCTGACAGGGGCGGCAGCTTTGACCGGGGCTGTGACTCACACGGTGTCCACGGCAGTCATCTGCTTTGAGCTGACGGGGCAGATCTCCCACATCCTGCCCATGATGGTGGCAGTCATCCTGGCCAACATGGTGGCTCAGGGCCTGCAGCCCTCCCTGTACGACTCCATCATCCAGGTCAAGAAGCTGCCGTACCTGCCGGAGCTCGGCTTCGGACACATGAGGTTTGCGCTGCTTTTGGAGATGCAGATGTTTCAGATCTATGCTATGGAGCTGCTAAATCGTCACAATGAGAGAAAAGTTAAAGTTATTTTTGCATTTTCCCAACCTCCAGTCTGATTTTCCTGCACACCTTTAACAAACAGATATTTTAACACCCGTACAGGACAATTACCTTGATTAAAATGAGTGAAATAAAATGAAAAATACAAGCAGAAGACGTGTAAATCACACAGAAATCTACATGTTTTATTTGGTAGAGATGCTGTGCAGCTGTGGGCAGAATAAATCAGTGAGCAACCTTTTGTAAAATGATTTGCAAATCAGTCGATTAAGTTAGAGAGTTACAGAGAAACTTTAAGACGCAGTGTCAGTCTCAAAGCTTGTCATCGGTGCTTCCAGTTAACGCTGTAGGCTAATTTTCTTGTTTCCCGACTTGATTTTCATACCGTATATTTCTTAAATGTGGATAAACTGGAGTGTTTTCAGTCCACCACAGTGTGTGTGTGTGTGTGTGTGTCTGTCCTGCAGCCAGTACAACATCTTTGTGGAGGACATCATGGTGAGAAAGGTGAAGTTTGTGTCGTCTCAGTCCACATACAGAGAGGTCAAATACCTGCTGGACACCTCCTCCATCAAATCCATCCCACTGGTTGACTCAAAAGGTAAAAAAAAAAATACAATTACTGCATCATGTGTAATCTTCGTATTTATGAGAGAAAGTTTTTGGTCGGTGGTTGTTAGTCGCTTTATCTCCTTCCTCCAGATTCGATGATCCTGTTGGGCAGCATCGACAGGCTGGAGCTTCTGGCTCTCTGCGATTGGTGGTTGTCTCCGGAGAGGAGGCTCCTGATGCGGGTGAGGACGGGCGGAGAAAATCAACATTTTTGACTTCTTGGTTTGCTTGATATTCAAAGAGAGAAAGAAGAGTTCAAGAGGCTCATAAAGGCATAAAGACTTTTAAACAGGCTGTTTTTATTTCATGACAGATTTACTCCAAGATGCACTGATTTTGGTTTTTTTTCTTCCCTTGTGTAAGATGTGAAAAATGAACATAATACCTGAAGAAAAGCCCATTATACTTGATGTGCAAAACACAATATGTTCACTGCAGATTACATCTTGTGGGTTTTTTTGGTGGGGTATGTTACATGAATACAGAAAGTAATTGCTAATGCATTTCCATTGACCTAAATAGCAAATGTCCAATTTACATGATGATTATGTCGCTAAATGAGGCTGCTCGAGTGCTCTTGTTTTTAGCTGAAGTTGTTTTTTTTGCCCACATTCCTGTGGAGAGAGTGAAAATTCACAAGAAAAATTGAGTTGTGATGCGTCAGTCTGTACTGGATCTGATTTGGATTCAGGATCGGAGCCTGCAGGAGCAGAGTCTGTCTCAGAAACACAGCTGGGAGTCCTTCGCCTTCGTGGACGAGGAGGACGAGGAGGACGGGGAGAAGGTGAGGGTCTGATTTTGTTTCCCAGCCATCAATGTGTGTTTTTAAAGGCGCTTCATTCATAAGTTTTGCTTAGTTACATCCAGTTGTCGCCTGCAGGGTAACCCGGTGCAGGAGGAGAGGAACGGCCCCCTTCCTCCCTCGAAGCCTCAGGAGCCTTCGTCAAACCACACCGCTCCTGTTCCTGGTGAGCTGAGAGGACTTTGTATTTCTGAGTACATTTTTTTGTTTGTGTCATACATTATCTCTGCACTAGCCGCTCCTGGGAAAAGGAATAAATTGCAGAAAGCACAGAGTAAGGAAGATGCGATAAAAGCATGCACAGCTTTCTCCTGGTTAGCAAAGAATAAAGAGTTTGACCACCTATTTGTGCACCTTTAAACCAAGTTTCTGATGAAGTTAAGTGCCGCCTTAATGTCCACTTTAATGCAAAACTAAATCAAACTTTAGAAATGTAAAATTACAGTTCTTGATCTTTCTCCTTTAGCTCCGTTTCGTTCGCGGCGTTGTCTGACACGGAGCGGAGGCCGGACACTGAAAGCCTCTCAGGGCCTGTCACAGTCGTATTGATTCTTTCAGAGTTTCAAAGTTTTTAATAGGATTTATTCTTTGCTCTGTCTCCCCTGCTTCTCCTCAGAAATATGTGTCAGCTGATATGGCTCAGCGTTTAGTCAGAGCCCAGATGGTCTGTGATGCTCACCGGGGTCTCGTACGTGTGAAGTACGTTTATTGCTCAGAGGACACGAACACATCTTGTCGCTGATTATAAAGTATGAAAGAGAAAAAACACCAGGATTAATCTAACCGTGATGACCAGTGTGATGTTGAACAATGGAAAATAGTCCAAAAATATGCAGATCAAACACAACGTGTCCCAACTTACATTTTTAGCCTTGTGATGAACCTGTTTTTGTTTTGTGAGCGTCACAATCATAGGTAAGTTAAAGGTGTGCGATTTTGTTGAATCGTATTACTTACAAAGATGCTCGCGTGTCTTTTCAATCCTTTATGTGGTTAATCCCTCATTCACACACAAAGACTGATAGTTTCATACAGTCTCACCAAGCATCAACATCACTTATGTTCTCGCGTGAATATCAAGAAGATCATAAACAGACATTTGAGTGATGCAAAAAATGAAAAAAAAAAAACATTTTTGCAGATGTTTTATAAGCAAGAAAGTGCATTTAACACATTTGATAGGCTTTAAGTATACATGCAGTTTGTTTGGTAAGAAACACAAATGTAAAGATATTATTATATACTATATTATGATTAATTAATTAATTAATATTTATTATATTAATATCTATTTCCTCCTTTAATACAGTGTAAAGTGTTGTTTTTTGTCTTTTTTTATTAAAAGTCTTAATAGTTCAATAGATTATATATATATAATAGTTAATAGATTATGTTCTAATCTAACAAATCTGTAACTCTTAAAATAGGCTTATTATTATTCTAAAGGACTAATTATGAACCTAAAGGTTAAAATGATCTGAGCCTTTTACAATTTTTACCACGCTAACTGAAAAAAGAGTTTGTCTTTGTCGGCCGTCGACAGATGTCAAACGATTGGATTCATAACTTTGCAACCCTAACAGCGACGAGAAAAGGTTCGCTGCGAGCAACCAGATGGCAGGTGATGGTGTGTGTGTGTGTGTGTGTGTGTGTTGTGCAGCAGTAGTCTATCGCACACAACAGCAGCCTCCCGGTGTATTCAAACGTATCCAGTATCCAGGCAACAACAACAGTGAGGAGTTGCTGCTCGTTGGGTTGTCGCCACCTCTCAAAAAAAACCCTCCGTTATTCTCTCAAAGGCTGCATTTGTATAATTTATTGACTTTTTTACCTTATCACATCTGTCTCTTCACCTTCCTCTCTCTCTCTTCCAGAAAAAGGCCCTCTGCAGTCTGTGAGGAAAACACTCAGGGATCTCTTCACCTCGAAGAGCAGACAGACAGAAGGACAGTCTCAGGTGTGTAGGTGTGCCCGTGTGCATGTTTTTATTACATACCTGCATCCGTCTGTGCTGTCGTGTTCGCTCGCTTACATCCTGCGTTTCACCTCTGTGCCCTTTCCTCTGTTCAGCTAACTATTTCAAAATGTCCAGAGTGTGCTAAGTAGCCAAGAAACCCCCCCCTTTGTTTGTTAGGAATAATTGAAATGCAAATAACTTGCATCCTTTTCGGCAACGCCATCGCCAAACCACATCCTCACACTTGCATGGTGAGGATATAAATATTTATCTTTTTTTTTTGCAGGGTGAGTTTTTCATTATGGGGTCTGCTTTCTATTCAGGCAGACACACACTTATCTGATTGACAGAGGCACATGAATACACAACTGCTCCCTCATCCTCAGACAAACTCCCCAAAGTCTAGCATCTCTTTTTTTTCTTTTTTTTTTCCAGCCCTCTCATATGGAAATAGGGAAGCCAGATACTGGAGGTAGAGTCATTATTTGGCCTGGCGGTGAGCCCGGCTCTCGGGGAAGCAATACACGTCGTCTGTTTATAATAGCGGGAGTGAAACCACACCGGAAAATAAGCATATGCTTGTAAGCTCGCAAGATTAGAATTTGATTTCTGTTGTGCCCACCGCTGCGGCTTGTGAATTACTAGTCTGCTTCTCCATTATGTTTCTGGATTCAGTCCTACTCCTGCACAGGGGATTGTTTTTACAGCAATGCTACCGCCCTGAATATCAAATAGACTCACAGTTGGAAATCGCCACCAGCAATCAAGCCAAACCGGCTGAAATTCTGGCTGTGAATTCAGGTGTTTGTCTACCTTAGCAGCCGCTGATGGCAGGTAACCAGACTCTGACCTTTCCAGTATTATCCGGCTGGTTTAACAGGGTCAGCATCTTGTTTATTCCTCTCCACTCCTTCTAATTGCTACGGTTGCATTGATTAAAAATAAGAAATTTAATACAGCAAATCCATGTAATTACTGATTTGTGCAGGTGAGATAAAATGAACAAACTTAAATGAGTCGCTTATTTGTTTAGTTCACACAAAAGAAAACCTCACAACTGTGCGAGCTGACGCTATTTTTGGCGCCTCAAGGACAGAAGAAGCCAGGCCGCCTCGACTCGACAGCAGGTGAATGAACGAGGGACGCGTCGCTAATAAATTGGGCTTCACAAAACGGGTCGCAGCAGGTGTCGGCCTGAATTTCACCTGCTGCACCCAGTTTACTCACAGAGCGACTGGATGTGCCGCGAGAGTGAACGGTGAACAAAAAACTGGATGAGAGTAGCCTGATTACAGAGAAAAAGTGTTATTGCAGTTTTTTCAGACATCCTTAGATTAAGTATTGTATTTTTAAGAGCAAAACAAGCAAATGTTATCTCTGTCGATTAAAATACAGATTAATAATTCGTTGCGTTTGCTTGTAATTTTATACATTGACGGGAGAAACACATGAATCCGTTACGTCGAGTAATCAGATTACACAGATTGTATTTTACTTTCCTTCTGCTCCCCCCGTGTAAGATTCAGATGAGGTTTTCTTGATTTTAGAGGCGACATCCAGCCCAGTTTCAGAGAGACGGAGGTGACAGAAGCTGTTTTTATAAAACAGCCTCAGGAATTCAATAAGCACACACCACTTTATTCACTTTAACCAGACCAGAAGCTAACTCAGTTTCTTTTGCACTACAACCATACATATATTTGCACTGGCGGTAATTTGCCTCGTGCCTATTTATTACCGTGTCTTATTTATTATTCTTAGTTTGATTGTACTCGTTTTTGTTTATTTTTGTTGTGGTTATTTTGGCTTATTTTTGTTTTTGTATTTCATCCACCAAGGTTTGAGAGAACTGTAATTTCAATTCTCTGTATGTCCTGTACATGCTGCAGAATTGACAATAAAGCAGACTTTAACTTTGAAAATCACTCACAAACATGTCTCTCTTCTTTTTTTTTTTTGTCCTCAGGAGCCCTGTTCTCCTCCGCTGTCGGACACAATGACACCAGAAGAGGTAAGGTAATGATGGAGGGAGGGATGGATTTGCACGTTTTGTTTTTAATTATTTACCTGTTCACCAAATCTCGAGTCCAAAATGAGGCTCACGTCCTCTGCAAGCGAGTCCAAGTAAGATGGATCTACTTCCTGTTACGCGGTGCACAGTGAACCCAACAGGCAACATCCAGATAGACATGGGGAAACACAGGAAGCACATGGATAAACCGTAGGGACGAACGCAGGGACAAAACACAGTGATGAAACACAGAGTAAAGAAGAAATGGCGACAGGTGAGGAGACTAACGAAGGGATGGGTGAAACTCATCGAGATAATCAAAGAGGCGGAAAAGAGAAATAACAGATGCAGACAACAAAAAGGAGAAATAAAGGCGATTACCGAAAATATAGAGAGGAGAAAACAGTAGGAAGCACTGGAGGTACAGGCAGGGACACAATCAATTAATAGAGAAAATATTCAGCATATTGATCCATAATGAAAATACTCATTGGTTGCAGTCCGTCAACTGCCAGGAATGAAAGCACGATTTTTGCATATTGGACCATCAGTGTACGTATTAAGTGATTAGATATATATTTTAATTTGCTTCCAGATTTTAAGGGTATTTCTAATTACTTTATTACTCAGTTACACTCCTAAACCTTCTGTGTAATTGTGCAGACGGCTCATGATGTGGGTTTTTCAGGAGTCTGACTTCAGAATAAGCACAGTCAGTCGATGAGGAAACTGTAAGAAAAAGTACAAAACCAAAAAATGCTGAAATGAGTTATGTAGTCCACACATGCACCAAAACTGACAATAACTACAGTATAATATACATCAGTGTGCAAAATTTTTATAAAGAACAATCTTACTCTGTGCAATATTTGTATTTTTTCAGAGTAACTTCACTTAATGTGCAATGCTTTTTATATTTCCCCATGTATAATGTTCTCTTTTTGTACATCCTCTTGTTTAAATTGTACTTTTTCTTATACCTCTTATATCTTCTTATATCTCTGTCCACTTTTATTTATTATTATAAATAGTTTGTCTGAACGTTTTTTTTACTTTTACTTGCTGCTGTAACTCTGTGAATAATAAAGGAATATCTTATCTTATCTTACAGTTATAACAAATAAAACACCATGACAAAGTACTGGATAACTAAACTGATCGATACAGGCACGGGCAGGGACATGATACTCAAAATAAAGCTGTCCTTAAAAGCATTTGTATTTTTCAATTCGAGGTGGAACCAGGGAGCATAAAACCAGAAGATGTAGACTTGAAAAAAGAGTGAAAATCACATTTTAAGAGATCAGAAATGACGAGCCTTGCATGCACGATAAAAATAGTCCCAAGTGAGTTGACTTATGATGAAGTCTTCAGTATTCACATTCACATCTGTGTCACATGTAGGTCACAGATCTGTGTCGCACTTGAGGGGGAAAGACTCAGAATTGGGGCGCTTTTTAAGCTGCAGTGTGAACACAGCCAGAATGATAAATGAGACCCTTTTTCTTTTCTTTTTTTTTTTTTTTTTTTTTGTCAAGAGCGCCAAAACAATATCAGGCCCTCCCTCCAGTCCTTCCCTGTCTGCTGTTCTCCTTTTACTCTTCCTGGCACTCTCCCAAAAAAACGCAGCGTAACATCGTCTTGTAAATTCTTCCAGACCTCGCCCCCCCCTGTCACGGCGGGCCGAGGCTCGTGGGTAAAAATCCATAGAGAGGCTAAGAGGTGTCAGACATCATAAATCTCGGGGGGGGGGGAGGCTGGTGACATGCAAGGACGCAACACAGGGTTTCAAGGTTTTTCACAGCTGCAGAAGTCGTAGCTAACAACAGTCTCCCTCCTGCAGCCAAACAACATACAACTCTCTGTTTGATGGTTTAAATTAAGGTGATGTTTAAAATAAGGCTATTCATTATCTAAATTCCCCATCATAAAAACAAACACTGATCCCTCCATTCAGGGTGAACTTTTAAAAAGAAGGAGGCTTTTTCTTCCACCTCGGTGACCTTGCTTCTCATTTATGCCACCGCAGATCAAAGCGTGGGAGGAGGCCGAGATGGACCAGCCGATGGAAATCGATGAGATACGAGTAGACCCTTCCCCTTTCCAGCTGGTCGAGAGAACGTCATTGCACAAGGTTGGTGGGTGGAAAGTCGGAGATAAGCACGCGTGGCAGAGGTCAGCAGAGCTTTAACAGCTGTTAGAGAGCACCTTGCTTCCTTACGGTAATTTAGTTTCTGCTAAAACATGTTGTGATGCGTTTAATGGGTGGAAATGTGAAAGCGCACTGCAGAGTTTTTTTGCAAATAAACAGACTTTTCTTCACACTGAATATTTCTCCCTAAAATACACCTCTCCCTGAGCTGAATGCATTTCTTTTCTGAAACATTTGCATGGCGACGGCATATTTCCATGTGCTCGAGCTAGTAATCTTTCTAATGTCACTGTCTCGACCACCAACAACTATATAATAGCCTCAGAGTGAAGGCATGAAAGTGTATTTTGTTGCCCATTTTTTTTTAACTACCCAGGAATCAAAATGATTTATATTTGTTATATTTGTATAAAAAAAATTTTTCATTGGTAAATCTGTTCATTAAAATGTACAGTTCCTCCAACAAGAGGAATTTTCGAGGATTTTTGAGGATTTTCTACCTTCTTTCATATGAACTTGAAGGGGATTTGAAGGGCACTGTAATCTCTCTGAGCATGTGCAGTGGGTGTAGTATCACTTAAATGATTTTTGCAGCTGAAATTAGTACTGATTTATGATTTTGGGAATAAAAATGCTCACCATCAGTATCACCTCTCTAATCAGCAGGTGTTTGTAGGAACCACGTGCCATTTGTAGTTCCTGGGTCACAATTAAATCTTATTTGAGCCCTTTTTGCTAAAACCTAAAGATTTGTAGGATTTGCATGCACACACAGACTATATATCTGTGTTAAAATAGTCCCACAGCAGTCTCATTCATCCAACATCCTCATTTTGATTAAGGTTTTATTGCAACATTTCTCCATTTAAAAAAGAAAATATCTCAAGCAAGCATAAAAATATTCTAAAAAAAATGAGAAAATATTGTCAATTTCTTCCATTTTCATTCAGATGAATTATTCATTATAACATAATTTGCATGAAATTACTCGGATGAATAGCCTGCAGTTGATTTTACTGCGAAGCGTAAATTCACCGTGGACAGGAGTTTGTGGGGGTTTTTTGTGTCTCAGGTATTATAAAAGCAAATAAGCGTAGAAATGAAGTTCAACACCTCGAGCGCTTGTCAGGTCTTTGGCTGATGTTCCCACGTTGAGCTCCTTAAGTTGTTTACATATCCATCCATCCATCCATCCATCCATCCATCTATCCATCTATCCATCCATCCATCCATCCATCCATCCATCCAGGCGTTATGAGAGAGGTGGGGGGCACTGACATTCACACCTTTGGGCCAATTTTAAGGTCACCAGTTAACCTAAAGTTCATATCTTTGCATTGATCACCCAAGATTATTATCAATGATTTTTAAGAATTCAGCTATTCAAACCCGAACATTTGGTGGTTTTCTCTCTTTATTTTGAACTGTTGCTCAGTCAGAACAAGCAATCCCAATGGTGATCATTTTTTTAATATAATCTGACATTTTATCAGCCAAATAATTGATGAAAATAATAATCAGCAGGTAATCAATCATGAAAATCATTGTTAGTGACAGCCCTAATTTTGGGGTATTTTTCATTTATAATCATCCAGTAAAGCTGAATCTGGTCATATAATAAGAATTTTAAAGGAAATGTCTGCAAAACAACACGTGATTTTAGACCTCGGTGTGTTTAGTTCATTTTATTTTGCAGATGTGTCCTTGTCAGATAAAGATGCTGAGGTGTGGATAAGGAGTTTGAGAGGCCTGATTGGGGATTTGAACAAAATCGCATTAATCTGCTGCCTATTGATGCTGAAAGCAGCGGACACATTTCTGTTATTAATCATTCATAATAATTTATCCAACAATACATTTTCAATTCCCCTCTAGTTTCTGCTGCATTGTACAGTCGCTGTGAGACGCTCACTTGAAGATTCATCTGAAAGTGATATAGGATTTGCAGGATAGTGAAGCGTGTAAACTGCTTGTACCAATTTTTTTTTTTTTCTGGTCACCGGTGTAATTTCATTCTCATGGTAATACCCAGAATATTCTGCTTATTCATGTGTAAAATAAAAATAATTAAAAAAAAGGATGCTTTGTGGTGGAGGTGTGCTGATGCATACAAAGCTCGTCTACTGTGAATATGAACAGAGAACCTGCACGGAAACGCTCTCAAGGACGTTTTCCTGTCCGCGGTTCACCTGAAGCCTGCAGCCAGTTTGCTTTCATCTCTCTTTCTCTGTGACAGCGTCTGGCTGTCCGAAGACCACGGAGACTATAAATTGTCTGGATTCACAGACAGATGTTAAAAAATAAATAAATAAATAAGGCCATCGTGGTGTGAGAGGTTGAAGTTTGTCGTAATTGTGACCTTTTCCTCTCCGCAGACACACACCTTGTTCTCTCTGCTGGGGCTGAGAGTTACGCGTATGTGACCAGTATCGGCAAACTGGTAAACTGGTGGGAGTCGTGGCGCTGAAAGAGGTGAGACACTTCACTTCTGTGTTTGTTTTCAGGATTCAAAGTGTCTGACGAAGGTCACCTGGAAGCAAAAGCTGAGCAGCAAAAGTAATGAAATTCCCACTGATTGATCTCAGTCCAAAAAAAAAAAAAAAAAGAGCCCTCTTCCTTTTTTTTTTAATAAACTCGACTTTTAGAAGTTGACTTTGAATTTCTTTGATCTCATAAAGCTTTTTGAATTATGCATGAGTATTTTTTTTGCATAATCAATACCCTCTCTGTATGTTTCTTTGATTTACTTCTGTCTTTACCGGCTTTTGTCTCTTCTCCCTGCACCTCGTCGTCTTCTTCTTTCACTCAACAATCTCCATATCTCACCACATTTTCATGCTAACTTCCCTCGTTATTTTTTCATTTATTCTTTCCTCTCACTTCTCCTGCTTTTCCTTTCTTTTTCACTTCACTTCCACCTTTCTTCCTTCCATCTTTTATCTCCTCCTCCTTTCCTCCTTCAGCTCCAGAAGGCCATCGAGGGCTCCACTCGTTCGGGCGTGCGTCTCCGCCCTCCCCTCGCCAGCTTCCGCGACATCAGCAACCACAAGTCCGTCCCCAAACCTCCGCCGCCGTCTTCCTCCGCCCCGTCCTCGCCGACCTCGCCGACCCTGGCTCCGACCGCCGCCCAGCCTCCTTCCCCATCTCCCTCTCACCATCACCATCATCATCCCCACCACGAGAATGAAACGGAGGTGTGGATCGAGGGCGTGAAGAGGGAGGTGGAGGAGACGAGCAGCAGCAGCGTGGGGAGCGGCGGCGTTGGCACCTCGGCCAGCCGGAGCTGCAGCTACAACAGCAGCCTCACCCTCCCTCCTTCTTCCACTCCTCCCCCCGTCCCGTCCTCACCCACTCCTCCTCCTTCTCCTTCCTCTCCTCCGTCCCCCTCCATCCCCCTCTCCACCCTGCAGGGACTCTTTGATGGGGGCGAAGACAGCGACGACGAGCCGATGGTGTAATCAGACGAGAGTGGTTATGTTTTTTTGTTTTTGTTTTTTTATAAGGGAAAACTTTTTTTAATGGTTTGAGGTTGTTCTTCTGTTCTTCTTAATTTGTTGCTCCGGACACTCATTTACCTCTTCTTCTTTTATTTTTAGGTAGAGCAAACTTCGCGTTTGATCGAAGCTACTTTAAGCTAGACTCAACATCTCCTGTTGTTTTTGTGTCCTTTACTGATTCTGTCTGCTCGTTTCACACACCGTCACCTCTCTTGTCTTTCCTTAATAAGCTCTGTATGTGTGTGTGTTTTTTTGTTTTTGTTTTTATACTCATCCAGCCACACTTCCTCCTCATTTTCTCTTTCTCATTGATTTTCACACATCCAGTCTCAAAGGGTTAAACTCTGGGCTGGATTCGCTGCCAATATCTGCAGATTTTTTCTCATTTTAAGGCCAAAACATTGAATGTTTCCTCCAGGATTATTTTCTTTTGAGTGGATAATAGCATCCAAAACAGCATTAAGGCAATTACAGCAACTAAAGTTCACAAAAAAAACATTTCATTGTTGGTGGTAAAGCAAGTTAACCCACCTGTTCAGTAGCAATATATTGCAGATTTGAAAAATTGATATGCACTATACTACCCAACAAACCACTCCACAGTACGTCTAAACTCCTCCATCATTTATGTGTCTGTTTAAAAAGGTTTTTATTGGACAAGAACAGGAGCGATTGATTTTTTTTTTTTCTTAAACTGGCAATTGACCATCTGGATAGCAGCGGACTAATGGAGCTGCTCAGTCCGCTGTGAAAGATCAGCCAAAGCCCCGAAACGACCTCCAAATTGTGTAGTGACCTTGTGGTCGCAGCCTCGGAGCTCATCTCATCACGGTTAAGTTGATAGATGGCGGCTGACGACAAAACCAAACCTGCACATTTTTTTGTGATTTTTTTTTTTTTTAATTATTATTCTTTTTAAACAAAGATGCCTTCCAGATTTAGCTAAAAGTCACACATGACTGTTTTTCATGATTTTTAACGATGATGTTTCATAACTCACTGTGAGCGACAAACAGAGGCCTTTCATTCCGAGATGACACATCCATCATGCTCCGAAAAAAAACGGCGAGAAAAAAAACAAAATGACGGCTGACAGTGAATGACAGATGACGTCTATATGTTAAACGAAGACAAAGATGTATGTTGACAGAGGGTGGGGTTACTCACTGGTGAATGCATTAATTAGCTTTACAAATGACCTCATTAGTGAAACTGTTTAACATGGACTAATCAAGACGATCATTACCGCTCTTGTGAGACTTTTATTCTCTTTTATTCAGTGCTGGTTTTTATTCTACGTTAAAAAAAAAAGGGAAATGCAGTCACTATTTAAACATTAGTGCCCAAAAGAAAAGAGACTTGATATAATTTTTCTTATTATTTCAGTCAGTAAAATGACATTAAATAATTGCCTGTTTGCATGACTGACAGCAGAGATACTTCACTACACTTCGCAAAAAGATGCTAAAAGCTGCATAAGGGTTCAAAGTTTGCTGTTATTTCTTGCTGATATCAGCTCAAAAAGTGACAAATTTAACATCACACACAGACCAAACTCATAATAACTATCTCATAATGGTTATCAGAGAATTTCCTTTATTACCAAAACACCCTCCATCCGCTTGGTGAAAGTCTGATTAACGAATCCGGCTTTCTAAAACCTAAATTAAATGAAGTTCATGAACACAAGCATCCCGCCTTCTTAAACTGAGTACTGTACAAAACTTATTTCATGCTGAAGAGCTGCTCGGTGTCTTTAATTTTCTTTCATCACTTCATCTCCTCGTCTCCTCCTGGATTCAGTTTCTCAGGTGCTGCCTTGAAAGTCTTTAAACCCGCAGATTTTAACATAATGCTTTTTTTTTTTCTTTACATCAGTGTGAATTTAAATGTGAGCATGTCCGTTTCTTAAAGAGAGTTTCGTTCTCGTTTCTTTCGTCCCGTCTGTGGTTGTGGCTTATGTATTTATTTATTTATCTTTTTAGTAGAGTCAAATGTTATCTCCAAATTTATAAAACTGTGAAAAGATTGTAGCGAAATAAAGTTTTATTAAGTGAAATGCTTTGGTTGCTTTCGCCTTTGTGGTTGAATTTTACCTTTATTTATCCAGGTGAGGCGTCGTCGTAAAAGGCAGCGGTTTCTTCTTTACTCACCAGCTGAACTCAGCGAAGGTAGTGCAGAAATATGCGACAATAACACAAAGTTTGAGCAGATTTTAGCTGATACTTTGATTTCATAAGTGCTGTGATCACGTGAAATATTTAGCCAGTTGTGTGAAGTTTACCTCGCACAAAAACATCCTCCGTGTCTGTTTCAGCATCACCACTAAAACTAAAGCGCATTTGATCGACTGTCATCTTAAACTTGACTTTAATTGACAGGATGGCAGGATTTTTCTTATCCCCTTGTGGTTTCTTACCTTAACTGCATTTTATCTTGTGTTATTTTGTAAGAATTGGTGTCGCTTCCTCTGGATATCTCATCTGTAAAATCATTTTAGTTAGTGCTCTGCCGCTGCGAGCGAAATGATTTCTATCTCATTTTGGAAGAACTTTTTTTTCCATTACCTGATTTAATTTAAACGGGCAGCAGAAGTAATTAAAGTGATTGAACCCCGGTGTGATTCTGCAGCATGATCTCGGTTAATTCAATCGGACAGAAATACCACGAGGAGTTTCTCTTCCAATCAGAAACTTTAATTTTCAGTGTCACTTTTCGAAAACTCTCGATCTTGCTCGGACGTCGAACGGTTTCCCAGGACGACATCTCTGAGCTACAAGAGGACAAACGAGGACAGATGGCTATCGCGGCGGTGAGGATCTTTATCACTTCTCGCAGCTGTAGGTAGTATCTGTGAGAGGAGATTATGAGATTATGTCACAGTGATGTTTGCTTCCTTTTTCTACTTCCTGCACACACACGAAGTTGTAAATTACAGTGTTTCTGTGTGACTTTCTCTTGCACAGTTGTGACAGATATATCGTACTTTTTATCTCCTTTCCCAATCTTTGAACATTTTACACATTCAAGTGAAGCCACTGTTGCTTTCAGGGACTTCTTCTGTTATGTATATATTTCTTTATTTTTAAGTAAAATCTATTTTGATGCTTTCGTAATTCAGAATGAGGCTTTTCAGAGGAGATCACAACATCAACAGGTCAGGACCATCTTTGCATTTCTTTGTTGGTCTGTGTGTGTTTTATTCTGTTTGTGTGTCTCGTATCTTATTAATTTTTGAGGACTTTCTGAGTTTTTACCATTAAAGTGAGGGTTATTATGGAAAGTGATATTTTGGCTGTTTGACTGTCAAGACTTGGTTGGAAATGGCATAAAATAAAGAGAAAAACTGCCAAAAAGTTAGTTGACTCCTCTTGTGGAGGCGCAGTATTCGTGTTAAAATGTGTTTTGACCTATCACCATGCTCTGAAGTGCGCCGACATTAATCCTCTGACAGGCGACACCGTCCTCAAACGCCGACCTTACTTACCTTTAAGCTGCCTTCGAATCTTACACCCACGCCAAAGAGCAGATACTTTAATAATCCAGCCTTATTTTTTTTATTTCCTTCGGCTAAACTGCTTTGACCGGCCCGGCTGGCTCGTTAGGCAACTTCATCTGAATGTAGTTTTATCAGTAGCCACTAAAAAGGCTGATTTTATGATCACTTATGGTGATTTTGGGCTTAAATTTACATACAGATTGAGTAACTGCTATGATATGTTATATGATCTTAGCAAGGTCATCACAAAACTAGAAGTACAAGTGTGTATGTGTAACAGAAAAACACCAGTAAGAGTGTGTTTTCCCAGAATATATATATTTTACACACAAACAAAGCTACATTCATACAAACATACATACATACATACGTACTATACATACATACAGTCTTACATTCATACAAATACATATCGGTTTATTGGATTTTTTTTTTTTTTTGTTCTTTTATTATAAAAAAAGCAATTTGATATATTATTACTTTGTATACTGTGTTATACTGTTAGGGCTAGGTCACTGTTAAAAAGCATGCACTTTCTTTTTGGTTGTGTCCAGATAACGTGTTTTGCAAATGACTCCGAGTGTGTGTGTGTGTGTGTGTGTGTGTGTGTGCGTGCGCTGCCACGGGTCGCATCAGAGCGTCACATTGGACCGGGTTTAACCTCATCAGATCATCATACGTAAAATACATCAGCAAGCAAACCAACATGGTGAATCTTCTGGTCTTGCAGGATGTTTTTGGTCTGAGAGCAACTCGAACCAACCACTCGGAGTTATTTGCAAAATTTAACCCAAGTCATGTTGTGTCCGTGTGTGTTGTATTGCACTGAATTTTTAATTAGGCCCTTTCTGTCCTTTTCTTATCCTACCTCCTCCCTTTTTTCTTTTTTTTTGTTCTTTAACTTCACATCCCTCCATCCGCGCCCACTGTCCGGCGTTCAGTCCTGGTTCTTTGGTCCGACAGGGGTCCAAACATCACCTTGTTTCAGCAGTCACTGAATTCAAGTCTCTCGTCTGCCTCGGATTATTTTTGTTCTTTGTCACGTACGAAATATTCCACATTTCCCGCGTTAACTCAAGCGGGCTTCTTGGCATTGTGTACATTACATCCCACGTTTTCATCTGAAAAAGTCTCCTCACACCTCCTCCGACTCAAAGTGGGTAAATAATTGGGGGTTGGGGGGGTTGGGGGTTGGGATAGAATAGCTTGATTGATTATTGGAGTATTTATTTCCTGTTTTTCTCAGTTTTTTTATGAATCAGTTGGTCGCAACAACAACAATAGAGCCGTCCTCCGCCTCCTCGTCCTTCTCCAGCAGTTGGACAACGCAGGGCGTGACATCGAACGGTATCCTCTCCGCGGCGGGCTCGGCGCTCTGTGCTGGCAGTCCTGGACTCGAGCCTCTGGTCGACGGGGCCTCCTCCCTCAGTGGGGACGGGGTCAGAGAGCACGGCTCCGGCTCCAGGGTTAGTGTCACCTCTTCGACCTGTGAAGGCAGGAAGCAAAGCGTTTTTAAAAGACAGTTTGTGATGTGGCTGTGTCGCAGAAAAGTAAGACTCTATTCTTTCTTTTTTTAAGTGTTTGCGTGTTATCCCCACTCATACCGTCTCACTTTTTAAATTGATTGCCTTCATTTTAATCTACTCTCATTGACGTTTATCCATTCTTAGGACACTAATTGCAGCAGAAACCAAAATTAAGGGTTGTTCTAGCTGAGAGAAGATCTGTTATTTGATCATTTATAATAAGAAGAAGAATAATTTATGATCAAACTCTTCAGCGAGAAGGATGGATAGATGGATAAATTGATAGATAGTATTGATCCCCTGAGAGAAATTGTTACAGCAGCACAATAAGGATAATAATAATAAATTAAGGTTAAAAAGCAGAGTTGGAAAATGAGCTCCGCTGTCTTCGCAGTGTGTCGTAGCGTGGGCAGGATGGAGGTCCATGATGGAGAGCGGTTTGTTCAGGTACAAAGAAAGATGGTATAGCGGTAACTCACCTTCGTCAGCTCCTCCTCCTCCTCTTCGTGTTGCTCGGGGATGTCTTCAGACTCAGGCTCCGGCTCCTCTCCGACGGTCTCCACCACTCCTCCGACCATTTCGGCCATCTGTCCGCTCAGCTGCCCGGCGATCTCCACCTGCAGCCAGTCGAGTTCGTTTGGATTTAATTGCCTGTCTTTTTTTGTTGTTCTCGCATAATTTTCAAGTGGAAGAAAAGCACATTTAATCACAGATTGACATCGATTTCAGATCTTGGTAACAGTCACAGACAGAAAGAAACAGACAAAGAAGGAAGGAAGGAAGACGGAGAAGCAGAGTCCAACCACAGTTTGGTTTGCCTGTGCAGGACATCAGAGAGAGAAGACAGACAAACGGACAGATGCTGAATCCAAATGCTTAGAGTCGTAAACTTGCGGACTTTACAGCATGCTACTCTGAAGGCTGGGCGGATTTAAGGATCTCATCAGGTCCGCTACGGGCCGTCATGCAGGCTTTTTGGCAGTGCTCCATGCAGGTTTCCAGCCTGTCTCCTACCTTGTTGACTCCCCTGGCAGTTTCTCCCATCATTCACTGCACTACAGATGTGCGCTAAATACGTCTGCTGGTACAAACAAAGCCAGATCCAGAAGACAGAGACACATTAGCCAAAGTGAGCAGCAGACACGATGGAAAAAAAAAAGACTAAAAAGGGCTCTTCCTGTGCAGAATATCAAAACCAACTTGATGTCACTATGATTATTTTTTCACCTTGGAAGAGACAGCCTGAGAAATTGGATTGAACCTTAGCTTCCTGCAATAGCAAAAGCATAATAAGACGTGCAGTTATTCTCACTCATTTTGCAGAAAATGGCTAAATGTGTATAAAAATGTCCCTGCAAACTGTCATCTAGTCCGCAGCGTCTGTAATCTGACCATTTGGATTCAGCAGGCGAGTGCCTACGTGGTGTGCCTCGACCTGCGCAGCTCCCCACAGGTCAGCTAGCCGAGGGTGGGTGGGAGGGCCGAGGCTGTGGATGGTGCTGTTGGGGGTGGCTTGGAGGGAATGGGAGGCACTGTGCGGCCTGTGCTCCATGGACTGCAGTCAGAGAGAGGAGAGGAAGGAGAGAGGGGCATTGATTTGATGGTTGCCAATGACTCAACAGTTTTATTCTTTTCTTTCATTTTAATTTCTCTCCTTTTGGAGGAAAAAAATGGAGCCACCCACTACAGATTTAAAACACTTTAAAGCTCCCAGCTCCTGACATTTCCAGCTGCTCAATAATGGACAACAATGCTACAGCCAGCTTCTGCATCATAACACATTTTAGCTGGGAAGCTTTAAAAGCCTCCTCGTGCCAAAACAAATGACAAAGCAGTTTTATTCCTTCAGCGTTCAGCGGTCTTTGCCGGAGGAGACTCGTGTAGGAGGAGAATACCAGTTTTTTTCCTTCTAGTCTTGCTTTAAATAATGAGTCAGGGATGGTGCTGCAGGGAACAGTGGGGGATGTCCTCAGCTCTTATGCATCGACTGATGCTCAGAAAATTGACTGACTGATTGAAAAGCTTTATCATAAATGTAATGTAATATATTCAATAGTCTCCTTCACAAGGGAAACTATATAATGCACACAGGAAAGCTAACAAGCTCATTTCCATTGTGGTCTCGGATCAGTACACCTTTTCTAAGACACAGTCCCTGACCTTTTCAAGTTATTATTTCATAACCCTCAGTTATTTAATGAGCTCTGAGATGTACCAATGCAAGCACAGCCGCCAAAGCCGGAGAAAAAAAAAACGTCTTTGGGTGTCACAGTTCATCATGACTCACTCTGTTTGCGAAGGAAAAAAAAAACCTCCCAGCAGATCTGAGAAAGTCAGCAGCCGAGTTACGTCAATGAAAGCCACAAAGCCTGCGCATCCAGTCGGTTTAAAGGGAAGACATGTTTGATATGTCGATAACGATAACGATACCACGGTATTTGATTGGAAAATGAGGAATTGTACAAATTAAAGTATTTCCTCGATGATGGTGTTAGATGAACAGTTAGTGGAATTCATTCCAAATTTCATTGCTTGTGCTTTCGAGGCATTTAGGTAAAAACCACAAAAGTCAATCTCATGGATACACCAAAGGAAGAGTCACAGTGAACCATCTGTACCTCAGCAAAACCTGCGGGTGGCACTACCTAAAAAGTCAGGAGATCACCAAAGTCATTGGGCATCATATCCAAAACCTGTTAATCTATCTGATAGTTGTTGAGGCACTTAAATCCTGTTCAAAGAGGTGAACTGACTCACCTAAAGACAATAAAACATAATCCTTGTGGTAATCTGACAATGTATTAGCTGATAAAAATGGATCTGCTCTCACTGTGTGTTGGTATTCTGGTGTTAGCGACGTGCCGTTACCTCTTTGGAAGCAAATTTCTGTTCACAAATTCAGATTTTTGGACGAGTGGCCTCTGCACCGACCTGTTGTTGGTACTGCAGAAGCTGTTGCTGCTGGTAGTGGTGAAGCTGTTGGAGCTGTTGGAGTTGGCTGTGCTGCTGCAGGGCGAGATGAGTGTGGTGCTGCTGAAGGTAACTGCCTACCGTCCCTTCGTACCCCTCGCCGGGTGTGCCACCTGCTCCGCTGCTGCCACCTGGAGAGACCATAAAACAGCGCCCGCTCAGAGACAACAGACGAGTGTTTGGACACAGTAAAAGAGATTTTAAAAAGAGACTGGGTCCTGACCAGCAGCCATGATGTAGGAGCCCGCGGCGGGTGAGGCCACGCCCGAGGGCTGGCTGGTGATTGGGTCCCAGGCGTCCGAGGACGACAGGCAGTACAGCCCCTGCGAGACGTAGGTGTGAGGCCAGACATCTGCAGAGGAGTGATGGAGCACCTGGTCTGTACAGGAGGGAGAAACGCAGACAGGTGGGAGGAGTGAGACACAGGAGAAGTTCGACAGTTTAAGAGAGGAAAAAAACAAACAAACAACAACAAGGAGGAGAGAGAGAGAGAGAGACATGGATGGAAGTGTAATTTTAGCAACGAGTGGGAGAAAAGCAAGACTGCGCTGGGAGATTTGTAGGAGCGACAAGAGGCACAAACACCAATGTGAAACTGAAAAGAGGAATGTGGTGGCAAAAACTACAAGAGATTACATTTTCCTCCTGTTGAATGAAGGTCAAGCATTCAAATTTAACAAGATAAGACTTACTTAACCCTCAGCTTTTATATAAATCCAAAGATCTGATCAAATCCAAGTGCATCACAATGCTTCCCCTCAGGATGTAAAATAAACTGTAAAAAGCCAAATATAAACGTATATATGGACCCATTTGAGACAAAAACATAAGAAGTCCCACCTCGGACCCTGAACTGTTGATTCGGTCATTAACAGGAGAGTTTAGACGCTCTTTCGAAGCCATACAGACGGATAAACCTGACCTCATCCCAAAGCAATAAACTGTAATAACTTTAATAGGAGTATGATTAGCCTATCTGCAGGAGCGTTGTTATTATAGAGAATCATTCTTGGGCTCACTGGAGGCGAAACATCCCCTCAGTCCTAATGCTGATATTAAGTACCTTTTTAATTGTTGCTGTGCTGGTGTAGTGTGTGTGTGTTGGCGTTGCATGCTAGATAAAGCACAGAGTGGAGCCCATATGGTGTTGTTAATGAGAGCGGGGCTAAGTCCTTGTGCAAGCTAACCTACAGGGTCCCTCCGGGTTTGGGCGGCGCTCTGCTTTGCTAAACACCGGCAAGAACGAAAAAAGAAACAGTTTACTCAGCGTATCAGAGAGAGAGAGCGGCACGCAAGTCAGGTCTCAAATAAGTTTTTTTTTCCTTATTTTTAAGTGCCCTTTAAAAAGAGAAAACACAGGAGCAAAGCCACAGTAGTTTTTGTTTCGACTGTCATGATGTTATACGGCTCCTCCTGCGAGGTTAGATGGGGTTTCCTAATCTTGCCTGAGCAAATTGCTCCCTTCTCCTCCTCTCTCTCTGTTTTATCATCCTATGTGCAGCTAAAATAAACAGACATCTTTCCACCTGAGGCTCAGAGCACAAACCAGGATATGAGTTTGTTTCCCCGAAATGTTTTTTGGTTTTATTCACCAGACTGTGAAGTGAAAATCCTCTTAACCTCACTCCTCCTGCAGTTCATTTCCTTATTCTGAATACAACTCGTCTTTTAGATTTTGGGTAAATTTTCTCATCCAAGCACTCGTGACGCTCCGTCAGAAATGACAGGCTGTCATTTGGACTTGTCATGTGGAGGTTTTTTGAGTAAGTGCCCAGTAGCAGTGAAAGGCAGAAATGTGCAGCTGTGTGCCTGCCCTCCAAAAGTCCTTTACAGCTGGTCGGCAGAATAACTGACGTGGCTGTTTTTAGTCTCCAACAGGGCTCTAATTTTCCCAAACTGTGCATCTATGCACAACAGAAAACTTAATAGTTTGCCATGTGGTCCAAAAACGTGACTTGTTTAGAGCTATTCCACTAAATCTGTTAGTCATTTTGACTCGAATATGTTGGATAAATACAACTACACAAATGAGTCACACCCTCCCTTATATTATGCAACTTTAAACTGTTGGTAGGTAGGCTGGTTTCACTTTCCAGAGCTGGCAAAAGACCATTAAGCTCATCTTACTAAAGAGAATGACGCTGAAGTTAGCATCACATTCACAGCTTCAGATTCAGCAGTTAAGGGGAAAGTTAAGGGAAAAATTAACCTAACATGCTGACCGACTGTCCATTTTTTAAAACTCTTATTGATGTAAAATCATTTTAGGCAGGTTTGAGAAGTCTAAGTATAGTGGTTTCTGATCTAGACCTTGTCCAAAGTGGTCTAGATGTGAAAAATGACAGTGAAATGTGCCTTTTTTTTTTTTTTGCATTTTTACAAATTCAATAAAGGTTATACAAAACGAATAGAGGGTCTCAGACAAAGTTGATGTTTTACCTAAAATGCCCAAAATTATTTTACATCAATAAGTGGTACAAAGAAACAGACAATCAAAGGACAAACAGTCGATCAGCATGTTCAGTTATTTTTCCCTTAACTTTCCCCATAACTGCCAAATTGGAAGCTGTGAATCTGAAGCTAACTTCAGCGTAGTCTAAAGAGAACAGCGGCAGAGGTGGATATATTCATTTTCCTGAAAACGTGACATATACCTGATAGTATCATCAACCAGCTAAAAGATGATAAAGTAAATGATCCCTCATTTAAGTCAGTTAATTTTTTTTTGCATGTGTCCCCTTAGGGGCTCCATAGGTTCATGACAGTTATAGCACCAGATCCTTCAAATTCCTCTACCCTATGTGCTATCAAGGTAAAAGCACCAAATACTACAGCCATTTACAACCAGAAGCATTCAGGGTTTAACCCTTGTATCCATGCACGGCTGCAGAGAGGTTTAACCTGCAGTACCTCTGCTGGTGATGCTCTCCTGGTTGACCTCACTGAGGTGAGCGACGCTGCCCTGGTTGGAGCCGGCTCCCATGCTCTCCCCGTCCATCGAGTTCCAGCCGAACAGAGTCGCCTCGGAGATCGCAAACTGCTGCATGATGCCTGAAGAGGGGAACGAGATGCAACAATACGTGATAACAATAACAGAAGATCTTTTTAACGCCCTGAGACACAATTAGACGCTCATAAAACAAATCCCAGTCCCAGCTTTGCTCACACATACAGACATCGATTAATAATAAAAACCAACAGGAGCAGGAGGAGACGGAGAAGAATGTTTATTCCAGGAGGGAAATCTCTAAATGATGTAGGCAAATAAATGTGTATAAATAACTGTCAAAAATGATTCATTTAACTCTGCTAGCTGTACCAGATGGGCCAGAACCAATTAGATTTTCCAGAACTTCCCTGAAGAAAAATGGTGCAGCAGCGTGGTGGGTAGCAAAATGTGATAAACAAACCAAAATGGGCTTTTTCACCATTTCACAATTAGTTTATTTAATCTTTTTACTATTATTTGAGTGATCTGAAATGTCAGAAATGCATTTAAACCATGCAGAGTCTAAAACACAGCTGTTGTATTTATAGTTTTTAACACCTGTGCATTCACCCAGATGTTCCCTCACCTGCAGCAAAGCGAGCCTCCTTCTCGCCGTCGCTCAGGTCGCTGTAGGCGTCGTTCTCCATCCTCCTCTCCTTCTCCCGCTGCAGGTTGGTGTGGCCCGCGCCCCCCATCGGCCCCGCGGACGGTTTGCCCCAGCTCTGCCACTCGATCATGTGGGCGACGCGACCCTGGGCCATGGCAGTGGGCTTGGTCACCTTGTCCTTCATGGAGCGGGTCACGCCTATAACAGGTGCGGTGGGCATGTATGGGGGGGCAGAGCAGCAACACACACACAAACACATTCACACACACACACACACACAGCAGACACACACACAAACACTGTCAAAACTACTTCTGGCCTCTGCAGCTGACGTCACCTTCAACTGTGGTTAAGGGGGGGAGTAGAGTGATCATGAGGAGGTGTAATGTTGAAGGGAAATGATTTATTATATGAAACTACAATCGATAATGCCAATAGGATAATACATGTGTGGTATGGATGTATTCAGAGAGGCTGGGTATGAGAGCATGGCGATGAAGTTTCAGCTACTTTGCTTACTTATAATCAATTTGTAAAACTAAATTTGTCTCTTAAAAATGTTGGATTTTACTCTGAAAACTTAATTTCTTTTAAAAATATCTTTAAAGTAAGTTCTTTGGGCACAATTTTTCTTCTGCTCTGTACAATCTCAGTCTTACTGGTTGGCCAAAGAGCTTCCTGCTGGAGCATCGGGGAGGTTAAATGCCTTGCTAAAGAGCACAGTAGTGGTGTCAATGCCTGCCTCTAATCTTTGAAGCACTGCTGCTTTCATAATACTTGCCACAACTACACCAACCCTCATCAAAAACCTTTCAAAACGTGTCTCTTTTCCATTATTACGTGCACGCTAATCATCAGAAATGAGTCACTGTCTGCCATCTATTCATCTTTATCTGCCGTTTTAGATCATAATGATTCGACTGATATGGAGTAGAAGAAAACGGTGTAGAGCAGCAGTCAGACAGATGTCATTGAGGCGACCTCGTATAGCAGTGAGTGGGTTTTTACCTCTTTATATTACAAGAGGATGTCTTTTATTGTCTTTTCGAGTTCAACATATCAACCTCTCTGAGATCTAATTAAGGAAACGTAGAAGATGTTCTGATAATTATATGACTAGATGTGTAATTCTTTGATAATCGAACAAATTAATTCATGAATCTGAATTCTTGAAACCAACTTGATCTTTGGACAGGAGTGAACGGATCAGAGGTCAGGTCAGGTCAGGTGACGTTAGCTAACCGTAGCGACAAATCGGAAAGGGCCTCCCGCGCGCTCTGAAGAGTTTGTTGAATTGAACTAAAAAGGACAAGGATGACGGCTGAAACGCTGACAAACCCGTATTGATAATTAAAGCCATTACTCATCCCCCGGTAAACAGTATAAATGAGATTCATTAGACTTTGCGTAATTAAAAACGTGTTACAGAGACTAAGAGAGGCAGAGGGAAGTAATCCTTCGGTGCAAACAGACCGTTGAGAAGGGTCCACCAGCGAATCTCTGTACAATTAAGATGCAAATACAGGATTCAAACTAAGGACATTCGAATGCTTGCAGAGCGGCCGATCGATAAAAAGAATTAAATTAAAATCAAACAGGCATGAATAAACAGAGACGGAGCTTCGGAAATTGCTCCCCTGGTCCAGGGGGCAAGTTGCAGGCTGAGTTATAAATAGAAACAGTTTTTTCCCCTTAGACAAAGAGAGCCAATCTCATTTGAAAATCAAACAATCCCTGCAGAGCCTAATTGGGGATGGAAATAGGAACGGAAAGAATGAGGATGAGGGAGGGTGTTGGGGTCTTGGCTATTCAAAGACTTCTAAAATAACACTATACACTGTTAAATTACACCCACAGATTTATTCAAAGTGCACCAGACACAACAGCAACAAATAAAAAACACTTTTTACACAAACACCGAGGCGCTACACTTAAAACACTACGAAGCACAGAGCACTGCAGTTTGAAGCACAAAGCCACTTGAAGTCACGACACTGCACAAAAGAGTCACTACTTCACAAATACCGGGCCACACTGCCACATTACAGATACACTACATTTCCCAACACGCCTGTGGAGATGCTTTAGTGGGTCGTTAAAGTAAGTAATCGCACTTACTTTAGTTTCTTTGAAATCAAAGATCTGATTGGGTTTCCATCAATGACTCTTGTGTCCCGTCATTGACGTCTACTGTTGATATCAATGGAAGAAAAAAGGGGAAAGTAGGGGGTGATATAGGAAGGGGCACCCACAGGGGCGGACATGTTGGTTCCAAGCTCCTCCTCCTCCTCCTGCTCGAGAGCGAAGTCGTCTGTTGAGGTTCGAGATTCGGTTTACGAAATCCGCCGTGTGTGGCAAAGGTGAAAAGACCATTCCTGTTTTTTTGAAGTGTGTCAGATGGTTGTTTGGGCTGCAGGTAGCGCAGAAACCAAGTGAAGCAGATTTTATTATACAAAGAAAAAGAAAGAGCCGCTACGAAAGAAGTTGTCAAACTGGTGGAGTTAAAATGGTGCTTTAATGTTTAAGAAGCTGCTGAAGGCATCAGATCTGAACATCCCTGATTTGAGTCTAACCGGGGACTTCAGTTTGTCTCTTCTCATTTCCTGTTAGTTTTTTCTGCAAATAAAAGACATAAAATGGCCCAAAAGTACAAAATAAAAATCCACTGCAGTCAAAGATTTTTGCCGAACTGGCAACCTCAGATGGAGTATCAATTAAAACCTAATTAACAATGACTTTTTATTTATTTGTGACCAAGGTCTTCATGATGTTGGCTTCTTAACCAGCTTGTCTTGATTGCTATAGAGGAGTATGATTATATACCAAGCTTAAATTTTATTTTAGAAAATAAGGCTTCATCATCCTCACTTTACTTTGATCTTTTTAAGTTGTGCTTCAGGCTACAAAATTGATGTTTACCAGACCAAAAAAAGCAAATCAAAGCAAGGTTCACTGTTGGCGTGGGACTTTGATTACCGGTAAAACCATTAAATGCAAACCAGAAGGGCCAGTTTGAGTAACTGATTGATGAATTTAATGACTTATAAGATCATAAAAATTAACTTTATGACACCATGAGGAAGAAATTTTGCTCAAAAAAGTTCTCCTATGCAGACAATCGAGATCTAAACAGTCAAACTATCAGCTACATGGATGATGCTGCATTAAATATTTGCTAAGATTAAATGTTTTTATTGGACGATATGATATATCATATATCAAAATCAGTACGAATTAGTTAAGAAGCTTTTTATGTTGGTGCGTATTCTCCTGTTTTCCTGTCGAACCAAACCACGTCGATGATTCTGCTGCTGCGCCGCTCCGCCGCCAAACGACCATCTGAACATCACACGTAAAGAAACCAGGGATTATCTTTTGCACAACGAGGGGGGAAAAAGAAGTTCATCCCCTGTCAGATCTCAACGACGACTCCGCCCTCGACCCTCTGTGGAGCGTGTGGAGGCAACATGGAGGCTGTTTTACCATCTAGCAGCACAGACACACACCTGACACACCTGTCAGAGAGGACTTAGCCAGGGCACCGATCCCGTAGGAGTTGTTGGACTTCCTCTTGAGACGAGGCAGAATGGAAGTAGTGTCTTCCATGGACAACTGAAGAGAGAAAGGGGAGGGAGAGAAAGAAAAAAAAAAAGACAAAATAATAATAGATGAGAGAGAAAGAGATAAATGCATGATGGAAAAAAAAAGAAATTGAGGTGAAGAGAGCAGATGATTCAGAAAATAATTTGAGAGAGATAGAAGAGGAGAAGGGAGGTTTTTGTGGAGGGAATAAGAAAGGAGGGTTAATCATTCAAACACCTTGTAAATGACTTACAGGGATCACTGATTGAAAAGAAGACAATATACTGTGGCTGAGAGGAAAATGGATGCTCAGGTGGTGATTCAAAGCAATTTAAATGGACAACAGAGTCTTCTTGTGAGCACAGCAGGTGGTAATCGGCGCAAAATCATCATGAAAAGCTTGATGATATGGACCAATTACTGATGGATATAGTGTTTTTTAAACTTGTAAAATATAAAATTGCTTGTATACAGTATAAAGATTAGATGGGGAAATAGTGGAAACAGCAGTCAAGAGATGTATTTATTCATACAGCTACGTTTTAGCAAGAGACATTTATATTATAATGAGAAATATGGTACGCGTTGCTTTCAGTTTTAACAATGGTTTTCCCTTTTTCTGAGCCTTCCTGCTGCTCTGAAACCATTTTTTTTGTCTGTCACTGGGAATTTAAAAATTTCTAATGTGAAATAAATGCAGCAATATGAAGCAACAAGTGACGCACCCATTCATATAACCTCAAATGATATTGTGATATATTGTTAGACTTGTAAATTGACGCATGTTGTTCCTCTCCAGGACACTTATAAAACTCAATCAGTGTGTTCGGAAAGAGGAGAATCAGATTTGCAGATACTCCATCAAGGCTCTCGAGCTGAAAAGTACGCTCTGCCACACAGCGCACCAACCTCAAACCGCTCCTGCTTGTGTGATCTGTACTGCACTTTCTGGCGCCGGCGCTCGTGGCGAACTAACCAGCAAACTAATGAACACGGAGACAGCGCCCGGCTCGTAATGAGGTCCTCCCAACAGCTAATTACAGTGGGAAATGGCAGGAAAAACATGTGGACTGTGTTGCACCATGGGGGGAGGAGGGATTGTGTGATAGATGTGATGTAATATTCTGGAGTTAAAGTGCATTAATTAACTGTATAAAGACAAAGTGATGTTATCTGGTCCCGCTACGGTGTACAAGTGGAGTACAATCAAGTATTATCCAGTCTTTGCATGCAGCAGTAACATAAAAAGGTGACATAATACAGAAACACAGCAGCCTGTAAGGCATACTGTATAGTTATTATAGCAGTCCAGGATCACTAGAGCCCATTTATTGTCCTTTAAATCTAATAAATGAGAAGTGAACACGTGTTTCGTAGCAAAAATTATCTTTCAAATGCCATTGAGTCTTGCACAGTTGCATTAATATGTGAAACAACAGAGTTCTGGAGAAATTTTAACAACTAGTGCTGCAGCATTGTTTGGTATAAGCTACTGTATTTGAGCATGAAAATGGTGAGGCTCCTTTCGCTCCTCGTTTTGGTTTGATGGCTCTTGTAGCTTTCATCAAACCACATTACAAGCAGCTGTTTGCAGCAAAACGAGCTCTGATTCGTTAACGTTCACCACCTGCTACACCAACAAACAGCAGACAGGCGCCGTTAGTGACCAGCTGGTTAAAAAAAAAGTGGAATATCTGCGGTGGTGAAGACCAAACCGGAGCTAAAAGGAGGGAGTAGTGCACACAAATATGACTCCAGCTGAATTATTTCTTTCTTCTGTCTGCTAGATGTACAAATTTAACATTAACCGTGAACCAGAACAACGGCACTCCAACAATTTACTGTCACTGAATAACAGAAGAAAGTATTCACTAATTTAAAGGAGGATGTATGTCTCCTATACATATTTTATTCATGGCATGGCTGTGGATAAAAGTTTCTCTCTCCCATGTAAATCCTGACAAGGTGTTACTTCAAAAAATGATAAAAACTTTACTTTTTCCCCCCTCAACAAATTGCATAGCGAGCTTTGTAGGAATTTCTCCAGCTCTCTCCAATGCTTGAAACAGAAGTGTGTCTATGTGAGATTATTTGCCTCCAAGCGTACTTGAGTCAACAAAATAGTAAATTCTGCTGAAGGTACAGAAACAGTGTAAAGAAAATAAATAAATAAATTTTAAAAACTGGGACTTGTACGACGGCTTCGGCTGCGGATAAGATAAGCTTATTACAGCCTGTTATCGGTGACTCTGTATATACATGAAGCTTGCAGTACAGTAGATTAGCGGAGGGCCGAGAAGAAGAGGAAACGGATGGGAGGAAGGAAAAAGCAAAACTGGGAGGGGGAGGATAATAAGAGAGAGGGAGTGGGGAGAGAGAGATAAGAGAGAGAGAGAGAGTGGCAGGAAGGGGATAAACGAGCAGGATGTCAACTTATGTACTCAAACTCAGGTAGTGGGTGAGTGATGGGGGGGGGGGGTGAGGGAAGGGGCGGATGACAAGAAGAGGAGATTTGGAGGGAGTGAAAAAGGAGATTTAAACAAGGAGACTTACATTGATCCCTTCCCAGGAAAACTCGGCACGGCCATGCTGGGGGGGGAGGAAGGAGAGGGAGGTGGGGAGGAGAAGAAGTACAGGTACAGCAAAGGCGGGAAGAGAAGGAGGAGATTTGAAAGGGGAAGAGGAGTGTCGGGACAGAAACTGGTTTTAAATCTTAATCCTGAGTTACAGTAATCTGAACATTGACATTTAAGATATATTTAGGAGTTTACACTCACTTTTTTAAGATCATCAACATTTTACTCGTCTTTTCTTTGATAGATTCTTCTGCATCATGAGCCACTTTGTATTTTAAATGAGTCAGGTCTTAAATTAAAGTAAAAATTCAACCTTTAAAGTTTGAATAAACCTTCAGGCACCTTGCATGTGTTTGGGATTAACCCCTGATGAGTTTTATTCTGAAATCCTATGATGCGTGTTTGTGCAAAATACAACACAGTGTTTGTGTATCAGGAGCTCACAACAATACTAAGTAGTAATAAGATTTAATAGTGAGACCACTTTTATTTTGATAGGCCCAAGAAGCTTTTTATTTTTTGTGCTAATGTCTGTATTTCAGAATTGCAGAAATTGTGTAACTGTACTGCGTTTGTGTGCTGTCAGCTGCGACATCCCTCTCCATCTACGCTGCTCTGAATGTTTAGGTAACCAATGGATACCATTCAGCGGTTGCCGGGGGCAACGACAAATCTGATGGGTGGCCAGACCTGGACACGATTTAATGTGAGTCCTCATATGCATGCACGTATACACATACACAGAGAGAGAGAGAGAGAGAGAATCATACATATTCATCAGACTGTACACAAACAGACACAAAGGAAACTCTGGTCGCTCTGGAGAATTTAAATTTGCTGCTGTCAAAAGGATTTTTTTTTTTTTTTTTAATTATTTTTATTTTTTAACATCAGGCCATTTGTCACAGTGCCCCAGACTTTTGCTCCACAGGCACTTTGAGCTTGTTATCGTAGTTGTAGCGTTCAAAAGCTGCAGATCACAGGCTGCCCGAGAGGTGAAATGGAAAACTTTATGTCAAAGGAAATGCCAAACTTTATGTCCCGTCTTCACAAACCCGCCGCAACTACAAAAGGTGGCTTAAATATGTTTTTATAAAGTTTAATTTATGGTCAGAGGAAATGTAAACTGTGTGATATTTAATTTTGAAACTGGGTTGCTTGTGCAGGGCTGTATCTCAGTGAGAAAATCCCTTAACAGCTTCCCCTTAAATGCAGGACTTTCCTTAAAATAAAGATTAAAGACACTTTAATTGATCCTGAGTGGGGAAATTCAGAAATGTGACATAGCTGAACGTTTGAGCCTGATTTTACTTTGATACTTTGCTTTTTTGAAATATAGGAAATGCTAAAATGATAAGATTTTATCTTAGTTTAACCTGAGTATATATTATGTGCTGTCCTTCATTTCATACCCGAACAATCACTAAAAAATGTGATTTTTTTTTTTGTTTTTCCATCTTCTTTCTTTGTATAAAGAAACATACTGGTAACAAAACTGCTTCTGGTGTCCCCTACATCCACTAATGGACTGAGAAAGAAAAAGCCATTTCAAAAGAGAAGAAATGCATCCATTTGTGGGTTGGGTGTGGCATAAAAATCCAATTTCAGCTGCTCAAATGGATGGTTAAGAATAAAAAGCCTCTAATAATATGGGCTTTTATTCTGACAGAATACACCAACCGTATCGATACACTTTCTCAGAGCGTCTCGTCTCTCCTGCATTTGTCGTTGCTTTGAAGAAGCTGTAAAGCACGGAGCCAATTTAAAGATTGATCAAAAGTCTTATAACACATATCAGTTAGCTGCTAACAGCATGTTAAACCAACCCAAATGGTCTTTAATGATTTTTATGCCCAAGAAAGAAAAAAGAAAAAAATACCACACTAATGTTTGAGGCTTTTTAATGGATCTCTTGCTCTCTTCATGTCTTGGTTTGTTCGTTTCTGTCAGCAGAAAAGTCGCCATAGCCAACAGTAATAACAAATTCATTGCAAAAATATACTGAAACAACAGCAACGGGGTGAATTTTTACCTAAAAATCTAATCTTGTGCAGCTGTGAAGGTGCATCAGTCATCCCTGTGTGTTTCTGTTTGTTCGGAAAGAAGCGTTAGAGAAAAAAAAATCACAGAGAAAAAGTAATGGAACAGGTCAGAGGCCTTTTCATTTCATATTATTATCACTCGTAAAATCATCTGTGGACATAAGGTCATCTTAAGAAACAAACTAAATACTAATAAAAATGCTAATGCAGTAATAACACGGCAGCTGGAAGACGGACGGCCTCATCTGAATGTGGCAATAAAAGAAGAAGAGAAAGCGGCGTACCAGTGGTGATAATAAATTAAGATGGAGCTCGTCCTCCGTCTTTGTATTTATTCACGCTTTAATCAGCAGCTGCTGGCACAGAGACTCTATGACGGGAATATCTACACGGATGAATGTGAATTCAGATTTAAGGCCGCGTTTCCCTGATTAACATTTGTCATCTGGTGTCAAATACAGGAGGTGGTTAGCAAATTGAAACCATCCGACAACGAACACTGGAATCAATCCTGTCTTCCCGCAGGCCCCTCTCTCCCCCCTCTTTCCTCGATGTAATATTCATGTCAGAGATGTTTATTTTCATGACACGAGAATGAGGAATAAGAATAATCCTCCTCTAACAAAGCAGCCGCTGAAATGGAAGAGGGATTTGCGGGAGCTTCGCGCAAGTCATCAGTCGCCTTGTTGGGTTCATCGGAGCCGCGTTAACAAGAGCGAGGGGCGACCTGGGGAATAAATCATACAGATGTGGTGACGCGCACACCTGCTTCACAGCTACACCTGAGAAAATTAAACTCAGGAGTAACTCCTGACTTTTTTTAACCTTCGTTTACTCACAGATGAGTTTTTTTCACGCTGTTAATCGCAAACACTCACCGTGCTAAACTCAGCCGACAGACTAGAATGAACTAAGTGAATAAGGCTTTATTAAATCTACTGAAGATGCTCAGCAGTGGGGCCACGGCTCCGACCGAAGCTAATGAATCTTTGAACAACTGCAATGAATCGCTCAGAGATCTGAGGCAACCCATAGATGAGTCATGATTATTAAAAAAAGTAATGGATCTGGTTATTACTCATTAAAAAATACCATAATGTCATATATGACCTCTATTGACCTCTGCTTGTGTCTTGTGGGAAATCAAATTTTAATAATTATCTCAAATAGACATTAACATAAAGTATTTATTAATGTTTTATGGAAATAAGACATTAATAAAAACGACCTTTGGGTTGCCAGGTTATGAAAAATTTGTTTAGCTGGCTTATATCTCCCTGATATGATACCTGCTTTATCTTTTTAGCTCTTTAAACCATCAGAAAAGACTCCTCAACTGGTGTTTAGCGAGTGGAAAAATGTCCCTGTAATGGATTATTTTAATTACAGTTACCTATTAACATCTTTGTCTTGACTTATTAGAGAGTGAGAGGCTCAACAATGATCCATCCACTGTCATGTAAATGTAAATAAACACAAAGCTTATCATTGTTTATTACTGATGCATGAAGTATTAGTAAGTCTTTTTTATCATAAATCTTATTTACAGTAAAGAGTGACCGTGCTACCAAGATATTGTTAAAACTGAGAGTCTACAGTCATGCTTGCAGCTCTGTGAGGTTGCACTATGAGCCAAATGCTGTAAAATTAGCATGGTCTTGATGGCAATAACGTTGATATTTAGCAGGTGTGATCTTCACCATGTTCACCATTTTAGTTTAATTTAATTGCATGCTAAAGTTTTATAATGTTAATAAAGCACTCAACATAATGTACATTTCAACAGATGATGGTGCAAGATTAAAAGTCACTGATGTTTTGAGTGGACCAAATTCAAATATTTTACCGTCGACCTTAACAGGATTCATCCTCATGCTCCAGCTAATGGTTTGGACCTTTTTCACCTTGGCAGATGAATGATCATTTTTGTTCTGTGGAGCAGAAACTGTAAGTATTGCCCTCTAAATTATTCAGAAAATGCAAAGACAACAGGGTTCAGGGTCAGGATGTAGCTGCGCGTGAATAAAGCGTACGTGCGTGTGTGTGTGTGTGTGTGTGTAGGAGCTTTCCGCCGTGATTTATAATGTGAGAAGACGCGGTAAGTGGTAATATTGGTGTCATCTCTGTCCTTGGACTCTGTGTGTGTGTGTGTGTGTGTGTGTGTGTGTGTGTAACACAGCTTGCGTCAGAGGTCGCAGGATTTGGATTCAGCAGCTCCCCTTAGCGTGCAAACGTTAAGCTCTCATGGTCGGCCAAGGACGAAGAAAAATCAGGCGTCATCACCGTCTCAGTAATGTGTGCGTGTGTGTGTTTACGTGCTCTTATTTTGTATTCAGATTGACTCCATAAAGCACATATCAGCTGAGCTCCTTCCTGTGGCTTCGTCAATGGTGGATTTTCCTGAATCGAAGCGAGGCGCGGCGGCATTGTGCGAGCTGAAACTCAAATCCTCCGTTCGGCCGCGATAACATTGACAGCCTCCCGGTAAACTGATGTTCTCGGCTCAACGTTTGACTCGAATCAGCTCTTTATGCTCGAGCCTTGAAACATTTTCCTGAAGCAGCAGACAGTTTACACAATAATAAATAAACTTATATCCATCCGTCCATTTTCTTTACCTGTTTATCCCGCTCAGGGTCGCAGGGTGTTTAAATCTATTCAACATTTACTGGACCAGATGGGATATTATTAGTTTGCATTGTGGTTATTTTATGCTTTTTTGATTATGTACTATAGATGTAATGCACAGTCATAGCAGAGGCATGCTCCAATAATATATACAGGACTCTCTTATCTGTTGTATAATGTTAATTTTTACAGCTGTGGGTTGAAATTAGGATTTTTTTCAGTGAAACACAGAAAAAAACAACATTTTTCAAAGTTTCAGCAGTTCTTAAAAGGATAAAGGAAGAATTCAGAAATTCAGGAGGTCTTCCCATTTCATATTTTTTCTTTTTTCTGTCTACAGTGTTAGACATTTGAAAGGTTAAAGTTTATCTTTGGCTCAGCAGGACAATAAGTCACATAATGAACAAAACAGTGCACAATAGAAACCAGTAATAGGGTTTTGTATTACATGCAAGATAAGCAATTAATTTAAATTTTAGAGCTGAGGGATTATCTCGTTTAAAGAGCGACTAATCTTTAAAGAATTTCATTAATTATTTTAGTGTCACATGATGTGGAAATTCAATATCAGAAGATTTCACACTTTCAAAAATGTTCAAATCCTGGTGAGAGAGAGAGAGAAAGACAGAGATGTGTTTTGGCTTGAAAATGGAAAAAAATCTCCTGCAGCGGCTTTCAAGAAAATGTCTTCTTAAAAACTCATTTGAATTTTAAAAGTAAACAGGCCGAGGAGAGAGACTAATGGTGATAAATGAAGTCTCGAGTTCAGCTGCGGCTGAATCTCAATCAGATCTGTTTGTTTTTTCGGCCATTTAGTCGGACTCGTGTGAATCTGGGAGGCATAAATCCTCCGAGGAGACGTGATAGGAGCACTCAGCATCGATCTGACTTTTAGCGGTGCCGTGGTTGGGCTGATGTTTCAGCTAATGAGCCTTTCGCTGAGCCTGATGCCGCAGGGGAACGTTTCCTCGCTTAGATCGACGGCGCTCAACGTGCGAATGGGAGTCCAGCGTGATGAGCTCATACCTCAGACTCCTGCGCTCGTTAGTTAAACATGAGCTGTAGTTTTTGGGTGTTTTTAAGGGTGCATTGAGGAAAAACTCCTGCATTTTCTTTTTCTTTTAGCCACGTTAATGAAAATTTAGTACAGATCTTTATGCTCCTCATTGGATGATGATGTTGGTGTTTCTCCTGCGCAAAACTTCCTACACACTTCCATTTCCTCTTCAGGATAAACTTTTCATTGAGCTCCATCGTTAAAATTTATCACTTAACTCTTGATTTGCAGTTTTACATATTTTTTTTCTGTTTGCATTTTTGATTCGTCCTGTATATGTATTCTGTCTGTCTGTCTGTCTGTCTGTAGTGTTTTGTTTGTTGTTGCTCTTGCTCGAGAGCCTCCTCCCCTGTTTTCCCGGAGCCTCTGACTCATCTCTCTTACCTCCTGCTGTATTATATTATGTCAAATCCCTCTCCACCTCTCTCTCTCTCTCTCTCTCTCTCTTTCTGCGGGTCTATAAATTACGCAGAAGAGTCATGTTTGTGGAAGTAAACAACTCGAGGGCCGCCACGGGATCGGCGCTCGAGCAGGGAGCAGCACTCGAACATAAAACGAAAATCCTGACGCCGAAAATGTGAAATATGCGCAACATTTCAAAGTTTCTGTTGATGGCGGGAATAAAGAAATGATTTCTTTCATGTTTGTTCTCTCCGGGGAGGAAGTAGGAGGACATAAAATAAGAACAATAGTCCTAATTTTAAAGAAGTCAGTCGGATTACCTGCCACCTGCATGACAGAGAAGCTACAGGTTATTTCCATCTTTCTGTCTCGTAAGATGTGATTATCTTAATAAACCTTTATAATTTTTGTGCAGTAATAATAATTTCTGCTGGTGCATGTCGGCCTTCCAAGCGGTGTACGGGAGGATAAATGACGACGCTAAAGAAAAGAAAGTAGCCGCCAGTGATAAAAAAACAATAAAATGGATGTCTATGTTTTCTCTCTCTCTCTCTCTCTCTCTCTGGTTTTGCTGCTCTCTCGCTCTTTTTTCTCTCCCCAGGGTGCGCAGCTGAGAAGTGATACATGGCTTGGTAATAGTCTGAGCCCCGGGGGAGAGCAGCTCTGTGGCCTCGGTAAGAGACTATCAACACACACACACACCTTCACACCTGGTCACGCACAGCCGGTCACGAGAGTACACACAGGAGTACACAGAGGTTTGACTAATACCAGCTTCTGAAGGCTGAGACCTTTTTTTCCTTGTCCTCATTTTTTCCCCTTTTTTTTCAATTTTCTTTGCAGATATTGAGACATGTTCTGCAGATGTTATTCATTTTCTTCTTGTCTGGTTTGAAAAGCCTATGAAATAGTATTTAGAGCATCATGGGACACTAAAACCTTTGAATGAAACAAGGCTGACGCAGCTCTCTCAGGATTATGAGACGGTCCTGCCTTTAAGACCTATTTTATTTCTTTAGTTGCTTAGTGCTTTTTGAGTGATGGGTAAATTCACCAAACAGATGCAGTAAAGTCAGAAAGAATAAAGACGGTGAAACTTTTGTTGTGTTGTCTCAGTACTGCAGCACATTGGATTGAATATAAAACAGTGAGAGCAAAGGGCTGAATTTAAGATTTAATCTGATGTTGTTCACATTTGCAACAAGTGAAGCTCAAAAAGGCCAAAAGTAATCAGACACCCCACCATCCACCATCTCTCCCTGTTTCTCGTGAAAAGGTTGTTAGTCTTTACTTCCTCGTATTGAATAAGAGATGGGGTTACATCCTGGACATCTTTACAAACTATTACAGCAGCAGCTCACATTTCCGCCAATTCACAGTCGCTCGTTAATCTGGATTATGGACTGGGCAGCCCCAAACGATTAAATCCCAGATCTTCTGTCAAGCTAACAATTTTTCTTGGAGTTCATGTGTGGTATTTATTTATTTTTCTTGCTTTTATTGGACAGATAAGACATGGGGGGGGGCAGGGCTGTGCAATATGATGATATATTGTGCGGCGATAGAAAAAGGCCAATCGTAAGATTATTTTATATCACTGGGCGACACTTTGCCCCGTCAGCACGGTACTGACGCAGGCAGAAAATTTCCACACAAACAAACATGGAGGAGAGTTAACGTGACAGAAGGGAGTCATTTCAAACAGGAGAAAGACTTCGACAGGCCGAGACAAAACAAGGAGCTCTAATCTGAGAGAGGGGCTGCTTCTGTCACATGGAGGTATGAAAAGGTATGAAAAGTCTGACAAAGACCAGAACACCATACTTGATAAATCATGCTGCCACATGTGGTCATTTTATATGATATGATTTTATATGATTTTATATGATTTATAACTAATTTATTCACTAACAGAAAATCATAGGTGTAAAATAGTGCCATTGCATGTGTCATGCAAGAGAACATAATGGTTAAAGTCGTCATCTTGGCATTTAAGGTGTGTTGATTGATTCACGACATCAACTCTTGCATTGAGTGACGTACAGCAAACCCTCAAACTTAAAAGCTGCTAGTAGTTTTAGGTGGCCTTTGAGCAGCACAGTGAATTAAATCATTTTTCCGCCAGTCTCTATCCAGTTTATAGTAACTAGTGTCATCAGTTAGAGTTGAATAATGTATGTAAACTTGCCACCGCAGCAACAGAGGTGAAACAAGCCACGTGTGCATTCATGCACCTTTGTTGGAATATGGGATTTTGGTGATTTCAGACCAAAGTCTTATAATTCCTTGCATTGTTCTTCCTCGTTAAAACCTTTCGCATACATATCCCACAATGCAACTCCACTGCTGGCAGTTTCATCACGCTATCAGCAGCTTATATAGCCAGTTTATTAAACTTCACACAGCTTTGTTGCTATGCTGTCAGCAGCTAACGTAGCCTTGAGCTGCTAGCCTTGAGTAGAAATGAGGAGCCGGCCACGGAGGACTTTTATTTCATTTTCAGATTTTTAGTCTTCTGCCCCAACCAATGCTGACTCAGATGACATCATGTGAGGCAGTTTATTAGACTTCACACAGTTTCCATTCACAACTATTTTTGCATTTGCAGTAGTAGGTGATGGTGGAGTCCACCTTTAATTCAGCTAAAGTCCAAAGGTGCTGAAGTACAAAGACAAACAACAGAAAATGTGACACTGTCCTAACACTTTCTGACATTTATATTAAACAAAAGACAACACACACTGTTAAATATAAAAAAAAAAGACACACTGATTTTCTTTTTCAAAGTTAATGTCTGGGCGACCTCCTCTCAAGGCCGCGGCAGGAGGCAGTTCTGAGTGAGTAACAGCGCTTTCTTCTTTTCTCACCTCTGCAAGATTTGACAAGGAGACAAGAACACGACACACACTCACACACACACACACACACACACACACCGCCATTTCTGTCTGTCTGCAGCCTGTTCAAACGTAAGAGGAGAGCTGAGGGCGCCGGCGTCTTTTGTATTCAGTCACAGCAAAAATGGGAAAATAGATTTGAGGTGTGCACAAATGGTGGAGGTATTAAAAGAAAAAGGACAGAAAAAAAAAAGATAATAGCATTTTACCTGATCCCCATCTTTCCGTACCGGCACCGCATCCGCTGCTGGAGAGGCAAAGACAGAGAGGAACAGAGAGAGATGAATTTAAGATAATTTCATTATCGTGGGAGCTTCAGCGGCTGCAGGTATCGAGCAGCGTGCAGGAAACACAGATGCAAGACAACACAAAATGTCAGTCGAGGATACACAAATGCTTCGTTTCAATCGTGCATGATAAGAAGGAAGGAAGGGAAGGAAGGAAGGAAGGAAGGAAGGAGGAGGGGGGAGAAACAAGGGAGATAGAGGAGTGAGCGAGGAGCACTGACAGGAAGAGGGAGATGGCGATAACAGTATGTCAAACTGATGCAGCCTTCAACGTGCTCGCCGAGGGAAAATGACAGCGCTGTCCAGTATTTCTGCCCTCTCTCTCACACACACACACACACACACACACACAACACGCCGCGCTAAAATTAGATCAATTATCCACGCCAAGCTTTGGCACACAAGAGGGGCACAAGCAGTGTGAGTCATGAAGGCCAGAGATGATCCTGAAGTATTTGAGGGTGACGAAAGGGGGGGGGGGGCGTTCTGCTAGTTATCATCATAAATAACGAAGGGCTGGTTTAATCATTTAGTGGTGATGAAATAGAAAACGGTTGCTGTCGAGTTTGAAGATTTTGATGATGAGCTCATAGTTGTATTACACGATGACCTTGAGTTTGACCTCAAGTAAGTCAGGTTTTCTAATGCAACCCGTGAAAGCAGACGTGAAAAAAAATGTGTCGCTGGTAAGTTGTCGTCTTTTCACTGACAGCTTATTTTGTGTTTGCTTTCATTTTCTCTGGCATCATATTTGTGACGGCTCTTCTGTTTTACCACTCAAGTATTGGTTGTGTGTCCATCTCGTCAATGTCATTTCCAGTCGGTCGCCGGGAGCAGTTCAACCTCACGTTCGTCGTGTTGATCAAGGAGATACGACAATTTGAGAGATTTACTTCTCCATAACTTGACTTCCTTCCATCAAAATGAGCAGCTGTGTCGATCTCGTCTGAGCTTTTCTGGTTCTTGCGCAGGTAAGATGATCGTTGGTACGTCATACAAAGCTGTGATAGCTTTGGTCCAGCAGCCTTTAACAAGCAGCAGCCCGGGAGAGTTTGAATCGCTGAAGAGACGTGGAGGTTTGTGTTCAATGTTAAAACTAAAACATGTCCAGTATTTGTCGTATTGAAAGTAAGAAATCAAATCTTTTAATTTTATAAATTGTTAGTGATTTCTTTCACATTTGGTCCTCAGCACGGTGATATTGAAGTTTGCCAAGCTTCCCAAAAAACCCAAAGATACCTCAGCAGACGTTTTAAAATCCATGAACTTATTATCACTTAATTGTTCACTTTAATTACTAAATTCTTCCCTCAAATTACTCAATTTATTCTCTCTACTGTAAATGACGTTAGTTATAAGAGTAGGAGCTGAGATTACAAGCTCTACTATCAAATTATTGGAATCATTATTTCAGATGAACGTTATCTCAGTTATTTTTTATGTCCTCGTCCCTTTGAGCTCTCTGTCTCGTACAGTTTTGACGCCATGTTGGATGTTGGATGTTGCTCCTTGTTTACTCTCTGTTGGCCAGCTGCTGGTGCACACATGCTGCTGTGTAATGTCGTATGAAGCAAACAGGAAAAAGCTGTCACGGACAAACTAAATGGGCCATCTGGGTTTGATACAGCTTCAGACTGATTCTGAGATATGTGGACGTACTTTTCTCTTCTACTCTACAAATGATGAAAAATGCAACCCCTGAAACGTAAAGTATGCTTTTGTGAAATGTGAAGATGTTACTTTGCTTTTCCGTCACCAAGCCCTCGTTGAATGAGCACTTTTATTACAGATGGTGCAGACGAATAGGTGGTTTCCACACAGTGTGAAGAAAACGACACCAGGATTAGTGCAGCAGCAGTGGAGAGATAATGAGGTGACATCAGACAGTCGAGCGGTTTAGATTTTGACTGTAAGGTCAGCGGTTCAAAAGTCATCCAAACATCCCTTAGTGAGGCTGTGATGAATCCTGCAATGCATCTGTGACGTCTGCTTTCCTTCAGTAAATTGAACATTTAATGTAGTAATAACAACAGGATTGAAGAGGAAAATTAAACTATGAGCATGTTTTTATGCGTTCATCATGCTTCTGTTCGTGCATGTAAACATGAAATCCTTGTTAGAGAAACCCAAAGAAATCCTTATTATAGGTTTGCAATAACCTGGAAATTAAGAAATGGCTTGCAGAATTAAAATGTTGCAAGTAAAACAGCTAGAGAAATTTATTTTATCTGGTTTAGTTCTGTGACTTTCTTCATTTTTTATTCATTCGCTCAGGTTTCACCCCCTGATTGATCAGCATTTGGCAAGTGTGCATAGTGTGCAGAAAAGGTTGCATCAGTATCACCTGTCATGATTGTGTTTCATCATTGAGAAGTTAAACCACCACAAGTGTTCGGGCAGCCATACTGTGCAGCAAAGTGACTTCTTTCTCAGCTGTTTTTGATCATTTAGACGTTACAGAGGTGACTTATGCAGATGACCAACCTGCACAGACGACACACAGATCAGAAACTTTGAAACTCCTGTAATCATGGATGTGAGAAACTCTCCCGCCGCATCTCTCCCGCTCTGTCTTTGGAGGGTTTTGTCAGCTGACGTGGTTCACCTGGTCATCCCAGGCCCTGGGGGCTATTAAAGCTTGCCCATTAGCTCATTTTCTGTCTCGCTTCCAGCTGGCATCCACCCTGTACGTTTCCCCTCTTTAATTTGGCAGCTTTCAACACATATCTCTCACACCTATGCATGTAGCGCTCTGAGTACTAATATTTTTTTTTTTTTTCTGATTCAGTAATAAAATGTTCACATATGAGGATCTGGGGGTAAATTTGCCCTCTTTATGCTTCATTTCTCATCATTTCAGCCTGATATACACTGCTGATTTAGCTCATTTTCATTTATTTCATGTGACTCAGACCATAATCACATATGGAGCACAAACAGCACACAGCATGGCTGAAATACAACTAATATTATTAAAATAAAGGAAGCACATTCTTCAAAAAAAGCACCTAAATTGCAAATAACTTTTGGCTTAAACATAGACGGACGCTTTAAGTAACACTTTGGCAGGTACCTCTCTGTAGCTCATTACATTTACATTCAACAAAAGATGGTATTTATCATCCAGACGACTGTCAGTACAAAGGCTTCCTATCCAGCCCTTTATAACTTCCAATAACCTTGGGAATCCAGGTAATATTCAATCTGAAACTACAGATAGCCCGTCTATACTTTGATTTAGTTCAGATTCACAGCTTTAGATTCAGCAGGTAAGGGGAAAGTTAAGGGAAAATTTACTGAACATGCTGGTCTGTTTTTTGTACCTCTTATTGATGTAAAAAATAATTTTAGGCAGGTTTGAGAAGTCTACATATTGTGGTTTTTGGTACAAAGTGGTCTAGATGTGAAAAAAGACAGTGAAATGTGTTTTTTTTTTGCAATGCAAATACAGTACAAATACAGTAAAGGTTATACAAAACTAATAATGGGTCTCAGACAAAATTAACATTTGACCTACATTGCCCAAAATGATTTTACATCGAGAAGAGGTACAAAAAACAGACAATCAAAGGACAAACAGTCGGTCAGCATGTTCAATTAATTTTCCCTTAACTTTCCCCTTAACTGCCGCATTGGATTGAAGCTGTGAATCTGAAGCTAACTTCAGCATCGTCTAAAGAGAACTGGCGGCAGAGGTGGATATATTCACTTTCTTGAAATATACCTGATAGTATCATCAACCAACAAAAAGATGATAAAGTAAATGATCCCTCTGTTAACTCACTGCATGCTGTGAAGGTAAAATGTAAACTTTCTCATGAGCACGGGAAACTTTCTGGTGAGCGCTAGATAGTTTTCATGCCTTTAAACATGCTCAGTCTTCTCACGCTGACCATAAAGAATCAGACGAAACCAGCCATTTGATCTGTCACGTCGTCAAGATGAGATTAGATTAAATTAGATTAATTACCCTCACTGTGCCTCGGCACAGTGGGCGGGATGGCGGGGCCTCAACCTGTATGAGTCAGTGAGGTTCGGGATGTTGAAGGATATTAGATTTAAGTGGCGATGAAAGGAGAGGCCTTCCCCCCGTGTTAACACAAATTATAACCTACATCTCTAATATCTCGTGGTGAGAAGCGAGATTTAAAAAAAACGGCTCTGAACGTTGGATCGCTGCAGGAGACGCTGGAGTCCTTAAAGTCAAGTGCTGTGAAATTAGCCCAACTTCAGCTACAAATAAGACCAGTCGAGATAAGGGTGCTCGTGTGGAAAATTGTAGTTGAATGTCGCTCTGTTTCTACGCTCTCATCAGCAGAGCGTTTCATTGTTCAGAGCTCAAAAATCCCCCTTTAGCCCGTCACCTCTCTTTCATCTCCCTTTCTGATGAAAGGCTGATTGAAGTGGATTTAACGGCTGAAATCAATAAAGCGCGGACTCGCTTATCGGTCTGCTTTGCAAACCAAGAGCCGATATTTCTTATATGTATTGTATTCTTGACATACGGCCTCAACATCCACATTGATTTCGCGCTGTCCGCCGGGTCCCGTCCCCGCCAAAAGGGGAGTGCTGCCTGTCGACGGCGCCTAAAAATACCTCGTACTCCCTTCAATGGAGACCTAAGCTTTCCATACAAATCAATATCAATAAAACACCGCGAGGCAAAGGGTGGAGGTGGTGGGAGCGTGAGTGTGTGTGGGGGGGTAGAAGACAGAAGATACAGTTTGGACATGTTGTACTTCACTTCGAGGGACGTGAAATGACAGCTCCGATCCAAAGTTGCCCCGCGAAATCGATTCTCGCAGGTTGAAAAAGAGACGACTGTCGAGCCAGAAGCAAGGCGTGATTTTAAAATGCTGCTGGATGGAAGAATTCTGAACAAAAATATATATTAATATCCAAAAAATGTGTCTAAATGGAGACATAAAACACACATAAAGCAGCTCATGAATTTATAACTTTGAATTTCTTTTATGTTGTTGCTAAATGATGCTGACCAAATAAACGCCAGAGCAGTTTTTACACCCACACACACAGAAAACAGTGTTTTTAATGAATGCAACTTACTATGTTAGTCCTATAGATAACTGATTTTTTTTGTAATTACAAATGAATATTATCATTTATTTGGAGTTGTGCTTGAACGTAAGTCAAATATTCTCTCTATTTTAGCTCTGTCCTGGCTCTCTTAAGATACTAAATGCCACTCCAACTATAGTAATGTAACCGCCAGTATCATCCAAAATTACTGTGTGACTCCTCCAAAAATGACTCAGAGGTTTTGTGAACATCTGTGATTCAGGTTGGCCGAGTAAGCTTGCCTGGCTCAAACAGGAAAACATCACCCTCCTCCAGACAATCTGGTTTTATAGTCTCCAAAGATGAGAGGTTGACCCATCTCTCTGCTTCAGCCAGCAGCTGCTCAAATAAAGCCGTTATATATATTATATAGAAATAATGAAGACATTATTAAGCTCATCCACTGTACATAATGACCCCCACAGCATCTCCACAGAGCCTACAGACACCTGCTGATGGAAACTAACTGGAGATAAACACACAAACATCACAAGGAACAAGAGGAATGATAACGGGTTTATTATCTTGTTATTTCAAGATAAAAACGCTTGTTTTCTTGAGATCATTAGTCTTATGATCTTGAGAAAATTAGCTTTATGAGGTAACCGGATTAAAATAAATTGCAAGTATGGCCGTTCTGAGCTTCCATTCATAATGCAGACTCGTGTTTCATAACGTATTTTTCAGGCCTGACCTGGTACATCAGGTGAAGGACAACAATTTTACATGCAGAGTGAATTCAGATGACTTTTTCAACTTTGTCAGACGCGCTCTCTCTCTCTCTCTCTCTCTCTCTCTCTCTCTCAGTGTTAATGAAAGGCATGCAGTCTTAGTCATGACTCTGCTCTCTGTGAGTACATTTGAGATGCGACCCAGGGGATCCTGGAGGCCATTTACTCCACACAACACACCCACACGCATGGAGGCACATACAAACTCACTCACAACACACACACACACACCGGAGACCTCTGGACTTGATGGAGCTCCCTGCCGGAGCCGCGGGGGAGGAAGGAGAGGGCGAGAGAGACACAGAGGGAGGCTGAAGGCTCTCACAAAAAAAAAAAACAGAGAGGGGGAAATATTGAAGAGCGAATGGAGGAGAGGAACAAAACTGAGAGATTGATCGAAGCTGGAAAACCGCGGGGCAGAGAGTACATCGAGGCGAGGGCTGCTGGGTAAAATAAGATGAGGCAAAAAGCTGGACAGATAAGAAAAGCAGGGGGAGCATGAACAGAAACATAAGTAAAAAAAAAATGTTAATCAGTGTTTCAAAACAGGCAAAAAATTGATTTCATTTGCAGAAAAAAAGATAATAAAAGACCTTATATTTGTTTGGTTTCATCAGTGAACCAGAATAAGTGACATTTTACTAATTTGCATAAAAATTCTTCATGCTAACACTTATCGAATAACCCAAACAAGCCCCCAAAATGTATTGTATTAAATACTGCAATCAGATAATATCAAAGTTACATCCTGATGATTGACAAGCCTTCATTTGTCTGCTGATGTTTGCACATATTATATTTCACTACAGCAACCCATATCAAAACATGAGTAATACAAGAAGGAAAAATAGGAAGGGAAAATAATCCAAACAGTACTAAAATAACGTCCACGGTGACGACAGCTGTTTGCACTGGGAAGTGTAAGTCCAGCTCGCAGTATCACTTATCACTCGGTGGTCGTTTGATGGACGTTTACCCAGAGTTCCCTGCAGTACCTGGAGGAAATGCAGCCTGCTCCTCAGTCATTACTGTCACTCAGAGTTAGGCGACCTAATGACCGTTCACACTTTAACTCTGGATGACTTTGCGTGACTCAGCGATCAGTGAGGTTTTCTGTTAATCTCATTTTGACTTCATCTTTTTGTGATCAGCGCTGCACCTCCCACAAGTCTCTGCTTAATAAAACTCCCTCCTTTTGTCTGATTATAGTTTGAATTTCAGTGGGTGGCGTTCTTTGCTCATGCTAATTCTGTGATTACTTATGTTTGGATGTGGCGAGAAGAAAGTGAGAAGTGCATCGTTGTTGGCTCGAATTTCAAGCTGCTGCTGTTTTTGCTTCCACCAGCTGAGTTTCCAGCAGCTGTTTTTAGCCATAAATCTTCCATAAACAGACTGTAATCGACCCGCCCAGCACTAAAAAGCAGAAAGACAAAGTTTTATGAGTAGCAGCTGAACATAGTGGAGCATTTAGAAGCTAAAGAGCCACATATTTCATAGCTGATTAAGACCAAAATAAATCTAGGAGAGTGAATATTCTTCAAGACTGCAGTCGAACTCCAAATAAATGAAAAGTCAACCAGTTATACCACATGCAGCAACAAACGTGACTATATCTTTGTATGTAGACCCCCAATGTAGTATAAACTGAGTCTTATAGTCTAGTTTTTGGACTAAAACAAGACTCAGACCTCTAATGTACCAAACACTTGAATGATCTTAGGTAGGCATGCTGATGGATGCCGATCTAATTTCTAAAGCTGCAACAACGTGTATTATCTTTATCAATGAATCTGCTGATTCTTCTCCATTAATTGATTTATTATTTGATATAAAAGATGATCATTTAAAATTTAAAAATCCCATCCCAGTTTCCTTAAAATATTCCAAATACTCACTCAATAATCACCTATGACAAAGAAAAGCAGCTGGAGTTAGAAGATAATATTTGACATTTTTACTTGAAAATGATAAATCGATTATAAAAAATGTTGCTGATTAATTTTATATCGATTGAATGACTTATAATCATGCTTTCCTTGTGCAGCAGAGGATTTTTTTTTCCACAAATGAGACTCGGGTCCTGTGTAATTATGTGAATGATTTTACTACCACAGGAAACTTGGCACAGCTCTGACATGAAAGATGCAAATTCTTGTCCGCGCGTTGTTCATGGTAATTAACCCGCTTCGCGGTCTGATTATAAATTGTGTTGTCTGAGGTGGCGGCGTAATGTTTGCTTGTTAAGACGGCGAAACGCGCAGCCGGGAGCTCCTGTGATTCAGTACAGTGTGTGTGCGCCTGCCGACCTTTGAGGAAAAGGTCAATCCTTTTTATACGCGTAACCAAAGTCTCTGCAGCAGAGTCGGACGAAAACAAAAGGAGCATCAGATATGAAAGGGAAGCTTTTAAAAGGAGCTCTGATTTCCATTCATTAAAATAAGTACAGACCAAAATGATTTGTTTACTCTGCTAATCAATGCTGTGCTAATTAGAAAATAATCACTTTCTGCATGCAGAACATAATTGTATTGTGATACAGGGGAGTGTAGTTCATTTATTTTCTTTAAAAAAAGATTCAAATTACTTTCTGAATGCAGCTAAACTTCACTTTATAGTCTACGTGATTAAAAAAAGAGACAGGTTGAGTTTCCATTGTAATATTTCCAATCATATAAAACCTTTTGTTTTGATTACTGCCGTCCTCAGAAAGCCTCCGCTACGTTTTCCTCGGGCTATTTTGTCTGTAGTCTGAAGATTACAAGGCCATCGGTGTAGATGTTGGTGCTGCACCATCTAATCTGTTTGGCAACAAAGCAGAAGGTCTCAGGGAAATGAATCTGAGACATCAGAGTATGACAGAGAAGAGCAGCCTGCCAAATGGCCTGCTGGAGCTGCACGCTTCATTTAGCCAAGAACAGTTTTACCTCAGTCAATCTGCTTTGGCAGTGTAGTTGTGATTTTTTTTTTTTTACTTCATAACCAACAAAATATATCTGAATTTCTCTTTGATAGAGAGAGTCAGAGAGAGATTTAGGCTACTTTATTTAACCTGTCTTCAAAGCTACACCAGAAAAGATATTTATGTGGAAATACGCCTGTTTTTATCGGCATTAAAAAACGAAGAGGAGGACGGTCCCGTCCGCTGCAGATTCAGCTTATTTGCTCAAATAATTTTCTGTCATCGAGAACCGTTTGGTCATTTCTCTGCTCGGGGAAAGTTGGGAATTAAAACTTGAAAGTAAAAACTGCAAAACTGTCCGAATGCCAAAAAACAGGACTCATGAACCAACATCGTTTTCAGCTTTAGTCAAGAACTGCAGCTAACTCTTATTTGCATTATTCATAAGTTAATATAGTAAATCTATAAAGTATTTGTTATTCTGGAGGCTGAATACAAACTATGTATTTTGTTTTTTGACATGACGAGTGATCTTGATGAACTGGTTAGTATAAATGTCATAAAATAGTGACATTTGTGCATCACGAGATGATGTTTTGATATCAAAGATGCACCTTTTACATGATAAGAAGCAGAAAGCGGCACAGTCTAATATCTGAGAAGCTGAAACTAAAGAGTGTTTGTAACTTGATTTAAATGATCAATCAACTGGTTATCAGACTTGTTGTTATACAAAATGAACCGGCTCATCTTTAAGTTTGCAGGTTGTTTGAGACCACAAAAAAGCAAGAAAAAATGGAGGCACAAGGGGGCGGTGAGAGGCACCAGGGGAGGACGGGATGAAGAGACTGCAAAGGCGGATTTGTGGGAGAAAATGTGTTCCAGTTAAAGTACCGGCTTTTCTTTAACTGCTCCACCAGGACTAATAAAGCTGCATTACTGCACCGCAGGGACACAGGTGGGAGAGGGAATGAGGAGGTGAGGAGTTCAGGGAGAGGAGAGGTATTGAAATTTAAAAAAAAAAGGAGAATATAGGTAGATAGGGAGGGAGGAGGAGGTAAATTCAGGAAACAGGAAGAGGAGGAGAGATGGGGAAAGGAAGGCAAAGAGGAGGTAAGAGGAACTTAAAGGTGATCAGCGGGGCGGAAAAGAGGAAGCTGCTGAAAAATAAGCCTTTTCCACAACATGCACATGGACTGCACATGGACACACACACACACACACACACACACACACGGGCGAAAGTGTCTAAGGAAGGGTGGCATTGTGGGACGCTGCAACAATAGGTCCTGACAGCTCTCTCTGCCTGTCTGTCTGCTGCCATCGCTCTGGGCACTGGGTGTGTGTCTCCGTGTGTGTGTGTAGGTGTGTTTCTTTCTGTGTGTATGTGTGTGAGGTGACACACGGGGCTGTGACAGTGATCCGAAGTGAAGTCCGGGCTCTGACTCACCTCCGCTTCAGCAGCGGATGCTCTGAGCCGACACCAAACACTGAGGGAGTCCTGCTCACTACGGCTCGTCGGGGTAATACCTCCATCCATCCGTCCATCCACTCTTCTGTCGGACTGCGTGTGTGTGTGTGTGTGTGCGTGCAGCATTTTATAAGATGTCTCGGGTCACCCCAAATTCCCTCGAGCGTCAGGAGGTTTCTGTTTGGTACTTGATGTCCCCGCTGATCCAAAGAAAAGCAGACTGTTCTTTCTCTTTCACTTCATGTGCTTATAAAAGATTCAGTTTGCTTCACCTTTGGCTGGTGAGATGAAGAGGTAATGATAATGCCAAAAATAATGATGCACACTTATAAATATTCACATAAATATAAGTAGGAAGAGTTTAGTCATTTCAAACCATTTGAGTCTTCCTGAGCTCATAGGTTGATCAAGATCAGTTTAATTTGAGACTTTAACACATGATGAACAACTAAAGAACAGTTCTCCAGGTAAACAGTAAATTATTCGTATACACTAACTTTGAATAATTATCTAATTTAAAAATGACTTTTAGTCATGTTTGGTAAAACTGTCATGCGTGCACGTCATGCAAGTTTTCAGTCCACTCTCTTACCGACTTTCACTTTACTGTGTAAATTTACTGTAGCAAGCCACAGTGCATGCAGTTATGAGAAACAGACTGATAATGAGACACTGGAGCTTAAGAAATACAAAGAAGTCGTGCCTAATTTCTGCTCTACCTGCTGCTCCAACAGCTTCTTCTCTGAGACTTCATTCAGACTGATGCCAGCGATACAAAAACTGTGTTCGCTTCACTACACAACACCTTTCTCTAAGCTTTAACTACAGCAAAGCAGGATTATTAGACTGAGTATAGCAACTCTTTGAAGGGATAGCTACTCCAGTATAAATATGATATAAGCATGGTATGTTCAAATCATCCGACCCTGCAGTGTCAGTCAAATATTAAACATCCCCCTCAAAATTCTTCCCTCTACCTTCAAATAAAACTTTTAATGTCAATGTGGATGAGGATGTATTTTTGGTCTCATTGAATTTTCATATATGAGGCGTCTTTCATGCGTGTTCCCAAAAAGCTGAACTGTGTTCCTCTTTTTTTTTTTTTTGGTCCATATTCTAAAATATATGAGCGTGCAGACCGAAGCTTTGGCAGCGTGCACACAAATACTCAACTTGTGTGCTCGTTTCCAGTTTTACCTCTGTGATATGATTTTATCTCTGAAGCGTGAGGTCCCGTAAAGACTTCCTCCACTTGCGGTAAAGTAAATTTGTCTTCATAAGTTGGTATTTCAGCCTCTTGTTCGGCTTTCCTCGAGGCACGGTGTAATTCTGTTTCTTAAACTCCACCCCTCCCAAAAAAAAAAAACAGTAAAGCTTTATCCAGGCAAGCAGCTTAAGAAGACTCAGAGTCCACGCTGATGGCTGAGCAATTTTGTGGGGTTATAATAAAAAACAAAGAGCGCTTCCCAACATAGATTAGACCTTTGGAGACAAAACTTGATGCTGGCAGCAGTTTGTTTTTGTCCCTCCCTTCTCTCGAAACGACAGTGCTCGTCATGCATAAAGTTTTCCCAATTTGGTGTGAAATAAAATCAAATAAATGGACTTTTAAAATGTGAAACTTCTCTCTCTCTCTCTCTCTCTCTCTCTCTCTCTTTGCCCTTCAGGTCAGAGATGCTCACGGCCACACGTCAATCAAATTATTGAGCAGTCGCCTCGCTCTTTGCATCCTCTCGCTGCACGCGTGTTTGTCTTCACACACACTCACACCGTACACAGGGCATCCATCAGCCTCTCCGTCAGCAGTCGATATTTTAGAGTCGGGGAGGGAGGAGGGTTTTCCTGTGTAAGGTGATACCTCAAACACACCTCCCGGAGAAGAGCAAACACGGGAGAGTTTTAAATTGTTTAACGAGAGAGCACTTTTTGGAGAATCCTTTTCAGCAAATATATGGGAGGTTTGTACGGAAGATGAATTGTGCAAAGTTTTAATTAGTTTATCTCTGAGTTATGGTTGTAGCACCATCTTTATGTGAAATGCTGGTAGAATAGTTCAGAGTTCGTACATACGGTATGTTTCTTCTAAATGTACAAAACATCACAGAATCATGGTAATTATAGTAAATGATAACTATATTTGAAGGAGAAGTGCGTTGATATTCTGTATTTTTCTTGGTGTAAACCCATTTTAGGAAATAAAATGTCTTTTTAAAATATTAAGCTATATAGCTATATAAGCTATATATAAGCTTATATATATAAGCTATATATATATATCAGTGAAGTGTTGAGGACTTCAAACCACTGATAAGGTTTTGAGAGGCGGACTAACACATTCGTTCTGCCTTTCATGGCTTGGTTGGCGTTAAAAGTAGTACATAATAACACCAAACTCATCTGTTAAATAAAAAACAAATTAATATCTAGGGCCTTTCAAATGAGTTATATACAGAGACGAATGTGGTCTGCATGGGAAGATCCACCCATAACGGAGGAATCCAGGAGAAATAATCTAAGTCCGTCTGTTTCAAAGATCCTAAGAGCTCTCAGATAAATGGGGACTGAACCTCCTTGTCACAGGTAATAAGCGACAAACAGAGCCGGGCGAGACATGGCGAGCACTATCGAAGCATGTGGAGAGCCAGTAGATAAGCTTTAGTGCTCGTCTTGATAAGTGTTTTTTTTTTTTTTTTTTTTATAAAGGACAACGTGTGCTGGGACAGACTCCAGCCTCCCCCCGCCACCTCCACCACCCCCCTCCTGTGACCTTGGAGGGTAAGTGGGTTAAAACAATTCATTAACAAATGTGAGAGGACAGTTTGGGTTGCTGACGTCTGCGATGTGCCAAAACTGTGCCCTCGTTTGAGCAACTCTATCAATTTAGATATATAAATCTTATATATAAAGTATGTCTATGTGTAAATACATTCATCTTTTATATCACAAAATGATGCTGCAACAAAGAAGGGTTTTGCATCCAGTGGAATTGAGACCTTAATTGAGAAATTTACCTTGTGAAATGAAGTCAAAGCTCAAAGCAGAGTACCACCTGTCTCTTTTTCCATATTTATGAAGCAACACATCAGTTGAGATGACAAACGTGAGCTGTGGGAACAGTTTACCTCTCACAGCCATTAGGAAAATTGTGAAATCGCCTGACACAGCTCTTCACATCTCTGCTAAAAATTCACGTGGGCCTCCAAGAGCAGCGGCGCAGTCTCACGGCCGCTGAGATGCAAATTTAGAGAGGCGGGCAAAAAAAAAAAAGAAGAAACGAGAGACACCGAGAGAAACCGAAAAAGACAAGCCTGAAGGAAGCATCACCTTCTTTTTCCATTACTGGCCTGAATCGATTCATCTAAAAATAAAAGCGGCAGGACTCCGCTCCGATCGCGTTGCATTCGCAGATGACCGCGCGGGGGCCCAGCGTCACATCAGATGTGACTTGCATTATCCAACCTGTGTTTATTTATGTGGAAATCGAGCTGCTGTCTGCCAAAACTGCGAGTCTGTTCTTTACTATCGGTCTCCTGCCAGCTGAAACACAGAGGCCAAAACAAGACTCTACTTACAGGCCGGCGGGTAAGATTACATCTCAGATGGCACAAACACTGACAAACAAACGTCTGTATGATGTTTGGATTTCAGTATTAATATCACTGTAATACTCACACATGAGATAGAGCTGATTATCATGAGGCAACTTTTGAAAGAACGACATAACAGTCTTCATATTTATTTGTCATTAAACCTTTTTGTCTAATGCACCATTCATCGTGACGCGTATGTAAATGGTGGGTGAACATCTAACCTCAGTAATGCTGCTCACTGAGCCATCCAACGCTGTATAATGACCGCGATGATGCAGGAAACATGAACAAAATATTCATGATTTCCCACTCAGAGGTGACTAAAACCCTGACTTCTTTTTTTCTTTTTTTTTTAACTGCTGCCGGCAAAGTAGTATAATTGTTCAAATAATCACAATCTTTACGCAGCTGATGGTAACTGATCGAGCATTTTCTATTTGTGCCAATTATGAAGATTGAAAAATGATAAACGTCTATGTGACTGACCAACAGGTGCCGCTGTTTCAGAGCAAAAAACATCTTCTCTCTGAAAGCTTGTGAGCGACACAGGAGCACAAACGGTTCTGACTGTACAGACGTTCGCTGCAGGGAAGCTGGTGGAGAACAAACTGGTGGTGTGTGTGCAGAGCTTCGCCATGTTTGTTGAGTCTCAGCTCATCCTCAAACTTTGGCCAACTCTCAGGCTTTGAGGCAACGTCTTGCACTGTTACGCCAAATAAGAGGGAACTGAAGAGTGACTATTACAGACTTAAATGTGAATCAGTTTGAGCGCCTCAGTTTGAGCCACCCAGTGTGAATCTGCATCCACTCACATCTTTAAATTGAGCCATCAGAAAATTTAAACCTGAAGTTGATGTGTTTGCAACCAGCCATAAAATGGAGCTACACTTCATCTATTTTTCTGTCCACATGATGAATTTAAGTCAGATACTCACTTGATCTTTTTGCTCTCCACAAACTTCTGAAGGAAAGGTCTCCCTCTTTAGCTGTTAAATGCTCCACTATGTTCGCCAGCTAATTGTTGAATGTTTTTACCTTGACTGGATGTTTGAACAGCAGCAAACCACCTTTCTATGAACTGTAAAAATAAGTGGTAAATAAATAAGTCAAGAGACTGAATCACCAACAATGCTCTCAGTGACAGTTGATGCCCCTTTGATTATGAAACAACAACACCTGCTATTAAACCCACAGTGCGAACAAGCAGTCCCACTGTACTTCACTGTGCTTTTTACAGTATCGTTTATGCACGCCTGCATCTCTTTTTAAAAAATACAAAAAGATGTGTTGATGCTGAACGAACCTCATTCCTCATGTTGCGGTGACCAACACCTGAAAGGTTGTTTTGCAGAGTCCAACTGCACCTGCACGTCAGCACAATTATTGTAAACAAGAGAGCGGCGACGGCAAAGAAGACACGCGGCCTCAGACAACCTCCACGCTGCTCTGCCAATCGTCAGCCACCAGCCCGGATGTGGAGGGAGACGTGCTGGACTGAAAACAGTTGCTGGAAGCTGTTCTTCCAGACGAAAAGGCTGTCAGGCTTTTCAGAGTCTCTGATGGTGGGTAATGCTAAAATCACCTCGGAAATGTTCATTCCTTAGCCGACCTGTCATCCCTGCTTTTTGCATTGTTTTCATTTTAAATGACGTTGAGGTCACTCGTGCTCAAAAGCACCCCACACTCTGTAGACATTTGCTGCTAAACTGCATCACAAACTACGAGTAAACACGTCGGCAGTCATCTCGTCTGTTTTCGAGACGTGTCGCCTGTTGCAGCTGCAAATTAGGACAATGCCAAAATATTTCTTCTGCACTGAGCTGCGGCAACGCCTCTAAACGACAGTCTGCTTTCAATCAAATGTCACACACATGTCACAAAAAACTTTTAACAGCACGTCACGGTCTTCCTCGCTGGATGGCTCAGTTGTCATGGAGATACCTCAGTTGCATCACCAACGTATGACCACCTGTTATCAGTTTCATCTGCTGAGGAAGAGATGCTGATGAAAACTGAAGAAAAAGATATCAAGTGTGCCTTGATTGAAGATTTTTTTATATATATATATTATATTTAATTCTTGCATGATGTTTTGAAAGTCATCTTATTTCTACTGTGTTTAAAACATGTGCCAGAGGTTGGGTGAGTGTTTCTATGGAGTCACGTTAGATGATGTTTTGACCTCCCATCAGACCCTGAAGCGAGTATCAGGCTGTGGCGTCACAAATCTGCTGAGCCCTCTGACAGGCGACACCGCGCTGTAACCGCGACCCGTCGTGGCTTTAAACTGCCTTTAAATCCTTCACTGGCTCAAGCAAAGAGAGCAGATACTCGACAGCTTCGCTCACTCTTTAAGACCAAACTACATCAATCTGAATACCGCCCCCCCCACTCAGCTTCATTCATTCGAGTAGGGTCAAAAAAATTAATCCACGAATGCGTGAAATGGTGCAATTCTGCCCTTTTTCCCTTTGGACCAAAAAAAAATCCTCGACCTTCAGATCAAGCGAACATTGTAAATATAACAGAGTCAAAGTGATCGACCATGTGCAGGATTTTATGTTTCTCTCACAGTCAGTACTGATCCAGCGCTCCCGTTTATGAGACTCTCTGTAGTAATTGTTCCCTTTCAAGACTGAAATTACACCATGTGGTCAGCCGGCGTCTCACAGAAGTCGCACCAAACGGTGTAAATTCTGATGTGTCGAATCCCGAGAGGTTAGCCGTCAAACAGATTAAGCCACAGCATGGACGATGCAGATTCTGTTTTCCCCGATCTCTCACGCAAAGTGGATGTGTGCGAACGGCCTGCGATGATAATTTACAGCCTTTCGGTACATCAAACGCCTCGACCGTCATCTGTGATCTCTTTTTTTATATTAGTACAAGCTTCTGTCGGCTGCAGAAGTCATCGCCTTTTGTGGCCTCCGATTGTGAAAGCCCTCTCTCTCTCTCTCTTTGTGACTGTCCTGCTGTTTTGAGTGATGACTGCTAAACACCGGCTCTGCTGTAACTGGAGGATAATTGAGTGTAATGGCAGGCGGCGATGCTCTGGTTAAATGGCGTGCAGCTGAGGGAGAGTACACAGCGCCGAGAGACCGAACCACGGCGATTCTGCAGAGTCACGGAGGTGATGGAAGGAACTGGAATACAATTTAATACGAATGGGGAAGGTCTGTTTTGAAGTTATTTTCCAAAGATCACCAGGGGAGAAGAGACGTTTCCTTGATTCGACGTTTGATTAACTCAAAGTCAAGGGGTGAGATGTGGATGAGAGAAGAAGAAACAGAGAAAGAGAGAGCTGTTGACCCATATTTACTGTAACATTTTCCCTCCCTCCCCTCCCCTCCGTTTCTCATTGACCTCCCTCTTTTACCCCAGATCTATTTTTAGCAGCAGCCGCTCTCGCTCGGGCCCAATGTAAGAATAGATGTTCCTCGCAAGAAACGCAGCAGGAAATATTCTGCAGGCGGTAAGTTGTAGGTAATGGGAGGATTTATATATGAGGTGGGGGGCTGTCCTATCACCCCGACCGATTTAACAAGCTCTGTCACGCAGTTTGCAACCCTTCGATCGGAATTTTAGGGCGTTTTCTGGGTCCTTTTAACTGTGAGTGGAGGTTTTATTAGACCATAAAGCAGTTCATTTATTTTGCTAAAGCACTTAACAACTCCCGCTTAGTGACGCTGATGAGGCTCCATTGTCTCCTCTCTCTCTCTCACCAACGTGTCGCTCTTCCACGTTTTTGTCTTTGTTTGTGTGGCATTGTTTTTTTTTTTTCTTGTGACGCTGGCTGCACACTGTCAATATTCTCCACTTCTTCAGCTGCTTGTTTAGAGAATAAAAACTATTACTCTCACCCTGAAAGAACCAGAAATAATGTGCCCTATCCTCTGCATTATTGTTTGGATTCTTACTGTTGACCACACCCAAGCTGGTAAATCATTAAACCCACAAAAAAAACCTAATTGATCTTCTGTAAATCTTCTTCAAGCATCCGATGGAGCTCAGTGTACTGACCGTCAGTGCTTCATTTTTCTGCAGGAGCCCTCATTATGACATTTGTTGCATGACAGCAAGTAAGCTATAAACAGGATTAAATGCAAAAATGTGCTCTCCTAATTATTGATCAAGGTTCCTTGTTTTATTGTCAGTCTGAGCCTATTTTGACCTTGCATTACGAGCATAGCTCCATATACCAGCACACTGATGAAACCGTTATCAGGTGAAATCAACTTAAAGGATATTTGGGTGAGCGGTTTATTATTTGAAATCCCTGTTCACTCTTTGGAGAGGGTATGCATAAAAAGTACCACATAATCCATCAAACAAAGATGACACCAGGCTTGAATAAAGAGGTCATGTGCACTAGGCTGCAGTTCTGGACAGTAAAACATCAGCCTAGAACATAAAATAAAAAAGATAATTACAGAAAATCAGAAAAAAAATCAAAATCATTGCAGACTATGGCGACATCCCAGTTAAAGGTGACCAATGGAGCTTTCTTATCAATAAGTAAAAGTTATGTCTGCATTTCTTGCCAAAGCGCATTACATGTTTATCTTTGAGGTCCAAGATCCACTCAGAAAAACAGCTCTTTAGTGATGCTACAGACCAAAAACCCCACAGGTTACCTTTAAGTCTGATGATACGAGACTATCCTCTCCAGAAAACATCAACATAGGCTATAACATGTCTTCAAACAGCCTAAAACAATGTATGTTAAAAGAGAAATGTAGAGTAGATTTAGATGCCTAAACTTATCAAGGATGTGTTTTTTATATTGTGTTTTGCGTGTTTGTATGCTTGAGTAGTTTCTCTTATATATTTATATATATATCTATATATATACATATATATATATATATATATATAGATATATAGATAGATAGATAGATAGATAGATAGATAGATAGATAGATAGATAGATAGATAGATAGATAGATGACTTTTGACAGAAAGTCAATAAAAAACTATGATAAAAATGTTTTTTATCCTGAGAGCTGTGGCTTCCCACCCCCCTTTGATTTCCTCAGTAGCTGCAAGCCAACTACTCAGTACAATAGGTGAGCTTTTTCCTTCAGCTCTTCAATGCTCTTTTCCCAACAATACTGCCACTGTGTCCCTGATCAAGGTCACATAAAACCCACCCATGAAAGTTGTTTTATGTCTTCATCTCTCTCGCTGAGGGAGCGCGTAGTGATGAGGTTTTCCTGCTCCGCACATCCGAGATGTAATCCAATAAAGGTGGCACTGTGATGTCTCCTATCTTGGGTTTCCTGTTTAAATTGTTCTTTTTCTGCAGATGACTTTCGTGTCTTCATGTGCTCAGTCAGTGTGGCTAATTGCACAAAAACTACCCAGCTCCTATTTTTCGACTTTTTCCAACAAGCTGGAAATGCAAAAGGCGCGTTTCCTGCACAACAAGAAAGACATTAGTGCTTTCAGTGTCAGACACTAAACAGAGTGAGTCACATCATCAAGTTGCAGATCTTGCAGAGGGAGAAAACAAGCAGTCGCATAAAATGTCCAGGACTGTCGATTTAGCTAGAATCCAATGATAAGAAGCAATACTGAGATGTTTTATTTTTCTACTTTTCTGCCCTTGAACAGCATCTTTTTTATGCTCTGCTCTCTCTCTCTCTCTCTCTCTCTCTCTCTCTCCCTGTGTTTAGTTCAGAAAACCTGGAAGGAAGTTAGGATTGGGCCGACCTCGCTCTCGGTTCACTCGTCACAGCGTCTGCAGCGCACGTTTTTCCAAAAATGAGAATATCAACCGGAGAGTGAGATAACGTGCCCGGCACATAGCTGGCGTAATGTGCTTTGATCTACTTCTGACACCGCGAATAATGGAGAGGGAGGGCGAGAGGGAGAGACAGCCAGAGGAGATAAGATGAGAGGAGGACACAAAGGGGAACACACCCCACTTATGAAACCAAAAAAAAAACACACCAGGACATTATTGTGGCTCTTCACACCAAAACCTGCTGCTTTCACAAAATGTATCAAATAAAATAAAAAACCTCCACTCTTTCTCTTTCCTTATCATCCCCCACCAACCACCACCTCTGTCCGTTCGTCCGCCAGCCTCAATGACAATCAAAGGTCAAATTTTCCCTCCCTTTATTTATTGAAATCTCCCAGCAGCCTCCATTGAAGGAGCAGCATCATGAAGGAGCTGATGAGGCTTTGATGGAGCGTTTAAAAGACGGGAGGGAGGTGATCGTCCTCTGGCACAATGTGTGTGTGTGTGCATACGTGAGCATGTGAAGGCAGGACACACAGCTGCAGCTGCATGCTTCACTTATGGAATGGAATGATGATGACACACACACCCACACACACAGAGAGAGAGGGGTGGCCATGCTTTCCTTGAACAGACAGCAGAACAGTTTGAGGTGTGTCTCTTGGGTCTTAGTGTCTGTAGTGAAGAGGCTTCTGTAGATTTAAAGTGTGTGTGTGTGTGTGTGCTGCGTGCGTTCTTGTGTGTGTCCTCGTCCTTCTATCTTTGTGAGGACCCGTTGTAGACCTTGAGAGCGAGGACGTGCTTGGAAAGTGAGGACATTTTGTTCTGGTCTTGGCTTCTTCAAAGCCTGTTTGAGATTTAAGGCTCAATTTTAAGTTTGAGCTCAAATTAGAATTCTCATCTTCTGTAGGAAGGAAAATAAACTCTAATGTTTTTGCAGCTATTTTACACAATTTTCCCATTTTCAGTACAGGAGAGAAGAGATTTTAGGTTGATTTATGGAAGCAGCATCTCAGCTTCAGGCCTCTTGGTTGGGTGTTTCCAATGTTAACTGGCATTGCTAACAGACTATCAAGTTTAATCCTGGAGACTGACCATGTCATGTCATAGCCGCGTTTAATTTATGAATGTTGACACTACAGCATTCGCAGTTGACAACATTCGACAGCTGGTTAATCCTGCTGACTTTAGCACTGATTCCTACTAAACATATGTCTACGCTGCTGCTCCTGCACGCTACCTATTGTGGTAAACTGACTTCATTTATACGGCTCTTTTAACAATAACCATTTTCTTCAGTTATAATAATACAATACAATAACAGTTTCCTTCCCGTTCACACAGATGACAAGCTACCACGCTGGGTGCTTTTTGGGCTTCATTGTCCAGCTCAAGGATGCTCGTGTGGACAGGAGAAGCTGAAGCTCGAACCGCGAAGAACAATCTCCACCGGCAGAGCCACGATTGTGCAAAGGAGTAACATCAAACTAACATTACCTGTCTCTCTTTCATGGGTCCAGTTGCAGCAATGCCAAGACTCGTGGAGAAAGTCTTTGATGGTATTTAACAGCACCCAACAACTGCAGCATAAACCTGGCATTCAGGATAATTTACTGTAAAAACG
>CM041548.1:23235998-23456106 GCA_023238725.1 Scortum barcoo
TTTCATTGCTAATGATTGCCTGGTGTAAATTGTTGTGCATATGACAATAACTTCATTTTATGCATTATCTCACTGGGCTAGAATTTAGTCAATTAAAAAATAAATCGATGGATACATAAAATGATTGATAGATAGATGACTTGCCACAAGTTGCCACAGCAGCCAGGTACAACATTAAAATATAATAAGTAAAATACTGAGGTAAAACAAAGATACTGAGTTAAATAAACCTCAAATTAAAAAGAAAATAATCCCTCTTGAACCCTCTCAAGGACTCTTCAAGGTCTCCGGACGGCGGGTTGATAAACAGAAGAAAGTGAAGCATGAAATAAAATTAGCACAGTATGTCATATATCATTTATGTACAGTTGACCCATCATAGCTGTATCATTCATATTAGAGTAGCACAATATGTAAAGTATACTCATACAGACATAATATAATATACTTGTGTTCGTAATACTTTACCTTCATTTGTTTATCTTTGTCGTCCGTGTTCTTTCTTTCTGTTTATGTGTATGTACAGTGAGACGCTGTGATCTAATCGGCCTGCAGACAGATGAGTTTCATTCTTTCATTCAGTCTTTGGAAGGACAGCTAAGTTCGTCCAACAAGTTACGTCTCTCTGTTTTTGTGGTCCTGCAGCCAGTCATCTTTTTCTTATTTTATAAATTTATAATAAAGGTTGTGAGGTGCCTGAAGCAGAAACCCTTAATATCTCCAGCCTCTCTCGGCCCGTGCAGAGGACTAGCAGGTATAGATAATGGATTGAGTTTTGGCCAGTGATGCACCATTAAGACCCTGCAGCGAGAAACAAATCCAGCTCCGCACAGGCCAGAAAGTGAGATCTAAACCCGACCTGAGGCTGGTTTTAACATTCACAGCTGACCGTTAGCTCTCCAGGCTAACGCTGCACATTTGGACGCCCTCATTGTCTCACCACGCTGAACGCTCACATTACTGTAAACTCGACCCAACAAGTGCAACGCAAACTCCTCATCTCTGGCAGCAACATGCTTATTCATCGTTTGCTCTCAGACGCTGCCCCCCGATGAACTGTCTGATGTATAGTTTTATATTCATCGTGGCTGTGGGGATTTGGATGTTTTATTCCGCCTGAGTAAAGACGATTCGAGCAGCGTGGTACGTACTCGCTCTCCGGCCTGTTTTCAGTCTGCAGCTGGGCTTCCCTTCTCCCCCATCTCTCATCTGTCTCTCTCTAACAATGCAGTACAGCTGTTCTCCTCCTCCAAACATCCCTGCCCCTCGCCTCCTCTCTGCCTCCTCTCTGCCTCCCAGCTGCCTCCCTCCGTCTCAGCCTCGCGCGGTGTGAATATGAAAATGCGGTGATTCACAGCTGAGGAGTGCGGGCGAGGAAGGACAGCGCCCTCCGACTTTATTAACTCCATCTCCATCTCAGACAGGCCTGAACTCTCCTCCGAACTGCCCGCTAGGTAAATACACAGACGACTCGCAGAGTGCTAGAGATTATTTAATGCAAAAAAAAAAAAAAAAATCACAGCATCCAACACTTTGAGAAAAACACTCTTAAATAAAAAGTATAGAAATAGAAGTTAAAGTTTGGTTAAGTTTGACCACAAAATCGACTTGGTGGCTGTGGATCGTCCACTAAACAGAAGGTCGGCGGTTCGATCCCCAGCTCCTCCAGTCGCACCCAGAAATAATTCCCAAATGTGATGCTATCGATGTACAATGATTAGATTCATCCTGATGAGCAGAATGAGTAAATAGAGGTGAACGGCACGTATTGTGAGGAAACCAATGTTGACTGTCAGGAGGAAACAGAAAAGCTTTACAGTCAGGCATTTTAATGTGGCTCTTTAACATCAGCACAGTATTTACTGCTCGGCAACTGAGAGTCATATTTCTGCTGATTTTGTCACTAAACATGTTGTTGTTGGAGATTGAACTTATGGTGCTGTTTCTCTTTGAAGAAATATATATCTATATATATTCTAATATTTATATTTGTTTTTGTAGTTTTGACCATCCTTTATATGTATAACTGTAGTTAAACATTGTTCTCACTATAAAGTAATTGCTTTGCATGCTAAGGAACACAGCAGCTGTCGGACAGTGACACAGATGGCAATCAAACCAACAAGTTTCCTACATCATCGAAACCACTCCAGAAGAAATTTCCAGTTTCCGACCAACAGCCAATGTTTCCCAAATGTTTTAGCCGAACCTACAAATGTGTATTGTATTTATGTATTTATATTGATATAAATATGGCTAACGTGGGGTTTATTTACAGCCTGTGTGATAGTCTGATACCTTTTATTTAAGAGCTGTTGATTTTATTTGATGAGTCCAGTATTATCAGAACTTGTAGAAACAGCGGCCAAGTTAACAAAGAGAATGAGACGAAGTTATAGTAAACTGGAATCATCCTTTAAAGTAATTAGTGTCCAAAAAAACACAGATTTTTTTAATCATATATTGCAGTGGATTTTTACTAATATCTGGTGGCCTAGGCAGTCATATTTTCTTTACCTCTAATGTTTCTAGATAACCTGAATCCTTCATGTTATCTAGACACGTTAAAGCCGCTAAAATAGGATCTACATTGTTTTAAAGTATAAAACATCAAACCAAACATTCAGTATGTACAGTTCAAGCTTTCTTCAACTTTCAACATATATAAAAAAACGAAGAAATAGTTTAAAATCCCTGAGGACATGCATCCAGCTTTTATTTTTTAAATGAACTGTTTGTTAGGAAATTCGCAGAAACCAAATATGCCGTCTTGAACCGGGTTAACATCTCTGCCTCCCAGAACCAGACTGTAAAAAGCTGCATCATCCCCTCAGGTTTTATTAAAACCGGCCTGTTGCTGTGCCAGCTCTTCATCTTCACTTTTAATTATAGCTGCCCCGTCAGAGCGGGCAGTATAATTCTCCTAAAACACCAGAGCACGCTGCCAAAATGTGTCATCCTCCCTCCATCATCACCGTCTGAGATGTTTGACAGCTTTTACGGCCTCCTCGCTGCAAACCTGACGTCATCGAATGGGGACAAAACCATCAGTAATAATCACACAGCTGATCTCAGGTGAGTCTGCAGCCACCGAGCAGCAGGTGAACTAGTTTCTGTAGCTTTTAGTTTTCTTTTTAAATTTTTTTTACTTTTTAATCTCATTCGTGAAAATCAGTTTTCTTTGTTTTCCAGCTCACAGTAAAGTAAAAGATGCTCAGCAGTAACGGCGGTGGATCGTTGGACTTGTGATGCTTCAGCTTTCCCCTGCAGGTTCATTGTGACGGCTGAGATGTTGACAGTAGAGCACGGTAACGAATCCCAAACGCCTCCACCAAGTCCTTGTAAAAGTTGTTTTTTTCTGTTTTTAGTGTTGTTTCTTTAACCTGTTAACATCCGTAACGATGAAGCAGTCTGACAGGAAGCAAAGTTCATCATGAAACAGCTGTTCTTTTCACAATCTCCACAACAAAAAACACAGACAAATATCATCAGTTATTAGCCGTATACAAAAATATATCAAATGTAAGGCAATAATGACTCATGAATGAGCAAAAACTGTTTTATGTGGCTCACTGGTGGATTTTACACTCGTTAGGAGTTGTAGAAAATGATGTTTGCTGCATAATTTGGGTAAAATCAATATGCACAAGCTAAACAGGCTCTCCCTGGAGATGCTATCAAAACAGACACTGATGCAGACAGTAATGCATGCAGCTGTTTCTGCTATCTTTTTTTTTTTTCATTATTTTCTTGGGTAATAGACTCGTAAAATGATAACAAGATATGATAATACAATCATACGATCATGAACAATATTTATTCATCTCACCCTAACCAAAACGTTGCTTGTGAATTCAAAATGTTTCTGAAATTCTGGACTCTAAAACTTTACATGACGTCAATGTTTTCATTTCTAACTTTGGATTTGAAAAGAGGTTTTCACTAAATTACAGAGAATCAAGGTGTCGACCTCAAAAGGTTATTATAGACTCTGTTGGAGTCGAACGATGGACTGGAACTGTCCAAGAGAGGAGGAGTGATTTCATTTTCAGTTCATGAGTTCAGAGCCAAAAATAAATGGATTGGACTTCGGTGAAAGAGATTTATTTCCATTTGTCTAGAGTAACGTCTATCCAGTGTATGTACGAGCGTACGGTTCGATAGAGGGTGAACGATTATGAGATAAATATCAAATACAGCAAGTGATGGAGATGAAAAATAAAAACTTTTAGTAAAAAAAAAAAAATCACATTGCAGTCACCGTCTGCAAACATTAAATTCATGGACAGACGTCGCCATGACAACATAGCGCCCTGTAAACATGCACCGTGCTGCAGAGGACAGAGATCGCACATATCGCCTCCAAGATTATTTGCAAATACACCTGCGCTAAAGAATGACTCATTCAAAGTTGTGTTTGGAGAAGAGCAAAGTATTAACAAACAAACAAACAAATAAATAAATAAAGGGGAATTAGAGAGAAAGGAGGAAGCATAGAAAGAGCGAGAGGGAGGTAAAACCAGAGCAAGCGTGGATGCTTTCCAGATAAAACTTGCCCGAGAGAGTGAAGGGATGGAGGGATGAGGAGGAGGGGTGTTGGAGGGTGGGGGTGGGGGGTATAAAGTCTATGAGTCATGCTGAGAGATGAGGACAAAGAATTCAAGCAGAGAAAATTTATGGGGAATATGAGCTTCTGTAGGAATAAAAAAAAAAAAAAAACTTGAGATGGAGAGAGAAGGAGGGCAAGGGGAAGATGGAGGTTTATTAGTATTCTGGCTGAGAGAGGAGAGGAAAGACAAGACAGGAGGAGAGGGGGAGTCGGAGAGATGGGGGAAGAAAAGAGAGATGGGTGAGGTAAGGTGAGAAGGAGGGAGGGAGGGAAAGGAGCTGAAAAAAAACTAGAGGGAGCTGACAAGGAGAAATGTTACGTATCTGCATATGAAGACAAACACGTAGCTTACTATTTATAGCCGAGTGTGTGTGTGTGTGTGTGTGTGTTCTGTATGTTGTTGTTGTTTGTGTGCATGAATGCATAATCGTACAGCTGGTTGGTTGTCTGTGTGTGTTTGCGAGGGGACGTACGAGGACAAAAGAAAATGATGAAAGGCTCTTCAGCGGACAATAGTTGTTAAATTGCTTTTTAGTTGCAAAACAAACGCGAAGAATGAAAATTTAACCTCTGTGGGTGAAGCAGCGTCCGATTTTTGTTTTGGCCCTTTCTTTATCCCGCAGGGCCAGATGTCCTTCAGGATAAAGACAAGAGGAAAATCACCCATCATTCAGCTTCATCCAGGTGAGTGTTAGTCTGTATTTTTCTTCTTGTCAACAAACCCAGCGAAAAGATCAAAACCAACAATGTGTTAGTCCATCTCTCAATGTGTCACAACACATGTAAATCTTTAAAAAAAAAACACCTAAAAAATACAGTTTCATTTTTTAAAAAGGTTTAATATTTTCCTAAAGCAGCTGCTCACTTAAGTTTGTATCAAACTTTACTCAAACAGGAGGAAATTTGCATTTGTTTGGAACTATTTTATGTGGCGGATTAATCTACATTTGGTGCTCTGGTGAGTATTTGGGGCAGCAGGAGAGTTTTTCTTCATATTAGCTCAGTGTTTTTGTTCTTTGGCTGCAAACTGCGTGGTTGAGTCTTACTGCTCTCATAACATCAATATAAAACCATTAACACTTTACTAATATCATGTGAAATCTATTTTTCCAGTGCAATGTCAATCTGTATATATGGAGACTGTATATAATGTACCTATAGCATATTTGTGCCATTTTTATTTTTTTACTTCTTTTCATATTTGCCTTTCTACTGAGCTGCTTTAACAAGTGATGTAGGCTTAATGAAGTTTTATCTTATCTCTTAAATGTTGTTTTTCAGCTCTGCTTAGTTGGAGACTTTGCTGAACAACGTGGAGCATTTAGAAACTAACGATCAAAAATAAAAATAAAGATCTGGAGTTGCTTCAGGAGCTGGTAGAGACTAAAATCAGAGCTAAAAAGAGTGAATTTTGGACTTAAAGTCGCTGTTTTGTACAATCACGTTTAAAAAGTAACTCATCAGACTTCATTGAACTTACTGTGCAGTCAAAGAAAAGTATTTGAGGAAAGATAAAAAAAAATAAAGAAAATCCTTATTAAAGTCAAATTATATGATGAAAAATAAAGCGAGGCAATGCGTGTTTAAGAAAGTGTTTAAACATTTTTGTTACATTATCATGTTTTTACCATATAAAAGTGATTCGACTTGTTTAGCTAGTTACAAAATGACATATTAGATAAATTAGATTAGATTTTTTTGCTCGTCCTGGTTTATTTAGCTCTAAATCATCACAGACTGACTTACTGACACCTCTGGTTCCCATCTGGAGGCTTTTAGAGGATTAGCTTCAGGTGAGGAGTTGTTGAGGGAAAGGTGGCGTTGACGCTCCTCAGAGGCATCTCCGTGGAGATGTGTGTGTGTGTGTGTGTGTGCGGATGATGGGGCGGGTCAGGGCGAGGTGAAGGCAGCGTGGCGTGGCTGTCTGCTGGGTAATCCTGTCCTTGGCAGCCGGAGAGGAGGACTCACTCCTTAACTGCTCATCCTGACTGCTTAAAGAGGCCTTCGCACAGGGTTTTCTCTGCAGGACGGGAGGAGGTGGAGACAGACACGTTATACAGCTCAATACATCTGATGTCCACTTTATACAATTCAACTGTCTACACCTACTGCATAATAATTAGCATTTTACTCGCAAAACCTGAAGCCCAAATCATCCTTTTTCACCCAACGTGGAACTGAGTGAAGTGCTGCAAGTGACCACATACTTGCTGCCAAAAGGTCACATGAAGTTTGAGACTTCTGAAGCTTCATCAGATGCAGGATAGGGGTGTGTATGAGTTTACAGTGTACAGATTATAGTGTTGAACAAAGAATCCTTGCACGCTCTCCGTCTCTTTATTATTGCTATTGTACGGTGGCCCTGAGAACTCAGCGCACTGCAACATAAGCAAACACAAGAGAATTAAGACCTTCATCTATTTGCTGCACATTTAGAAAATACACAGAAATGCTGCAAAAAGCTCAGACGACAACGGAAACTGCTTCCAGGGGACACTAAAAAAGTGATGAACACGCTTATTGTTGCTGTGATTTGTAATCCATGAAAGTGTGCTGCAGCACTTTGAGCTCTTAGGGCCACCGTAGGATCGCCCAGTTGAGGGTGAACGTTGCTTTAAGCTTCTGGAGTAACAGATTTTTGACATAATAAAGCGTGTTTTTATCATTTACCAACACAAAATAGAGGATTTAGTGTAAAAATATTGAGTCTGCAGATCGAGTATCTCTACATATCTGTTGAATGTGAACTCCCACCAACATTCAGACTGTTGCTTCATTTCGCACAAACACACGACACATTGGCGGCGTGTTTTCTCACCACGAGTCACTGCAGCATCATGACATGAATAATGACACACAGATCGCACAGATACACACACACACATTCACACAAACAAACACGGAGACGCAAAGTCCAGCGGCGGCTCGCGGGGGTCTCACAGAGCTCACAGTAAATGCCATAACGATTGATCGCACACTTGAGTCCAGCAGGATCAATACTCTTTGCTTTCTGCTCACAGAGATGCCCCCCCCCCTCACCCCCGCTGCTGCAAAAAGACCTCTGAAGCCGCATTTAAGCTGCACGTCAGGCCTCTGAAACCAAAACAAAGCCGTCCTGAGGGTCGAGTTCGCCGCCTCTGTGCAGATCAGGGGACCAAAGCAATGCAATGGAAACTGTGAGTGAGCTCAGCTGGTTTGAAAAAGACCAAGTCCTCCGTCCTTCATTATTCCTCCTGAATATTTTAATCATGCGAAAGACCGCGGGGCACGATGTTGTCATACAGTCAGAAATGATTAGGACAGTGACACATTTCTCCTTCTGTTGGCTCCGCGCTCCAGTGTGATGGATTTGAAATGAATCAGTGACTGCAGCGTTAAAGCACTTTAACAGAAGGCTTTTACATCCATATTAAGTGAAGGAATTGTAGCCCCCTTTTACTGTATGAAAAACCAATTTAAGGCGACAGAAAGTAATTTGATAAGTGGCATAGTCGATCTTTTGCAGTCCGTCTCTGATAAGACATTGGTAGATGATACTAATTTTTTTTTGTTTTTTGCTTTCAAGGGAAACATATCATCAACTGGATGAAGGTCATATGATGGATTTGGCTAGTGAAGAACATTTCTGATGCTAACTGGATAATTGTGTTGAACTTCCAAAATGAGTGTGTGGTTCATTTGAGCACAGCTGATTTCAACCTTCAAGATCACTGTGATGACTGTCAGGGAGGATCCATAACTGATCAATAATTAAGGCCTAAATGTGGAGTTTGCTTTGCTGCAGTTTCTTCATTGGAGCAGACAATCTGGTTTTATAGTCTCCAGAGATGAGAGGTTGACCCATCTCTCTGCTTCAGCCAGCAGCTGCTCAAATAAAGCCGTTATATATATTATATAGAAATAATGATTAAGCTCATCCACTGTACATAATGACCCCCACAGCATCTCCACAGAGCCTACAGACACTGCTGCTGATGGAAACTAACTGGAAATAAACACACAAACATCACAAGGAACAAGAGGAAACACTCTGATTTCTAATGATAATGAGTTTATTATCTCGAGATAACAAGGCCAGATAATGACATTAAAAAAAAGTTTCCATAGTATATTGAGGTTCATCGTCCTGCTTGATCATCCTAAAACTGGAAGACTATGTTCCTCAGAGTCCTGGATGTTTTCCTGTGAACAGGGAGTCCAGCAGAGAGGCTGAGGCAGGAAAGTGAATCAGAGCCGGAGAGCTTTTTAATTAGAGTGAAAAGACAAAGGTGACACGTCTTTAAAAAAAAAAAAAAGATGAGTTTTCAGTTTATGACGGAGGGAAGTGACTCAGCCGCTCTGACAGGAGCCAGTATTGGTTGTGAAGGTTTCTATATTATAATTAGTCCTGTTGGCTGGCAGCTGTCCGTTAAATCAAATAAAATGACACCTCAAACTAAATCAGTGCAGTACAGAGACTGATTTGATCATTATTTAAACTTCTCGGGTTATAAATGAAAGACAGTGTGCGTTGTTTTCTTTCTTTCCTTTTTGCATCTCGGCGCCATTGTCGATACTTTTTGTATTAAAGGACACCTTCAACATTTGTTTTCTCCTAAAAGAGGTTATGAGTAATATCTGAAGAACATGTGGTAATTTCTTTGATGGTTAATGGCATTTGTAACGCTGCTGAAGACATTGGTTCAGTACTGCTGCTTTCTCTTTTGGTTTATTCTTCAATATAAAATCCTCGTTAGCAGAGTGTCCTATAGCTTTGAACTTCGAAAGACTTTACTAAAATATTTTGCAGCTTATTTCTTTATGCTACAGCGAAAAAACTAATAATAACTATAGTCAGGTAACCATATGTACAATGAAACAGTAGCTTTCTGTATTAATTCCTGTCCACACTTCAAAGATTTCTACTTAATGTGCTCCTGATTTGAGTGATGGAGACAAAAATCACAGTTTTTATTCTGTGAAAAAAATGTATATGTAATTAATATGAGATCAAATGGATACTGAACAAAGCTACAAAGTAAGTGACCGAAAGAGGGAATTTTGCATTAAAAAGGCCGTAATGTGGAGAACAGTCCCTTGATTTGTCTAAGTCAGATTGTTAAAAGCTCAAATTCAGATGAACTCTGCAGTGGATTTTTTCACAGGTCTGAAGTTAGTGGTTCATTAATGGTTATTATGAGCTGGAAGAATAAATGTACTTCTGGGCGCTGACTTTTAAAATGCACTTGAAAAAATGCTTTACTGCTTCATTTGTGCTTTGTCTACACGCCTTGTCCTCGCTTCTACCTTCACTTTCTTCCACACGCAGCGCTGCAGAAACTGCTGTCAGGCTCTGTGAAAGATTTTCAGGTCAGCTGTAGCAGTCAGCTGTTGATTTCTTTTCTCCTTTTGATTGGGAACTTTTCATACAAACATTTAAATCTCTGTTTTTTCTGCTTATATAAGGTCACTTTGTTTGCTTACTCATCATAAGGCGCCAGGCGAATCCCCAAATCTGCAGGCGAAAAATGGTAAAGGTAAGCTCTGCTCTTCCACATTTTCCTGATTCTAAGCATACATCAACTCTTTTCCACATCTGCCATGGAGAAAAGTCCCCAGAGGTTTTATTTATTTTATTTCTGGAGCGACAGCAGCAGACCTCAGACCAGCCCTGAGTCTCCGTCGTCAGAAGGACGGCTGATAAGCTGCAGAGGCGACGAGCTCCTCGACGCCTCTGCAGAAAAATCTGACAGAGCCGGAGATGGAGAAAAGCCCAGGTGACACATACAGAGTGGCAGGTAAGTTATCAGTGTGTGTGTGTGTGTGTGTGTGTGTGACAGGATGATGCTTCACGTCATCCATTTGTCTCCTCAGTCAGCTCTGCAGGAGTCACACATGTGGAGAAATCATTCTGTGGAGTTTTTAAGCCTTTTTCCATCCCCACTTTAGAAATCTTTTTATTTTATGAAGACATCTCTGCCAATAATTGAGGCTCTAAAACCTTCATTTTTCACAAAACACTTCCTGAGCTTTTGTAATCAAAATTTTTATAAAGGCTTTTTCTTCATGCAGAACTCACTATCTTCAGCATCAGGTGCTAAGAGGCTTTTCTGTCCTCTGGCCTTTTTTTTACCCCCGTGGAATTAATTCATGAATACGAGGCAGAATTAAATAGTTTGATAACCTCACGTTGCCTAACATAACCTCAGAAAGTGTCAGCCACTTCAGTCCAGAAGGACGGGACTAATGAATAAAATGATGAATGAGTCGGTGGAAAGACAGATGAATCAATAAAAGAAGAAGAGAAGGTGAGCGAGTCACAGCAGAAATGTCCAAAACAACAAAAAACGGGGTAAAGAAATGATTAAATGTATTTTTTCTTCAAAACAAGAACATAATTTGTCAGTGCAGAACAATTTTAAACTAATTAATCACTCGTGAACATAATTTGTCAGTCCAGAACAATTTTAAACTAATTAATCACTCGTTTATCTGAGCAAACAGTTCAGTAAATGTCATTTTATGTTGTTTTTTTTGTTTTTTTAAATGTCACTCTTGCAACGTGAACTAATAAATAACCGGGGGAATGAATTATGAATGAAAAATCCCACATATCCCACCTCAGCCTACTCCAGCAGCATCCGCCCGGTCTCATTTACCTCTCCTCACCTGGTTTCCTGCCAGTTATCCCAGCATCCTCTCCGCGGAGCTGATTAGGGGCCACTTTCCTGTAACAGAGGACGAGACAAGGACGATGCGCTCTCCGTCTGCCAGGAAAGCTCTTAGATTTAGTCGTCTGGCCGAGGCGGAGGCAGAGGCTTCAATGAAGACGGATGGTCTAATCCCGTGAGGAGGCGACGGGTTAAAATGGCGGCCTGCGAGGCGGCAGTCACACAGGACTTCATTTAATGAGATTATCACGAACAAACCACTGCCATTCCTGGTTGGGATCTGCGAGTCAGCACCGTTTAGTTTCTGCTCACATCAGGCCTGTTTGTTTGACCTCTGGAGCACCTCCTCCTCTAATTTTGGTTTATTCGCCCTCGTGAGAGCGAGATTCAAACTCAATTTGCACCAAATAATGACAAAGTGCCACCTAAAAAATGATGTCTTGTTTTTTTTTGTCACGAAGTTGACAGCTGTGCAGCTTATAAGGAGTGAGAATAAAATCTAAAGTGACCTCTGGAAGGTAGAACAGAGAAGAAATTATGCTTGTTTATGTGTGGCAGCTGCAGTTTGTCACCTGAACTGCTCATTTTCAGACTTTGAGTTTTTCATGAATTAGTTTAAACACCAGAGAGGGAGAATGATGATAAAGAGCCACACAAGTCCAGTACACCACTCGTTATTCACCTGATTTTATAATTATCATGTGCACAACAATTACATGGAGCAGTTGCTGACAAGGAAATTCTGGAGTCTTTGGCTCCTTATACAATGCTCAAAATATTTTATTTATTATCAGAAAGACATAGAAATATCTAATCTCTATAACATATATACCTAAAATAAAAATAATAAGACTAAATAAAATATAGAACTGAAAATATATGCAATAGAATACAGAAACAGATTTAGTGAATATAAATATAGAAAGAATAAAAATTGAAAAAAGTGAACTCGGTTTAATAGTTGATATGTAAAAGCTTTCTTTTAAATTTTAAACTTTACCTCATGATCTTTCTCTTTTAATGACTCGGGTTGTGACCGGCTGTTCCTAAAAATCAAGAATGAACTTTTACTGTGTCGGGGCGAGTTTCCTGGTGCCGCATCATGTTTTCACTAGAGGGCGCCACGCAGCAGTGAGACTGTGATCTCTGAGATGTTCTCCTTTTAGCTCACTCACCTTTTCCTCCTCTCTCTTCTCCTGACTGCACACCAATCTCTTCCTCCTCCCCTCTGCCCTCTTCTTCTCTCTCCTTTTTTTTTTTAATCCATGTGCTTCACTTTGTCTGACATTTACATGCTGAAGAAGTCAGAAGCTAACACACCTGTCAGCTATAATGGGAAATAAAACCTTTGGTGGATTTGCCATCCATCATGCAGTGCTATTTCTTGAGTCCATGTTCATATTGAAACTTTGAATCAAGGGTTGGACGATGCTGCAGAAACCAGCAAGAGGAAGCTAGATTTTTAAAGTATTGATTCAAGGTGGGGAAAATGCCTCAGCTGTACTGTGTGTTTAGTGCAAATTATCAGGATAAAATGCTAAACTAAGATGATGAACATGGTAGACTTTATACCTCTTAAACATCAGTGTGTTACCTTTTTTCAAATAGATGTTGATTTTGTGTTTGTGGCATTGCTAACTTCCCACTTTTATTTCTATTACAAACAGAAACCTAAACACATCATCTTTTGTGCATCTGACGACTTTATTTTTCCACAAAAAACCACCATAAACATGTGTTTAGGTCATGAGCACTAAAGCAAATGTTCAAAAGTCACCGATGAGTTTAAACTCCTCTGAATGTCTTATCGCACTTCGGGGTGAGGATCCTTTAAGCTGGAGATGTGAGCAGACGTGAAGATGCTTTGTGTTCGTCGTCCTGGTGGCTCGGCAGGTTTTTATCGCCCACTCCTGTCGTCTGGACTCAAATCTGCTTCTTGACCTTTGTGGTGCATCTTTCTGTTTCTCTCTCCGGCATCCGGTGTCACAGTCACTCTTTTAACGAGGAGGAAACGCCACAAGTGTCGTCATCTTAAAGTTAAATTATAAAAAGGTCGTCTCCATAAACAGTTTGAGCCTCCCGGGGCGACTCGGATTCAATCGTTTCATGTAAAACAACACAATCTGAAAGTAGTTAAGCTCTTTTCAGACTTTCTTGTTTTATCTGACCTTCTGAATATTTTTTTTATGTATTTCTTCATTGTTTTCAGGTTTTGAGGTCATCTGATCACCTGATGTTGAAGTCCTACCTGCTGGTATTTGAGTGCATTTGGTTCACAAGCTTTGAAATAGATTTAGTGGAGGTAAAACTCACAAACTGCAATGTCTCATATGTAAGGTTTCATTTGATTGGTTTTATCTAAGTGTCCCGCACATGTCGCCTTATGGTCCTTTTCCTTAAAGACACTGGATATCAACAAAACGCAAGATGATCACAGTGCAAATAATGTAACGTGCACTTCCAAAAATTTAAGGAGACAAAAGCTTCAGTTTACATATGAAATAAAAAATATCACATCATGAAGGAGACTCTGCTTTTTCTCTTTGTTCATCTGTCCAAAGCAAAAACATCCTCATTAAAAAAGCTGACTCAAAATGTTATTAATGAACTGTTTTATTTCAGATAGTTGATTCCAGGTCAGACTTGGTCGGTATCACAAAACATTATTTATACATGTGCAGAGACAATAGAGACACAAAGAATAATCATGCTGCCATCTTGAATTCTGATAATCAGTAAACGGTTTTCAGATCACTTAAAGATGATCAATCAATCAATCAGGATCGGAGCAGAAAACGTCGTGATCACTTCCAGCAGCCACACCGTGTCTCCTGACCTTTAGTGGTTTTATATGGTCTCACAAAACTGAGACGCAATGCAGTGCTCCAAAGGTTTTAGAGATTTACAGTCCAAAACATAACTGGCTGATATGATAAAGGATTATTATGAAACTCTCGCATGATTAGAAATGGAAAAATTACAAAATGTTTTGGCCCTCTGACCAGACGTATGAACATGCAAATATATTTCATCAAACAAAAAAAGACATACATGACATTTATTGATTGGAGAAACAAGCTATCGCCTAGTGTGGCTGATATGACCTTTATGGCGTCAATTCATATCAACAGTTTGTTGATGTGATGACAGCGAAGGCATCGTTTCTCCAATAACAGCCACAAAAGTCGAAATGAATAATGGCATTGCATCATTTTTTACACAAACTGTAGAGCTTTTTAAAGACAGGATAAGTCAGAAAATGTGTTCAGGTCTTTGTGAAAGTCTGAGAATACCAGAAATTCTACCAACACGTCACTTTATAGGAAAAGCACGGCAGCACAGTGTCACATTATATTAATTAAAAGCTGTCTAGGTGGAGGGTTTTTAGCTCAGCAAAAAATCAAACTTTAAAGCAACAGCCAAAAGAAAAGAGTGAGAAATAACAGCGTCAGGTAAGCGAGGAGCTCTGACTTCATCTGGGAAAAGTCATGAAAAAGTTGTGGAAATTTAAAAACCAGGAGCCAACACGTTCATACAGTCTGAGAGGCAGAAAGGCAAATATCAGACAGGACGGAGTGAGACCTGAATCACTAACCAGCCGTCTAACCACAGGCGTTGGCATAGCAACCAGGTTTCCTCTTTCTCTTTTACCTGATAAAGCACAGCCCCGGTGGATGGTGCAAATTATCAGTGCATGCACCTCTGACCGAAGACAATACGTTTCTCAAGATCTTATATAAGCTTCAGGTATGTACGCTGTTACACCACAGCATGCACGTCCACACAAAAGAACCACGTCCGTCTTATCTTTGCGTGTGTGTGTGTGTGCTGGTAAGGTTTGCAAACTAACCTTCAGTCACATTTTGTTTTCCAGACCTTTCGACGGCATTAACCCCTCGGGCATCTTTACCCCGGCACGGCTCAACCTGTCGTCCCACCAAATGTCACGACCCTCTGACATATTGAGACTATACGAAGAGAGCTCGGGCTCGGTGCACGAGAAGGTTGGATGCCGTATTTATAGCCCGACCTTTACCTCACCCCGCGCCGGCTCACTTAAAGAACTGTATGTCCGTCTGTACGTTATGAGTGCGTAAAATGCCACAGGTTGGGATCCCGTGCATGTTGATTATTGATGGAGGTGCAGACTTGACACTTTACTCTTGTGCTTAAGTCTGATTTAAAGAAAAGTGTGTATTAAAGTCTCATGTATATTCTCTCTCAGTGCCATAAAGCTCCATTGTCCATCCTTAATGGGAATCACTGATGGATGGACAATGGACTGATGGTAAAATTTAATGCCGGAACAACTAAAAAATAATAAATCAGCCAACGGACAGACAGACTCATCTCCCGTATTATTAGTTTGGAGAGTTTTATGTATATATATATATATATACATATATATAGATTTTTATATATAGATTAGAGATTAGCTGAGATTAAGTACTTTTAATGGGTTTTATAATCAAATTTTGAAGCTGTGTAACTATGAAAAGCATCCTGAAACTTAAAAAACTTGAAAGACTTGAGACTCAACTATTCTAAAGAACTTGAGAACCTCAAGAACTAGAGGTGCTGTAAATAAAAAAAGTAAATATAAATAGAAGTTAATTAAATCCAGTTAAACTGCAGCTTAAGCCAAATAAAATGAAAAAAGTCAGAATGACTTACATGTAAAAACACATGCACACACTGTCACAATCTAATAATGAGAAAAAACAATAGTAAAAATATCGGAAGACCTTTACCTAAATGTTTATCTGTCATAGCAACGTGATCATTTGAAGTTGGGTTTGTTTTGGTGCACGCTGTGCCATCAATAACAGACAGACAGATGTTGCTCCATTGTGTTTGAGCAGCGTGTCGACAGAATATAACGGATGTGAGTTATGATCTGTGGAGATCCGGCCGACACACTGATTATCTAAGAATAGACTTCAATCTCTGTCTGTGAGTGAGACGCAGGAGACTTCAGACAGACAGACGGTGTTATCAATCGACACAAAACAGCGCAACGTTTGTCTTCAGGTTCCTGCAACTGAAAGTTTTGCAGAATTAAAGTCAAATTAAGCACTTGTTTATGAATAAATTAGGTGGATGATTGTATTTTTGATGCCTGCTAATACAAATATCGCACATAAAGCAAGAGACAAACATGCAAATTAAATTCAGATGTGATATAAAGTCAAACAACTTACAGTTATTTGAAGCATTTCACATCTTCATCTTACTGTAAAATATGTTTAAATATAGTAATTAACACATTTTAGCCCAGTTTTAACCTCATCTAGTCATCTCTTGACCTTAAAAGAGGACTGTGTATGGGGATCATCTTATTACGTTATCAGATCAAATTTGCTGGCGTTTATGATTCTTTCTACTATCATCCAATGGTGGCTACTCAAGATCACCAAGTTATGAGGTCTCTTATACAGAAGTGTGAACATTTTATGTTCCGTTTAGCATTATTACCTTCTCTTTAACGTCACAATCCTTACAGATCCACGATGATAACTACTCTTGGTGTAAAATAGAAAAGTTTTGGTGAGCAGGCAGATGGAGAACAGAGATGAGAGGTGTCAGATCATGGAGAAGAGTCTGCAAACTGGTTGGTGATTAAGGATTTAAAATTGATTAACGGGTCTCAATGGATGGACATACCGCGCCACCAGGAAAATCTCTAAATGCACAGTAGAGCAGATTATTTTTATGATGCGATAAATGAGCTAAATTGCCTTTGTATTGGTGTAAGAAAAAAACAATAATTTATCATCCCTACGATCACCAACCACCACAAGCCTGGAAAATTTATGTGAAGGCCACAGTAGATTCTCCTACATGCTTGGAAAGAGAGAGGTTAAAATCTGCACCTTAACCACAACGTACTGCTAAATCCTACGTACTGCACCTTTAATTCATGCTTACTGGCCTCGCTTGTTGAAAGTTGGGACAGCAGCTTTGTTCAAAATGCTTTGAATTTAGTCACATCTCATTCTTCAGTGTTCACCGCTGTCGTACAGAAGCTATGTCACTTTCTGCTGCTGCCGCTTCTACACGGGCCCACGTCAAAAAATGAATAACGCCGATTGTGATTCAGAACAACAAGAAAAAACACCTTCTGAGACGCACCAAAGAGCGAATAACACAGAAACTTCATGTGACTGAATCACTGATGTCAACTTTTCCTTCATAATAAGCACATTGATTTGTTTGTTGAAGGAGAAGTGGAAGTGGAGCAGTGGAAATTATCATTAGTATCAATCTCCACCTCATGTCAACATGGAGTAGATTTAAAGAGCAAAAATGATTTTATCTTTTTTGGACTATAAATAATGTTCTCCTGGTGTTATTATTCTCATCCTGCAGCTCCTGAATCTTTACTGTCTGCTAAAAATATAAACTTCATGATAAAAAGAGTGAGTGAGTGAACCTGCCGTGACATTTCCTCTCCACCTCCCCCTCCTCCCCTCTGCATGCTGTGGTTCACGTAGCTCCACAGCATCACATGACCCGCGGTGTCGCTCGGTGAACATGACACTGGGCTGGACGTGGGGGGGGTGGAGAGATCTGGATCTGGACCAAGTTATTAGATCAACCACAAACCTGAAGGAGTCTGAATTCTTTCACATTTTTCCCCTGAAAGTCTTTACACTCTGTGTGAAGTCGTTAATGTGCAAAGAGCTGTTGTGTCAATAGTTTCTTAATCGATGGGAATAAAAACACATTTAGTGCTTGTTGCAGGTAAACTGAGGTTTTTCAGAAACAAGAGAACAAAGCAGCAGCAGTGATCGATGTGTGTAATGGAACAGAATAATATGAAATAATGCAAAAATTTAAATAAGTACTCACAATAACAAACAAGCAGGTCGACTTTTTGCCTTTCAGAGGAGGTTTTGTGATTTTCTGTGCACCTATTTAAACCAAAGTATCATTTTTACAACTATTTCTATGAATATACGTTTGTTTTTACTGATGTAATTACTGATGTAAGGGATCATACCACATCAAGTGTATTTTACTCTACCTACTTTAATTGAGCAAGTGTGCATTTTTTTGCTTATGAATTAAAACAGTTTGTTTCTAAGAGGAAGTTTTGTGTTATTAATTCTTTCAAAATATGTAAAATCTTTGCTTTAATTTGAATGAGATGAAAATTAACCGAGTTTGGCCTTCGTCTCTAAGCAACCAGGCTGTTCATCACCTGCCCAGGAACTACTTTGTTTGGCGGAAGATGATAATAAACTAGTTCAGGTGAGTTTCAGCTGCTCTTTAAAGACTCTTGACTTTGTGGGGGGGGTTAAATAAACTCTTTGACATACAGCTTCTCTCGTCCTTGACCTTCTGCGGTGGGCTGGTCCTCTGGTGGGTGTGTCCTCTGGTGGGTGTGTCCTGCGGCGGGCTGCGGGGATAAATGTGGGTGAGACCTCTGCTCGTCCCCGCTCTCACTTCTCCCCCAGAGGACAGGCAGCCTGAGGAGCTTCACAAACGGTACACCTCCACCTGCTCGCTCTTTGAGTTTGACTGAACTTAAAACAGAGTTATGAAAAGTTTTTTTTGTGGTGGGGGCCGACAGGTTTTTTTCTCAGGATGTCATCTTATAATCTTGATCTGATGCTGCTTTTAAAACTTTCTATAACTTTAAAAGTTAATTTTAAAGCTATAACCAATTTGCTTTTTCCGGTTTCTATTTATTTCTCTTGTGATTTTTTTTGTCTTGTGGATTCCTCATTGCAGGTTTAAATCTTTGTGTTTGTTGTGCTGTTCTTGGATAAAATATGCATTAAATGTGTGTTCAATCTTTTCCCCTCCAGTGAGGATTAGACCATATCGGCCAAAATGGTGAAGATTGGAATCAACGGGTGAGTTGTCATTTTATGTGGCTTTGTCTTCGGGACAGGATAAGAATAAAAGCTCCAAAGTTTTAATTCTTTAGTTTTTACAGCCTGTGTGAAGGGTGTTAAACTTTAAATGGGATGTTGGAGAATCAGATCTGCAAACAGGAGAGTGCTCAAGCAAATAACTTGACAGTAGATTGTCTTTTATTGGTGTTTGGCAGAGATGGTGATCTTCTAGATAACACACAAAGAAATCTGCTCAGTCAGCTGCATCCAAAAGTTAATCCGTGTCTGAAACATGACACGTGGGCATCGGGCATTTTGGGCATCGCATTGCTCACCAAGTGGGCATCAGAGGGTATCTGATGATTGTGGAAAGACTCCAGCAGTCACACGAGCCCTCAGCTTCACTCGACCTTTTTATATTCGGGACCTTTAGCTGCTGTTTCCACCCAGACTGACGTGATGTCAGAGCAGAAACACCTTCATTTCCTAAATCAGTCATTTTATAAGCATCTCAGTTGTTGAGAGCGTAAAAAGGTCTTCCGGCCTCGGGACCAGAATAATGTTCCCGTGACCCTCCAATGATTATCTGAAAGTGGATTTTAATTATTTCACTTCAAGACAAGAGAATAAGAGAGTTGGATGAAGGAGAGGAAATTCAAAAGTTCAGCAAGGAGATGATTTTTCTCTGAAGTAGATGTCATAGAAGTATAGTATAGTAGATGTCAGAAGTCATAAAATGTATGCTTTGGGGATGTTATTGGGATCTAAGAAAGCAGAGAAAACTGCATATATATTTAGATATTTATCTCTTATATGTATGTATGAATGTGTGTGTGTGTGTGTGTGTGTGTGTGTGTGTGTGTGTGTGTGTGTGTGTGTCGATTAATGAATTAGTCAACATCTTTGGGTTTTTGAGTGTTTCTTGGACTAAACAAGCAACTTAAAGATGTCGACACAGGCTCTGGAAAAGTGTGATTGGAGAGATGAATTGAAAATTACATTAAATGAATTAAATGTAAACAGTTGTTATCTACATTACATGACAGACGGTAGTGGGTGTATTACAATGTGGAGATAATACGTTTAAAAAATGCTACTGCAGTTAATTTTACAGTAAATTAAAACATAAACATGTGAGAGACATGACACAGACATGTGAGATGAGGAAAAATAAATATAAATATAAATATAATATACAGTATTTGTGGACTGTAGCTCAGGTGTTGGATTGGGTAAAGGTAAATGTGGGGTGATCTCCAGATTTCTCCAGAAATTTCCGTATGTGAGGAATAAAACATTAACTTGTTTTGTCTAAAATTAATTTCATGTAACATAAAAGAAAACAAACTTAAATATAAATTAAGTAATTGGATTACTTTATAATTTTCTGCAAAAGTGAGCTGCAGTCCAACCTGAGCATCTTTTTATTTGAATCTTTCTCTGTCCAAATGCTGCTGAAGTGACAGGAGAGGAGTCCGGACAGGACCCGTCTATTCTCTGGTTATTTATAGTCCGGTGGTGTTGTGGTGTCACGCTTGGCGTCCCCTCTTCTTCCACACTCTTCAGACCCCTCCAATCCCGTCTCTGTTTGTATCGCTGCTCCCCTCAGCTGTCACATTCCTTTTATTCTCCCCTCGTCTATTTTTAACCCTCTAACCTTTCCTCTGAAGTTCAGGGATCATCCAGCCGGCAGTTCGTAGTCGCTGCTCAGACTCGGCCAAACATTTCCTCCTCCTCTGTGAAGCAGCTGCAGGGAGATTTAGCTTCTTGATCCTGGCCCTGAACCAACGCCGAGTCTCTGAAACACAAGATAGGCTCTGGTCCATTTCGGCACTTTGGCTGCTTGGTGGTATCCCAAAACTAACCGAGAAGGACTGATACTTTCCCTCGTGTTCATTAATAACACTCTGCTGATCTTGAGTGAACGGTGCTCGGATGTCTTGCGCTGCACGGTGGCCATTTCCTGCTTTTAAAACTGTCACACTGGTTTAAATATGAAGGAAAAGTTTCCCCTCGGGGAGTAATTAAGTAAAAAGCCCTGTAGCTGAAAATAACCTCATGACACTGATCACTTTCAGGCCTTTTCTCCATCATTTTCCAGGTCATCCTTTTAAATCCTGAAAATGTCAGTCTAAAAAGAAACTACGGATCATCATTACTGTGCGGAAACTTCATACTTTTTTTCAGTTTTAATATGACTAATGTTTTTTAGCTCTACAAGCATCCGTTTATCCTGCAACAAGTCTCTCTCTACTGTTTTGAACCTTAATTTCAGTTCAAAATTACTCTTTTTTTCATACCTTACTTTGGCAAATATGGACATCAGAAACTATCCAGCTTTTTTTTAACTACAAATTTGATCAAGACAACCTCAGTTTGATTGAAAAATGAATTATCCCATCAGAGTTGAGATTATTTAATAAATTGAGGACATGTGAACTGTATTAATGGGTTGAGCAGATGAGTTAGCCCTAATGTTGATTCTCGTGCATTAAAAAAACTGTCATCATTACATTTAATCGTAGCAGCGACCTTCCAGCATCAACCTTGTCACCAAGACTGCCTGTTGCTCCTTGACCTTTCTGGAGATGGACGGGGGCTTTTATTTTGGCAGGCAGAGTGTGCGATTGTGTCTGTCGCAGGGTTAAAATTCACACTGTCCCATGAGAACATACACTAAGTATGAAATGTGACCTTTGAGGGTTACATAACAGGGCTCAGTGGGTGTTGTTGTATTACATTGCATTAGACTATAAAAAGAATACAAGTGCAGCCTCAAAGTGTACCATAAAAATAAGTGAAAACACTCAAACAGCAAAAATAACAGTTTCTTGTGTTTTTCTGATCTCATTGTGCAACTTACCGACTGCTCATCTTCTATGACGTTTCACATGATGTAGAAAGTTATCTTATATTTATGATATTTGCACATCCAATGTTGACCGAGGTCAGTTCAACCTGCCTGGTTCAGTTCGTGTTTTCTTGAAAGAGCCGCTTCCTCTACGTAACTTCAGCAGCCTCTGATAAAACTCAAACACTGAGGTCATATCTGCTTTATGGTGCAACTGTGCTTTTATTTGTCGGATGCCACAGAATTTTTTAATGAAACTTATAAAAACATACGAGCACGAAAAAGTTTTGGCAGTCAGACAAGCAAAAGCTTTTTTTGGAGCGTCTTGCTTTCATAGATCGAATTCATACTTGTGATGAATGCGATGATGGTCTTGTGGATCCATTTACATCAGCGACCTGTCGTTTCCCTCACTGCATCGACATCGCCTGCCTTCAGACGGCTAATTAAGCTTCCTCAGGCGCTCAGATTTTCTCCTGAGACGGTGCCATTTATCCCACACTGGTTCAGGTTTATCAGAGAGAGTTAACGTAGAGTCCATTTCTATTTATCTGTGGTTGATGTGTGACCTTTAGATAGGTCAAACTGTGTCTGAGAGGTCACATCTGCTCCCTCGTCTTGTAATCTCAAGTTAAAATGAAGTCTGTTGGAGATTTCTCCCCCCTACTTTTATCCCTCATTATTAAAAACATGTCTTCTTCTCCCTTTTTCTGTTGGATGAAACTGTCAGTGAAGTGGTTAATACGAAAAATAAAAAATCATTCCCACTCAGAGTGAACATCTCTGTCTTCATTTCGTTCCCCTCTCCGGGTTTCGGGCCCCTCGCTGTTTGACCTCCTGTGCCGGCAGCCTTATTAGGCGTAAGCAGACTTCTGGCTGCTGGTGCCAACTATTGTTATCTTCAGTCAAGGTTGGCGGGCCTTGTATGGCCCTGCGGTCCCTTCGCCCTGACTCACATCTTAGTTTGAGCTTCAGTGCCACCTGCTGGTCAGAGAGGGAAGTGTGGCACGAGGTGGATGCAGCTGTCTCTTCTACCCTCAAATAAACGATAGAAAAGGTTTTTCAGTTCTTTAGTTTGGACAAGTCAAACTAAGACACTGTTGTCCTGCAATCTAAGGCACCATAAACAATATAAAATGGTAAAATTTGTCTGATTTGAATCATCTAAAGCTTTTTTATTCCTGAGTTTGAATTTTCTAAACTGTACTCTCTGATCCTGCTGTGATACCTGCTGAGTTTCGCCTCTCCTCGCTGAAACTGCGTCCTCCTGTATTTCAGATTCGGACGTATCGGCCGTCTGGTGACCCGTGCCGCCGCCTCCGGAGGCAAGGTCGAGGTCGTGGCCATCAACGACCCCTTCATTGACCTGGACTACATGGTGAGCGGGACGCCTCTGGACCAGTTCATGATCATTTTGTTGATAGAGTTCATTGTGGGTAAAATGTCTCGAGGCCGAGTAGAGAAAAACGGGCTGTGAGCTAATAGATCAGTGTAAAAGAAGGACAAGTTTACAAAGATTAGTCTGTGAAATAACCTTTGGGTTATGAGGAGTTAAAGCATTAAGTGGAGAGCTAATGGTGCAGCTTCATATTAAAAACTCTGCTCTTTATTTCTTTGTATAGTTTGTATAGTTTATTCATATGGTTGTTTTCCTGAAGGTATTAAGTTCTTCCTCTCTTGCAGGTCTACATGTTCAAATATGACTCCACTCACGGAGTGTGGAAGCACGGAGAGGTGAAGGCCGAGGGTGGCAAGCTGGTCATTGGCAACATGCACATCATGGTCTTCCACGAGTACGAACTCTTTGATTCACGTATTTAACGCAGCTTCACCTCCAAGCCCGTTTCCTCTGACTCTTACCTCTCTTATATGTTCCTGTGCAGGAGGGACCCCGCCAACATCAAATGGAGTGATGCTGGCGTCGACTACGTTGTGGAGTCCACCGGTGTGTTCACCACCATCGAGAAGGCCTCTGTAAGTTTAGAAGAGTTTTTATTTATTTGCTGGGAAGTGAGTGACATAAATGTTTGGAAAAGTAGTCAGGTTTCTCAAATGTTAACAGTGATGTATTACAAACCTTCACCATTTTATCCTTCCATCATATTCGCCGACCTTTGACCTCTTGTGTGTCCCTGCAGGCTCACCTGAAGGGCGGTGCCAAGAGGGTGGTGATCTCCGCCCCCAGCGCCGACGCTCCCATGTTCGTCATGGGCGTCAACCACGAGAAGTATGACAACTCCATGAAGGTTGTCAGGTGAGTCTGCTGATGTTGAACACTACAGGACTCAACAGATGATTTAATATATTTCACCTGTAGTTTCTCTTTTTAATCTCAGTTTAAGAAGATACTCTGTAGTTTTAATGTCAGTTATCTTTGCTGATGATGACCTTTAGATCGGACAGAAGAAGTGAGTCTGTTTATCTGGAGTGATGCAGCATGTCAAGTGTTTTCAAATCTGGCAAGGACAGACGTGAACATCTGGATGCTTTTTAAAAGACTCTGCCAAAAAAAAAAAAACAAAAAAAAAAAACAAAACGAATGTCAAACCAAGATCATCTCTTAAAATACACTGACAGCTCCTGATTTTAGAGCTACCTTAACTTTGTGCCGTTGGTAACGGGTGCCCCCTTGTCTTGTCTCCATAGCAACGCTTCCTGCACAACCAACTGCCTGGCTCCCCTCGCCAAGGTCATCAACGACAACTTTGGCATCATTGAGGGTCTCATGGTAAAGAATTGATTTCATTGATTAAAATTGCAAACTGCAGTAACACTTCATTTATGTCCTGTTTGTCATTAAAGAGCATTTATGGACAGTAGAACAGTAGATTTTGGCCGAACTCATTTTAATCAGTTGTTCTAGCGATAAACTAAAGTGCCACAGCAGCATTTCCAAAACACTGATCGTGAATCTGCTCCCTCCCCTTCCAGAGCACAGTCCACGCCATCACCGCCACACAGAAGACCGTTGATGGTCCCTCTGGTAAGCTGTGGAGGGACGGACGTGGCGCCTCCCAGAACATCATCCCCGCCTCCACCGGAGCCGCCAAGGCCGTGGGCAAGGTCGTCCCCGAGCTGAACGGGTACGATTTAACATCTACCTGGTTTTTATTTGTGGGGGGACAGACTCAAAGTCGTCTATCTGAGCTTGACCCCTTAACTCTTCTCTTCTTAGTCTGCAGGCTGTTAAAGGGAATAAAACACAACTAAAATCATCTGTGTCTAATTTATGTTGATGTTTTGTGTTTGACTGTCTTTGTCTTTGCAGCAAACTGACCGGTATGGCTTTCCGTGTCCCCACCCCCAACGTCTCTGTCGTTGATCTGACTGTCCGTCTGGAGAAGCCCGTAAGTATCTGTTAACCTTTTTTTATTATACATAACCTGAAGCGACATCTTTCAAAATTTGGGATCAATCTTGAGCTCAACTTCAACAGATTTGTCATTTATATCCCTCTGTTGTTTTGAAATATAATTCAGTTAGTTAGACTTAAAATCCAGCTGCTTTTTAAAATCTGATTGATTCCTTTCCATTCCTCTCACTTCAATTGAAATGTTTTGTCCTTCAGGCCAAGTACGACGACATCAAGAAGGTCGTCAAGGCCGCTTCTGAGGGACCCATGAAGGGAATTCTGGGATACACAGAGGACCAGGTACAGAAAAAAACACATTCACATGTTAACACGAGACAATCATTATGTGTAATTTTAAACTTGATGAACAGAACAAAAGACTCAGAAGTGATTTTTTTAAATAGGATGTGTGTAGAGCCAAAAATATCCACTAGATGGCAGCACATCTATATGCTATGTCTATAATGTTGCTGATTAAGTCCATTCAACTTCACATCCATTCAGATATTTGCACATAAAAGAATCATGCCTGTGGTTGCAGACCCGCTTGTATGCAGAATCAAAAATACCCAGTAACATTAATCCAGTTTCTTACAGTCAGCTTTATTTCCATCATGTGTTAAACATCTGTGTCGATCTCTCTCTGCTCAGGTTGTGTCCACAGACTTCAACAGCGACAGTCACTCCTCCATCTTTGACGCCGGCGCCGGCATCGCCCTCAACGACCACTTCGTCAAGCTGGTTTCATGGTGAGTTTCATAGTTGTGCAACGGGGACACTCTGCAAACTTTATTTTGATGCAAAATAAAGAAAATCTCAAGTGTTAAAGAGTCACAGATTAAATGGTGCATCATCTACAGGCAACATGTAAGACAGGCGTGTTGGAGAGCACTTTTTCATGAGAGAACATTTTCTTAAAACCTGGATATTTCAGCTTGTGACCCTCACAGGTCAAACGCCAAACTACAGACTTCAAGGCCTTTTTTTAAATGTTTTCTCGATCTACACATCAGATTTTTCCACCGTCTCTCTCTATATAACTTCGATCTCTTTTCTCTGCAGGTATGACAACGAGTTCGGCTACAGCAACCGCGTGTGCGACCTGGTCCTGCACATGTCCTCCAAGGAGTAAATCCTGCCACCGCTCGTCGTTCCTTCCCATGATTCCCCCTTTCCTTTGACGCCGCGCCGTCCGTCCCGGGAGCAAACACTCGTACAATAACTATCAATCTGATGAGAATATCTTTTTATATGAGAAGTCACCTCTGCTGCGTCCGGCAGTGAGGACTGCAGTGTTTGTCGAGAGGATTTTTTTCTGAACTCTGTTGTACTGGTCTTGTTGCACTGAACATGCACTTAACATAATAAAGCCCTTAGTTTGGAAAGACTTGTGCAATTTTGGTGATCTGTACTAAATGACCTCTTTCAGTGTCCATTATACTGCTGCTTTAAAGCTCAAAATACATCAAATTCTTGACAAGTGAAAGAACAAAAATGAACATATTTTAAGAGTTTTACCGAAAAGATGAAAATAATTCCTTCAGATCTGACGTTGGAAAATCCTGCCTCAACACGTCGATGCAAAATTATTCAGTTTTTTCTCTGTGTGTTTGATGTGTCAGACATTTAAACAACAGGCTGCTGAACAATTTTCAATCAAAATCTTGAAGCTGTTTCATCAAACATGCCCAGACAAGTGACAGAACTTGAGTTTGGTGCAGAATATGAAATTGATTTGTGGGAGAACGGCCGGCGTTTGATGAGGCAGTTCATCAGTCAGCAGGTGTAGTTTTCTGGAGAGATGTGTCACTCCTCGTTATTTCATATAAATCATTTATCTCTCTTAATTAAATCTAACAACCACTCATAATATCCAAAAATTATGAAGGAGACTCTTCACTTTGTGGTCACTATTTGTTGTCAGGGAGAAAATCTGACCCAAACACTGAGTCATCTGACTTTCTGAAACATCACAGTTTATATCCAGTAAACATTTTCTATCTACATCATCAATCATCTAATTAGAGTTCAGCTCAATCTGTCTGTCATACAGCAAACATTTAAACAATTTAAGGAAACAAAGATAAAACTAATGAGCAACTCAGTTAAGTCACATAATAAGTGTTTTACTTTTCACTGCAGAGATTTTCATTCATCATCACACGTGTTTAGGTGTCCAAGTTTTTCAGAGCAATTTTTACTTTAATTTGGCTGTCGGTACATTAGCTGACAAAAAAAGAAGAAGTCAGTGTCACTGAGTTTGCATCGAGTATAAATTAGTCTTAGTTAGTCCCAAAAAAAGACAATGAATAAATAAATCTGACCCCTCAATAATTAAACTGTGATGAAATAAACAGTCTGGAAGGAAAAAAGGTGAAAATATCAGTTTTGTAAGTTGATCTAAAAACACCCCAGCCTCTGTAGATGGATCCTGGATGTGTTGAATATCTCTGTATTTTGGATGTTGGGGGGGTTTCAGCACAGGTGCGCCTCTCCTCCGGTCTTTACGGTACCTCTCCCCTCTCTGCTCCTCTCTTACCGACAGTCCGGTCTCTCACAGCCGCAGTCTGTTTATTCCTCCTCCGCGCTGCGCACCGACCTCCCCTCTTTATCCGGAGCCCAAGACGCCGTTTCCCTCCTCCACCTGTCAGGTAGGGCGCTTCAGTTCACATTAAACCCGTTTAAATTCACATTAAATCAGTCACATCAGCCCCTGCTCTTTATTCTGAGCCTTAGAATAAAGATTTGTGCGCTGATCTGAGAAGCAGAAATCAGTCCAGTTTATCTGCAGCAGGATCCAGATCACAGAAACCTTTTTGTGCTTTTTATAATTTTTATTCCTCCTGAAGTTTCTGTGATAATCTTGTTGTGTTGCTGCGCCTTTAGGCCCCTTTTAAATCACCTGACTGAGCTCCTCTGCAGGAAGGTGAGCAGAGATCAGGAGGAGGTGAGGAGGGGGGGGCTCACAAATCAGATTATTTCTTATTTTCACGGAATTACCTGCCGAGGTGAACTCATACAAGTCTGAGTTCATGCCGGATTTCGAGCACTTCAGATTTTCCTACTCGAGCATGAATCCGGTCCTGGGGGAGAGCGGCTTCCTGGCCCCGCAGCAGCTGCAGCACCACCACCAGATGACGGGCCAGGCCGACTCCGCCCTCAGGTGGCCGGAGCCCGGGTACTTCCTGGGGGACCACGGCGGGTTCGGGCCCGACGGGCTGTCCAGGTGGACCGGGCTGGACCTGGGCGCGCTGCCGCCGTCGGGCCTGGCCTAGCCTGGCCTACCTGCACCTGAGCAGCCCCCTGCACCGCGTCCCCCCCGCGGCCACGGCGCTGCGCAACGACCTGGGCTCCAACATCAGCGTCCTGAAGACCCTGAACCTGCGCTTCCGCTGCTTCCTGGCCAAGGTGCACGAACTGGAGCGCAGGAACAAGGTGCTGGAGAAGCAGCTGCAGCAGGCCCTGGAGGACAGCTGCGGGGGGGGCGACGCGCACCAGAGGCCGCTCACCAAAGACATGGGGGTCCAGACCGGATTCATCGGGCCCATCTCCACCAGGCCGGGCCTCATCCCGCTCCACAACGCCAACAACTCGGCCTACCTGCCCGGGGGGCTCCTGTCCCCCACCCTCAACCCCCCTCCCCTCTTCACCACCGACTCCAACTCCAACCTCACCACGTCCGCGTTCTCCAGCCCGGCCCTGAGCCCCAGCGACCCCACCAAGACCATCACCAACATCAACGAGAGGTACGAGAGGACCTCCGCCCCCCCGCCTCCTCCTCTGCCTCCCCCTCCGCCCCCCCGCTTCCTCCCGGGCACCATCTGGTCCTTCAACCACACCCGGCGCTTCGGCACCGGCAGGGAGTCGTGCGTCACGGGACCCGGGGTGTCCTGGACTCACCCGGACGGCGTGGGGGTCCAGATCGACACCATCACCCCCGAAATCAGGGCCCTGTACAACGTGCTGGCCAAGGTGAAGAGAGAGAGGGACGAGTACAAGAGGAGGTGAGAGACCTCCACACACACACACACACACACACACACACACTGAGCTGCGTTCATATTTTAACACCTGATCAGCTGTTTTATTATTGTGAGCAGCTTTATAAGGCAGGAAGTCCCTGGACTGATCTGTAATATGATAAATGATCACTTCACAACAGGGCAAAATCAATTAAATCAATAAAAAAATCATCAAAATAAAAGCCTAGAGCCCTTGTTGTGCTGTACATCAGAAAAAAACTAAACTGTAAACTTCTTACCACTTTTTCTTGAATAAAAGCGGAAAAAATCAAGTTGCTTTTACATAATACACAATAATATAATAAATAAAAAATAAAACAACAGAATAGGATCAGATTTTCACAATAAAATTCCACTAAAGGCCGATAACCACACACATTCAGAGTAAAACTGTTTATATTAGAAACAAAAAATAAATGACAAGTATCAACAATTGTTGCTGTCAGGGGCTTTATTTCATCGTGACACATGCACTCACTAATATCTGATGAGGTCATTGTGTATAAAGTTGCATTATGATGATTGTGAAAGTCATTTTATTATTAATGCACTGCAGAAAGGGAAATGCAGACTTCAGGGGGTTGTAAAGTTAAAAGCTTTCTGCAGGATCATCAGTGCATGGATGATGTTTGGCTTCTACCACCGGTCACATTCACACTGAGTATTGACTTGTATTGGACAGCAGTGTGTGTGTGTGTGTGTGTGTGTATATGAGGGTGCACCTACATTACCTGCCTCCAAAACGAACAACACGCCAGTGATGCTGATCTCTTTATCTCACCAGCAGTGCATTTTAAAGAGAAAGTTAGAGGGCATTTAACTAAGTGAAAACTTCTGAAAACTTCTGAGTGTAAACCTGTGAAGTTAGTGTGTAAAATAAGATTAAAAATTAAAGACTTTTATTATCATGTGCACAACAATTACATGGAGCAGTCACATGAGTCACAGGTTCCCTAAAACAATGCTAAAAATATTAGAGGAAGGCAAATTATATTTATAAAACTAAAAATGAATAAAAAAACTATAGTAATAAAATGAAATATACACTTAAGATATAGATTAGAAAGAAAGCTAAATTAAAAAAAATATATATATATATATATATATATATATATATATATATATATATAGTAGTATAATAATGTACAGTTGAATACAGGTAATACTGTCAGCAGTTATGTGCAGTTGTGTAAATGTGTATAGTTTAGAGCCTAAAAAACAATTTACTATATATTATTATAGTTTATTTTACAGTTTCTGTTCCTCTGTGCATTTTGCCACTTTAGGTTTTATTCATCGATCTGTCAGAGAAGCTGATATTGAGCATGTTGACTGATGTTTTTGAATTCGTCACCTCACAGGGGTTTTTCTGTGCAGTTAATGTCGAGGCAGCTTTCTCCTGAACGCCTCTGGAGCTGGTGGTTCATTGAGGGTGGTGTTGTAAATCAATCACTGCTTTACAGCATCGATTTGCATTTAAGGTTGTTTTTTACACTTTACAATTAGTGCAGTAAAAGTCTTGGAACGAGAGCTCGGTGTTGTAGAAGATGGAGGTGAATTCATGTATGCATCAATGTGAGAAACACCTTTATTTGTTTGGTGTTTAAATCATTAATGAACCCTATTTTATCGGTGTTTATAGAAAGTATTGAAATAGTTTTGTTTTGATTTTCACTTCTACTAAAATATGACACTTTGAAGGTTTTCACGCTACAGCTTTGATAAATAAATATGACATTGGGATCTATCAAAGCTTAGTTGCACTTGTAGTTCTTCTAAGATGAAGAAGTATTAATTATTTAGCCCCAGGAAATGCAGAGCAGAATGTCACAAACTATCACAATAAAACTAAAAGGAACTGTTTATAAAACATCAATTTCCTTCATTGCTTTTAGGTAGATGAATTAGTGTTTGACATTTAAAAATGACATTACTTTATTTTGTCTATAAAAGGTTTTGCTCAGCATGCAGCGTTGACCTCCACACTGACACACACACATTAACGCCATCAGCACACACATTAGCACACCTCTTCCTCTGCTCTTTCTGCTAAAAAGCACTGACCTCACCGCTTTGAGCTTCAGTCTGCTGAGGCAAGAAGCTTCTGCAGGACGAACCTTCAGTCACCTCGATTTCAGGAGCAGCTGGATGTTTCACCGACAGCGTTTGAGAGGCTGAGTTGGAAGCTGCCAGTTATTTCAAAGTGGAAATAGCAAGAGAAATCTAGTTTGGTTAACCAAAAGTAGTTCAAACTACTTTAAAATGTGCAAACTATTACAAAATATTAACACAAAAAAGTCACGTCAGCAAAAAAAACACCACTCAGTTGAGTTTATTGCAAAAAGTGCCCACTTGTTTACAGATTATACATAAATTAAATTAATAAAATTCCTCTCTGTTCATGGGAAAGTGCAGAAATATCAGCTTTGGTTTTGCACAATATCTGAATATTTGTTGATAAATGGCAATAATCAAATACTTATGACTATCTGACACCTAATATTCAAGAGTTTCACAAATTCAGATTCAAAACATTCAAAACTATAAGAAAGGGCCTTCACAGTGGTCAGGATAAAAGAAAGATGGTTCAAATACAGTAAAGAAGCAATGGTCAAATAAAAATAAATCTTTACTTTTGTGGCCCAAAGGTGTTTGTAGTTTTAATCATTAACTACATAAAAAAATGGCCAAAATTGATTCATTTTTTACCGATCAGCAACAGCTCCATGTGTTAGTGTTCTTATCATTCAAATTTTAGCGCTGCACCAAACTACATTCAAGTTTTGTATATTTTAAAGCTCTCAAAGTGAGCTTGAGATAGTAAAGGGTTTAGATATTTCCTTCTTTTGAGAGCATCCTCTATCCTTTCCTCACAGGATGGAGGGATTCATAATGTGATTATGAATGTGCATCAGTTAAGGAAGGACAGTTAGTTTGATTTAATGAGAAGTGATGAGGATTAGACATCAAAAACCTTTGATTTGAACATTTGTAGTGTTTCTTTCACTTTGCAGGTCTCTCAACACTGTATAATGTTCACTTTGAAGGTTTTCGTTGCAGTTTCCTAAAACCTCTGCTCATAGTTCAGAGCTAGTTTGGGCAGAAATCACTGTACAAGCTGCTGTAGGTTTAATTTCACAACATGAGGAAGAGTCGAGAAGTGGGAGGTTGATGTGGGTCGTTCAGGCTTTCATCTTTAAAAGTTAATTTTTCTTCACTGATGATATAAAAGTCTGCTCCTCGTCTCATCAGTACAAAGGACAAACATCTGTCTGAAAATATTTGATTCTTTTGATGAAAAAGTAAAAGGTAAAAACCTGTGGAGACAAAAACATGAGAAGAAAAGTTCACTACAACTACAGTGATGCTTTTCAGTGAGAATCAGATCTCTTTATTCTGTTGCTGAAGTTAAATTTCACATTTTACACAAACATGAGCAGTTTAAATCAGTTTACTTTGTTCTTAATAAGGTTAATCTCTAATCTGTGGGTCTGACTGCAGTGGCAGCTAAGGCTCATGGGTATTGTAGTATTTAAAGCCATCCACTGATGGAAAAATACTTAATTTTCTGAAAAACAAAGACTGATGGCCATAATATAATCCTAAAATATTTTATTATAATTATTGAGCTTTCATGCAGGGGTTTAGCAAGGATTTTAGTAACACATGAACCCCAAAATAATCCCACCACTTTAAAACATTTTTGAACAGAAACCATAAATTGATTTAATATTTAATTGTATTTTTCACGTTTTATTTATTCAGTTGAGTGTATTCTGTTTAGTTATATTAAGTGTAAGTATTTATATACAACATGAAGGTCTAAATGCTGGCTAAAGGTCGTCAAACTTAAACTTATTGAATTTAAAAAGGCTTGAATTGATTCATAAATATACCCACTGCTGTAAACTCTCAGAAACTAAAAAAGAAACTAAAAACTGAGGACATGACCGGGCTATCCTTATTTGTGGCTGGGATGTTTGATGTATTGGAAGTATTACTGAAAGAAATGGAAATTTTTAATGGGGGAAAATACTTCCAGACTCAGCGGCTACTCCCGTGTCTCGACCGTGGAGACAGATTTCCAGTAAGGTTAAAGGAGTTTCATTTTACTGTTCGTCTGAAGGGAGGAAGTTTAACATGAGCTGCTGTTTTTCTCTCACATGATCACCCTAACGTCGCCGTGTCTCCCATCTTCCTCCCTCCTCCTCCTCCTCCCCCCTGCTGGGTTCAGTCTTGTACCTGCAATGCAGCACTGGCCTGTGACCGCCAACAGTGATGTCACCCAGTCTCCCCTGTTTTATTGTGCTTCACCCTCTGCCTCCCCCTCGCTGTCTCTCTATCTGCACATCTCCCTCCTCACGTTTCCCCCTCTTCATCTTTCATGCTCTCTCCCTCCTGTCTTGTTCTCTGTCTCCTGTTAAACTGTTTGCTGCCGTCCCTGTTGACTCCTCGTCTATCTCGCTGCCCTTCCTCCCCCCTCTCCTCCCTCCCCCGTCTGTCCCATGTGAACCTCTGCAGTGTCAGGCAGGCGCTGACATCATCATCGACACCGTCACCATCAGCTTCATCCTCAAACAACACGCCCTGATTGGATTTCTTTCTCTTTTTCTCTTCAAACAAAGCTTTATCGTCATGCTGTTTCGATTCGAAATACAACCAAAGCATGTGCACTGCATCGCCAAAAATATGTGGACACCTTAGCAGCACATGCATTAAGTCAGTTTGTGTTCGATAAAGAAAAACATTTCTTTATCGAACGCAAACTGTTCACAGTGTTGTCTAAAATATTATTGTATGTAGCCAGAAAAAAATGTCCTTTTATTGGAATTAATGAGAATAATTCAAACCAGGAAAAGCAAATGTGTCCCCCCCAAAGTGTTTATAAACCTCAACATTCAGTTATGATTTACAGGATCACGATTCGATTATTAAACGATTCTCGATGCGTCTCAGTTTCAGATTTCTATCCATGGTTTATTTTTCTTCATCAATACAAACAAGTGTGTCCAAACTTCTGCTGGTTTGATTTCTTTTGTCTCTTGCAGCTGCTCTGCCATCTTGTTGTAGTTTTAAAATGAAAACATGGCTTAACGACACGTTCTGCATAGCAGCAGCAGACTTCAGAAATTACAGTTTGTTGGAAACTGATCTGATAATCGATAATAGACTTTACTGCATCGATGCAGAATCAGTCAACATAGCAATGCAGCGTTTAATCCATTATGTCCTCCACCTCTTCTAGTTCACACAGACACTTTGCATCGTCCCTGCAGACTTAAATGCTCAAATGTCGACTCTCTCACCTTCCCTTTGTCTCCTCATTATAGATGCACTGTGAGGCTGCGGTGACTCATGTCGGTGTGTGTGTTGTTCACTCACATTGTGCAGACAGAAACATTGTGGGGACTCGTCTCCCATATGGGCACAAGATGAGTCCCCATGACGTAAATCTTTGCATTTTAAGCTAAAGACTTTCTTTAAGCTTAGAGTGAGGTTTGGTTAATGTTGAGATGAGGGAAAGTCTACAGGGAGTTAATGTAAGTCAGTGTAATGTCCTCAGATATCAGGAAAACACCCGTTTGTGTGTATATGTGTGTTTTATGGGAATAATGTTAGGGAGTGTAAAGCAGAAAACACCCGGATCACCTTGTGTACAGATGAAAAGAGGCCACCCAGGCTGCCTGTCCAGAGCAACGAGCTGACGCTGCTCCCTCCTAGCTCCTCAAGTATTAAAGAGGACATGCTGCACGCTGTTGGGTTTTAGCACGTTTACTGCAGTTTCTTGTACAGTTTTTAGGTTGATTTTTCCCTCTTCAGGCAGCCACTGGCTTCAGTTCGTTTCACTACTCTTTAAAAATCAATCCAAGTAAAGATTTGAGTCTTGTTCGAGTTGCTGCAGATAATCAACAATCCTGAATATTCAGTCATTTAGTTTTGGTGGTCAGAGATATTAATGTCTCATGGTCCATGCTTGTCGTTCTGATTTGGAAGTCGAATGCATAATTCGTAAATTAATAGTTTAACATTTTGTTAAATATATTTATTCGCATTCTCTGCCAGATTTAAATAAAAAGATGGACATCACATTTTCATGTCTGAACACTAAATACAAAGCAGGTGATTGTCCAGGTGATTTTTTGGATGAAAGCAAACAAGATACAGGTTTAACTAAGTGAGCTTTGGACAGAGGCAGGCTAGCAGTTTCCCTTTGCTTCTAGTCTTTATGCTAAGCTAAACTAAGCTAATCACCTACTCGTGTGCACATCCCACCAGGTTAAACTGTTCCTTTTTAAAAGGAGTCAAAGCAGACTCTTTGTGGGAGAGGAAACAGGAGGGAGAATCAGGCTGACCAATGCTGTCGTTTTTCTAAAGAAGACTGTTTTTAATTTACGTCATCCTCTTCCATGACGTCCGAGTTCGCCAACATCACAGCTCCAGAGAGCAGCAGCAGCAGCGGCTCGGCCTCAGATAAAGCACAGCGACTCGCATGATTATCTGAAGGCCTTTTTTATTATTCAGATGAACACTGTGCTGCTCTTTGACAAGCTTTTGCATCATCTGGCAATTACGCCTTCATCAGTTATGCACATAAAACAAAACGATGCCCAGCAGGCTCACTGCAGCGCCACGTGTTGAGACTGACAAACACGCCAGAGCGACTCGAGCTCTCACTGTGACACCCTCCTCTCTGCTCAGGCGTCTCTGCCTCGCTGAAATCAAACCAATTTTGATTTCATCCTTGTTGTATGTGGCGAACGTTGGATGTTTATGAGTGTAAAAGCTGCGTGGAGTCATTTTTACTGAATGCATGTAACCTACACGTGACTGCAACGCTCAGATCATCATATTATCCTTCTCCACGTGGAGGCAATTTGATCTGAGGTCATTCACCAGAGACATGATGATAATGATGATGATAATGTCAGTGCTACGGCAGCTCAGCTGAGCAGTACTGCTGTGAAGGACAAACAGGACACAGAAATGCAGGGAAGCTAACAGCTGAGATGTTTTGCTGTTTGATATTTAAGAAAATACCTCAGTTTGGTCACAAACAAGTTGCAAAGAGCGAGTAGGAGAATCTGCAGAAAACAAAAGGATGCGATAAATAAAGAGTGTTATTCTGAGATCCACAGCAGGAGCAGGACATAAAATGAAAAGGTTCGCCTGAGGGTGGTGCCTGTGAAGAGGATGGTGATGTACGGAGGCCATTTTAGGACATTTCAGACTCAGCTTGTCAGTCTCAACGCTACGCTGCAGTTTACTGAGCTGAGTTGAGTTAAAGTCACGGCATCGGTTCGATATCTGTGCTGGTACTCGACCGGGTGTCGCTGCATGTTTAAATTTAGTTTCTTTCTAAGCTTTGGTGTTTTTTTTTTTTTTTTTTTTTTTGCTATTACTGAAATTTATTAAGTCACAGCAACCTGGCCTCATTAGTTTCATCCAGTGAGGTAGATTTTTTAATATATTTTATTGTATATTTTTCCCCATTAATATAAACAAGTGTGCCTAAACCCACTGCAGGCTTTTAAAAAATATTTCTTTTAAAATAGATGTCAGTGGTTTTATTTCTATTTCTTTTCATTGAAAATTGCACAGATAGGTGATTTCTTTGTGAGGACACAAATCACACGATACAGGTACGTTTGTGGTGTGCGTTTTTGTATTTCTGCAATCATCCAGCAAAAGCACTGCGATACATCGTATAATCGATTATTTCCTCCACCACTAATAATCAGATGCTCTGAGCTGGTATAAAGAGGAAACTTTGGAGCATCAGGATTCAGTCTGTGGATCAGGACAGTCCCTTTGTTTGCTGTGGAGATGTTTTCCTCTGATGGCTGTGTCACGAGATGCCGCTCAGATCAGTGTCAGTCCCGCAGTGAGAGCTCAGCCTCTCCTCTCTGTTTATTTCTGTCTTCTCTCCATGGCGACCGGCTGACCGTTGTGGCGGGCTGTTCGTGCTCTACGTGTAGCGTGCGTGGTCTCTCCTTATGTAACGCCTGCTGAGTAGCTCTCGTGGTGGTAGGAGGAGGAGTCTTGATGCTGCACAGTGTGTAGGTCAGTCAGGTTACCACGGTGGGTTTTCGCCTTTAAAGCTGCAGAGGAAGATCAGGAAGCTGGACTCACCACATTATCTCATCACCAACTTATGTGAAAATCAGGCCACATTCAAACGAGGCCAGACAGTCAGCTGAAAATTAAAAAACACTAAAGATAAGAAACTATAAACTAGTAGAAACAGCAGTTAAAATGAAAATATAATGAAGCCAAGTGTTACTGTGGCAGGTTTATAACTTTTGAAATGGTCCATCTGATATTATCTGATCATCTCAGTCTATTTTTACGCTAAAAAGGCTGATTTATCTGTATAATTCTTTATAATTACACGACTCCTTCTGTTTGTGTGTTTTGCAGATGGGAGGAGGAGTACACAGCCAGAATGGACCTGCAGGAGAAGGTGGCTGAACTGGAGGAGGTGAAGTGACATTTATAAAGCTGTGTTAGACAACTAGTTCACTTCAGAGCTCCAATAAAATCAGCATTATTTAGAAATGTTTTTTTTTTTTAAAGATGCAATCAGCTTTTTAATTATATTTTCTCCTCTACGTCGTCTTCTACTTCCTCTGAGCTCATCTCAGCTCTTCTTGTTTTTAATAAAACACATAAGAGATGAAAACGTTATGACAGGAAGCAGCGTGGGAAATCTCCTCTTTATTTAGAAATGCATCAAATGTTATGTGAAGAAAGGGTGTATATCACAAGATTAACAACAAATAGTGAAGCCCTAAACATCTCAGGTAACCTCTACTTTTAATTAAAAACAATCAGGAGTCTGATTTATGGATGCAGCTCACAAAATGTCTCAACACTGAAAAATATGAACCCTCTGACAGTAAAACCAACTGTAGTTACATCAACCACCGACCTATTTCTAACTGGAGTGCTGATCTAATCTATATATTTCGGACATAACTTCATACTGTGTGTGTGTGTGTTTCAGGACCTGCAGGAGAGCGAGGTGTGTCAGGACGAGCTGGCTCTGAGGGTAAAGCAGCTGAAGGCCGAACTCGTCCTTTTTAAAGGACTCGTCAGCAACGTGAGTCTGCTCTTTGAAGCAGGAAAAAGATTTAAAAATGAGCAAAAGATTCAGAAATGAAGAAACATTTTGATTCCACGTTTGTTTAGAAGTTAGTTTAGTTTAGTTTTCACCCTTTCACGTTTTATTTTGCGAGCTTTCATTAGAGATGTGTAGATATTTATTTGGATGAAGAGAAAATAAAAGTCCTCTCTGTGTGTCCATCAGAACCTGTCCGATCTGGACACAAAGATCCAGGAGAAGGCCATGAAGGTGGACATGGATATCTGCCGCCGCATCGACATCACGGCGCGTCTCTGCGACGTCGCCCAGCAGAGGAACTGCGAGGACATGATCCACATGTTCCAGGTACATTTGCGTCGTGTGTTTTTGTGTTTGTGCTGCGATGAACGTTCACCTGTGAATAAACACGCCTCCTCCCGGCAGGTGGCCAGGTGGCCGCCCCCCTCCACTCTGAGCGGCCGGGCCAGGAAGCCGAGCGGGCAGTCGGCGAAGGGCGGGCGGGGACGGAGACGAACTGAGCATGTCTGAGAGCGAGGGGGGCGGAGCTAAAGATGAGGAGTCGTGCAGCACGTCGGCCAATCAGATCAACGAGCAGATGCAGAGGATGCTGAATCAGCTGTAGGTGTTTGACCAATAATGTTTAAACTCAGCAATGTTAAAGTGTGTAGTGTGTGTCTAATGAGTGTGTGTGTGTGTGTGTGTGTGTTGTCCAGGAGGGAGGTGTGAGTTCGAGGATGACTGTGACAGTTGGCTTGGCCTGGGAGGAAACGGAGGAAACTCTCCTGCTCTGGGAAGATTTTCCTGGATACCCACTGGGAGTGGAAACACAAGCAGAGGTGAGGATACACACTCTCTCTCACACACACACACACACAGGCTTTCAGTTTTTGCACTCCTCGCGTAAGCTTCTAAATCTTTGAGTCACTTCCTGGTTCACTTCATGTAAATAGGAACAAAAAAGACGTTCGGTTCAGAATAGGAGGAAACAAATCAGCATTGTTCTTTGATAAATGACTCCAATACCTGATTATCAATGATTTATTGATCTTAAATATCTCTCTACCTATTCAATAATCAATTATTTAACTTTTCAGCACTAAATATGTTTAAAAAATGTTGCTGGTTTGTCTCATATCACATTTCTAAATGAACTACTGTGTTTCTGCTTCAGTTCAACTCTGTAACTTTTCTAACTCCAAAAATTAATCAGTACGATAGTGAGATTATTAAATCATGAGATTGTGTTGAGGGTTACACAAAGCAGAGTACAGATTTTTTAAAGATTTTTTTATTTTGTCTTTGTGTAACTTCTGTTATCTCACCATCTAGTTGTTTAGTGGAGATATTCTCTTTTTTATTGTAATGTCACAAATAATTTTTACACAGTCACAAACTTTTATAAAGGGTCATTTATCACATCGTGTAAGTCCAAAATCATTTTGGCCTCTAGAATCAGAATCAGATTTATTGTCAAGTAAGTATGAATAAGAGGTGAATAACAATAGACATTGTACATAGAAAATATAATAAAAGGTGAAAGAAGGTACCACTAGTCAGATTAGATCAAAAATAAAATAGAAAATGTATAAATAAAATATGAAAAAATATTCTAAAAGACTACATACAATATGATTATTGATTTAAAAAATGTGTAAAAGTTATTGTAATATTGTATTTATATATGTGTGTGTATGTGTATAATTAATATTTCAGATAGAAATAGTTTATTGTTGCTCCCAAATATGTAAAACTACAACAAATAATCGTCTCAGCAGCTTTAAATGAAACACCACAGGTCGTCAGCAGCACAGAGATCTGTTTTCCCACCGTCAGGGAGGCTGCCGGTGTTTCCTGTCGGGGGGGGGGGGGGGGGGGGGCAGGTTGTCTCTGTCCCACTTGGCCGACCTGACCTGGTGAACAAGTTTTTTTTAGTCCGTCATGACTTTTGTTTGTGAGCTCAGCCAGGTGACGTGGAGTCGAGCTGTGAGCCGTTTTTAACCGAATAAGCTGCTCCGCTTAGTGAGATGCTGCAGAGGAACTAAAACAGATTAAAGGACTTCAAATGCAAAACAAGCTTCTTTCCAGTCTCAGTAAATTCTAATAATAAAAGTTTATAGTGGAGTCATTTATAAAGGAACAAAGACAAACAGGTTGCAGATTTTCAACAAGAAGAAAACTGATGGTTGCTGGAAATCTGCTTTATTTATTAAAAACAAAGCTTCCTGTTCTGTTTCTTCACAATAAAAGCTCACATTTCCTCTGAGGTTCTTTGTCTCTGCTCACTGACCTGTTCTGTTCTCTCGTTTCGGCTCAAATCAGCTCTACAGATGTAAATAAAGTGTTTTTTATTCTGTGTCTGTCCAGCTGCAGCAGCAGGAGGAGTCCATTGAAGACGTAATTAAAGACACTGAGTCGCTGTTCAAATCCCGAGAGAAGGAATACCAGGACACCATCGACCAGATCGAGGTGGGTCTGCTTTTTATCTGCGTTGTATTTGTTATTTTATGGGGACAGATGTGTCTTCATAGTCACACTAAATGCTTCACTACGGTTTGAATTAGTAGCTCATAGCTTTTTTAAAAACACACAGTGGCAAAGTGCTTCACAAAAACACACAAAAATGAAAATGTGTGTGATGAACAATGAAAGAAAGGGAAAAGAAACATGAAAATAAAGTTGCAATACAGTTTAAAATAGCACAATGACGCTAAGATTGAGCAAATATAAAGCAAAGTTTGGCTTTGTCTGAGAAATTTAGTTTTGTCCTTAAAATGTACAGTCTCAATGAGCCAAAGAGGAACAAATGAGATCGGCAGCACATTCAAAGTGTTTTATTGTCACAGCTGAGAAGAAAACGTGACACAGTCTCTGAAATCAAATCAAAACGGACCCTGAATTTAAAATTTAGGTGTTTTTTTAAGCTGCAGATTGTGTTTTTGTAGCTGTCGCACAAATCTCAGATGCTGAAATGCATCTTGGAAGTCGTAGTTAACATCTACCTCAAAGTACCTTCGTCTTATCAAAAAAACAGATGTTGTTGTCTTTTGTTCTTATTATTTACGGGACATTCAGTGGGATTAATTGGAGTGATTAGAGGTAGCCGATTGGTTTGATTAGCGTTGATGAGTTTGTGTTTCCTGTGCCGCTCAGCTCGAACTGGCCACGGCGAAAAGCGACATGAACCGTCACCTGCACGAGTACATGGAGATGTGCTCGATGAAAAGAGGGCTGGACGTGCAGATGGAGACGTGCAGGAGGCTCATCACGCAGAGCGGAGACAGGTAACACACATGAGCGATGAGCCATAAATGCAGCTGAAGAGAATAAACACGGAGAGTTATCAGATACGTCGAGCTGATACTGAGGCAGTAAAATCCAGCAGCTCTGCAATAAATCCTCCCTCGTGATGGAGATTATGTCCAGTTTTAATTAAAAGATGTTGACTCAACTTTATTGCATTATACTGAGAAGTGTTTCTAATATTTTCTCTACCTTCACGTTGATCTTTGGTCTTTAAAACATCTTGAGTTTGGATTTAGAGAATTTAGTGCATCAGTTTTAGTGAAGTGTACATAATAAATAACCTGCATAATAAGTAAATAAGTGTAGATTATGTTGTACGGGTGCAAAACTACAAAAAAAAAAGTTGGTTTTACTAAAATATTAGTTTAACATTGAAAGACTTGCATCCTTTTTCACAGCATTTTGACATCAGAGTGGTGTAATTATTAACATGAATTAATAATATTAAGTTAATTTTCCTGCCTTAAAGTCATTGTTAACGTTCACAGTTGCACGTCTGTTTCTCCTGCGGTGAAAAGGAGCCGTCAGTCGCTTTATTTGTTCCTTCTGATCTCAAACCAACAGTCGAGTTTGCTCAGTCAGGTCTTTGTCCTGATAGTCACATGTAGGTTAACTGCAAAATAAATAATTTTGTACTTAAAGAATATGATATAATGACATCCACTTATTAGGTCACTCAGACTGCTAAAGGCTCTCTGGACGGTGGAGTTTGTCCCCCATTTTTTACAGAAACGCTGCATGAATGAGTTTTCAGAGTTTTAGAGAGCTGACAGTGAATATTCTTTCACTTTCTCACTCGATCCCCGTGGATAATAATGAACAACTGATCAGAAAACATCAGGATGCAAACACCATAATGATAATCTGGATTTTTCTGAACATTTATTAAAAACTTCGGGGGGGTTTCACAATATTTAAAGACTTTTTAATAATCTGATTAAAAAAATATTTTCTCCTTGATAAAAAAACAAACAGTTATTTAAACATGTTTCTCAAGTTGCAACTAATCCAACTTAATCTAAATAAAGAAATAAATGATATATAGATAAATAAATAGAAATTACCTCACTTTGCGCATTAATCTTTCAGGCGTTAATCTTTTGAATGCAACTTAAATGTGATTTTTGAAATGCTAAACAAAAGCTGATTCTTGATTCAGTCTCTTTTAAAGTCGAATCCTCAGCAGAAGGAGCTCAACATTTGTGGTGAAATTAAAGTTAGAAAATGCGCATTTAAATAAAACATTTGTGATCCTTAAAGTTGAGTTACCTCCATGTCTGTGTGATCATGTGACACAATCTTGTTCAAACAGGAAGTCGCCCTCGCTCATCACGCTGACGGTGGACGACTCGGACGGCGAGGAGAAGGAGCGGAAAAAGCCGGTTCTCCCATGCGGACGCCGAGCTGGGTGACTCGTGCACTGCGACGCCAACGCCGCCATCCCTCCTCTGACCTGGAGGAAACCCTAACACACACACACACACACACATACACACAATCTGCTGGTACTCTGAAAGTTATTTTAAAACCAGCCTCTCTGACAGCAGAACAAAAAGGTTCTTACTAAACCACAATCTGCTTGCAAACATATAAAGGAAAAATTATTAATTTTCACATCTGTTTGTCAAAGATGTGGGCTTTATTAAAAAAAAAAGGCAATAATTCTTCACTTGATGCGTCACTGCTGCCCCCCTGTGGTCATCAGCTGCAACTACAGCACCTCAGTGAAGGTCAAACAGAACAAAATGGCACTTTTAAAAAAGAAAAAAGATTCTGTTTGAGTTTATTTTGCACACCAAGCTTGCCGTTTTAGTGCAGGAGCAGATTATTTGCACAATTTCTGTAGCGATGCCTTCAGGTTCAGTAATGCACAAAAGAAATAGTTTGCACAGAGCTGTTCACCGAAGCAGTCACACTTTCATTCATTTCATTTAGTTTTTATTCCAGATTTTTATTATTTGTAACCCTGTCATGTACAGAAATAGCAGAAGTTTAATTCTTAAAATATGAATGATCCATTTGTCATTTTTCGGGGGGGTTATACTGGAGGTGCAGGAACTATTTAAGGCAAGTTTGATAGTTCTGTTAAACTGATCCATATTTTAGAAATATGACACCTTCTCTGATAAAACTTTGCATCAACATTAAAGTTAGTTGAGAAAATGGTCCTGAAAATGCATCTTTTAGGGTTTAATCTTTATGATGTCTTTGCCATAATACGCAAAATTTAAAGAATATTTTAAATCCTGTCTGTAGGTCGATGCCTTGTTTATGTTCTACAGTTACAGATAAATATTCCTTCTGTCAAAATATTTAAATGTGACTGTTTTTAGGTTAAAAATCAAGTTAAAATGAAAGTTAGCAGAGTTGTTGTACCTGACCCGAACTTTGGAAACCCTCCAACCAGGCCACAAGATGTCTGACTGTTAAGAAAAGAGATTACAGAAAAGTCAGAGTTTTTTCCTCCACAAAGAAAAGTCAAACTAAAACAGCCCGAGGAGCTAAAATCATTTCTTTGGTTGATCATTTTAAAGGTCATGAGGCCAAAAATGTTGAGAGCCACTTACTTAAATCTCTGAGAAAATATAAATGAACAATTAAACTGTGAAAATGTTCAAATTTAGAGATTTTGCACAGAAGGAATTTGGACCTGAGTTCACATTAATCATCCTGTTTTTTTACATTTGAGAATCAGATTTTCAAAGAGACATTTAAACAGGTGAAATAATGTTCCTAAAAATATAATTGTTTGGTTTGCTTGTGACATAACTTGTTAAAAAGGTCTAAAAAAAAAAAAAAAGGACAAAAGAAGAGCTTTAGCTGATGATGATTTTCAATATTGATTCATCTTGCAGTTATTTTCCATCAATAATTCACTAAAACAAGAAGATATTCAGATTTCAGGAGCTGGAACCTGTAAAGTTTTTGCTTAAAAATGACCAAAATTATTAAAATGATTGCTGATTAATTTGAATAAATTACTTAATATTTTAATTTAAGTCTTTGTTCAAACATGATGGGGAAAAGTTTTGAGAATTTGAAGACTCTCACAGCGGATTGAATTGTTTCTCTACATTTAAAAAGAGAAGATGTCATATTTCTTTATTTCTATAATCAATCACAAACCTCCTGCTCAGCGTTTTCACTGGATGCTGATGAAAATCAGAGTTATGAGCTCATTGCTCTTAAAGTCGCGTGATGATGACGGGCGACTGAATTTGACAGAAATTTAAAGGGCATTTAATTTTTTTCTTTTTACAAAAAGTAAAAAACCTATTTTAAGAAGTCTTTGTCCTCAAATGTACAGTTTGTAAAGGCTAAACTCTGTATGTAATGTACATAAGGCTGTATATAAAGCTGAACTGTTTAGTGCCATAAGCTTCATGTTGTGTAAATTTAGCTGAAACGATGAAATTTAACATTTTATTTACATCATTTTTTAAGTTTGAGCTTTGTTATTGCTGTTGAATGAATCAGACATCATAGAAATATCATAGTTAGAAACTCATTTTTTCCTTTGTTTGTGCCAGTTTCTCTTTTTTTGTCGACATGCTGCAGCGAACGCGTCACAGCTCAACTCTTCAAACACGTCTTTGATTAAACGAATGTCCGCTTATTCAGTAACACAGGAAACAGACTCATTAAAGGAACATTTCCACTTTTAGTCCTCTAGTTTTCCTCTCTGAGCACATTTCTCACTGCATCAAAATACAACTTAAACCCTTAAAAATGCTCGTTTCCGAATACTAAACTATTAATACACACTTTTTACAGATATCTGAGCGCAGAGAGGAAACGGACGAAAACAGAGAAATGTTCCTTTAATGTGGAAGAAAAACAGAAACAAGTGTACAATAAAGTTTAAATAGACAAAAAAAAACCCTCCAGTCACCTCATGAAACTTTGTGCAGAACAAAACCGAAATAAATCAAGTGTGAAAGGAAACGAAGGACTTAAAGACGTCATGAAACATAAATCAGAGCGAGGAAAAGGAAAATAGACGACAGGAAACGACTGAAAAATGAAGTTTCTGATGTTTTTGGTGGTTTTCTGATTTTGATGAAGTCTTTAACGTTTGTTTCTCCGTCACCATGTGCAGAGCTGTACGTTCGATCAATGAAGCAAACATGAAAAGTTGCACAGAATAAAAGGCGTTGAAAGAGTCTCTGTCGTCAGTTTGTTCTTTATATTGATGGAAAGTAACTAAGTACATTTACTCAAGTAAAAGTACTCCACTAGGATGTTTTTATTTACTATATTTTCACTGCATTAATTATTAGTTACTGAGTAGTTTCAGATTAATTTAACCCTCAGGCATCAGTTTAATTGTGCTACCCTCTTCAGTCATTAAGGACATAAATGTCCACTTCCAGAAAATTGCTATAAAAACTTTAAAAACAGATTCATATTTTTTTCGGCTTTTTTCTGCATAAATCTCTTAAACAACTTTCAGCCTGGCTCAAAACTACCAAAACATTCAATCATTTTGAGGATTTTAACCCCTTTAAATGCCAGTTTGATTACATGATGTCACTGTTTGTTATTTATGAAAAAAAACACAAAAATGTGTTTATTTTCCATATAACAAATTTTGGGGGGCCGGGGGACTGGGGGATTTATCTTTTAAATCAGTCTTGGATATGTCAAAGATTAGCCAAAATATTGACTTTGATGCATTATTAGTTTTTGTGTACCAACAGGTTTAAAATTTACTACCCTCTTAAGTCACTTGAGGACAAAAATGTCCCATTAAGTCCCATTAAAACCACATTTTTTTATCTCATTGCCGCCATTACAAGATATAATCATGCATTCTGTAATGTTAGGGTTTTATTTAAGAGAAAAATAGTAAAATTTGTCATTTTTACCACTAAAATCAGCCATTTTCCCATTATAGGCCTCTGCATAACATGCCTATCATTTCATTCATTTTGTGCTTGAGTTATTGAGCTTTTGTGACGGGACTCCATCCAACAGCATAAACTCTCTAACTGTTGTTTCACAGTGACACTTTGAAGTGCAGGAAGAGAAGGAGCCATGTTTTTATTTGCATGAAAGAGTGCATGTATGGCTGTGTATGACAGCAGACTAAAGTACTTTTATCAGACATTACAAGCACACACACACGCTTTCCTAAAATAGCAGACAAAGCTCAATAACACAAGCACAAAAATGAATGAAATGATAGGCATGTTATGCAGAGGCCTATAATGGGAAAATGGATGATTTTAGTGGTAAAAATGACAAATTCTACTATTTTTCTCTTAAATAAAAGAATGCATGATTATATCTTGTAACGGCAATGAGATAAAAAATGTGGTTTTAATGGGACATTTTTGTCCTCAAGTGACTTTAAGAGGGTAGTAAATTTTTTTCACAGTGTTCTATTGATCTTTCAGAAAAAAATAAATGTGAATTCCAAAATTTGTCAAGAGAGAGACTCTCACAAAAAAATGTGCCATATGCACCAACACAGCCAAAATGAAGACCAAAACAAGAGGAAACATTTGCTCAAATGTAGTGATGCATGAGGGTTAAAAAAAAATCAATAAATTATTTTTTTTTATTTATTTTTTTTATAAAATTATTTTCATGGATTACACTACCCTGCAGTCTATAAAGTAGTTAAGAGAACTTCTTTGTATTACTTCAGTAGTTTACTTAAAAAAGAAACTCCTTCAGGATATATATCCTCCCTTCCCTGCTGGTTGTTTAGTCCCATTACAGATTAAAAACATCTCTCAGTAATTCAGATATTTATTGATCAGATACACAAAGAACCTGAGTGTATTTGTGCCGTATTGATCAGCTTCATTAGTCTCGGCTCAGCTCTTCTTGCTCCTGTAATGATTTGATATTAAAAAATCGCCTCCTGCTCAGACGGCAGAAAAACAAAAACAACCTCACAGGAAATCAGTGAAGAAGAACAAACACCGAAACAGCAGAAGAAGAAGAAGAAGAAGAAGAAGCAGCTGTGGAGGGGAAACAGTCGCTTCAGCATGTTAAACACAGAAATATATAAAATAAAGCACTTTTCCTCCTCGAGTACTTTTATCTGACAGATTACTCAAACAAAACATGATGAACTTGATGCACCTTTAATATAAAGTATTCAGAATTCATTTAATATTAATTATATATGAAAGATGCTATAAAAGGCCATTCTGCATGTACATTTTAATACTACTTATACTGATATGATAATAAGGAGCTTTTACATGTAATGGAGACTTTAAGATTTAGGATTTAAGAATTTATTGATCCCACAGGGGAAATTCACATTACAACAACATAGGAAATACTACAGCTAAAAACAAAATGAAGGACAAAAAAAAATGATTCAGCAGAAAAACAACAACTAAAAAAGTCAAAACCAAAGCTGAGAAATCAGGAGGAACTTTCAACAGTTTGTGAAATTAAGTCATTTTACTTTTGGTTCTTTAAATCTATTTTATTTAATAATTTTATACTAAAGTAAATTTTTGAGTGTATGATTTTTATTGGTATTTATACTCCAGTACGTCTACTTCATTCTACATTTTATTGTATATCTATTTATTTATTTAGTTGTAAAATTTAGATTTTAGTTGTATAATTTATATTTATTTTAGTACTATTATTTATTTTTAGTTTTTAATCTATTTTTTGCTTGAGAGGATCCTTGTAAATATTCTTGAACATATTTTTTTCATTCTACAGTCAACAAACTGGATCATTTTACTGCAGAAATAAAGAAATAAAAGAGAAGATTTACTCACCGACACACACACCTTCACCTGTCGGAGTCACAGAGGACATTAACACACCTGAGAGTGATGATGACGGAAGCTGCGTCTGATTGGTCGGCGCAGGTCAGGTGACACAGTGACGACAACAAATCATATCAAACAGACCTAAACATTTCAAACTTTACATCAAAACTTGTGTCTTCTTTTTCAATTTAACTTCAATATATTAATATTAGGTTTAAAAATAAAGTATTTTGATAATGAATTTAATTAAATGTCTCTTTTTAAAGCACATTCTGTCTGTAAAAAGTGGTGAAATAAAGGTCCACTTACTCACCTTTATCTGCTCTTGTTCTTATTCTGAGATCAACAGGTAACAACATGCCTATGCATGTTTATGTGCATGTGTGCACGTTTGTGTGTGTTTGTGTATATGGGCATATTTAGGTGTGTGTGTGTGTCTATGAGTGTTTATGTGCATGTGTGTGTGTATATGTTTGTTTGTTTGTATGTGGGTATGTGTTTTTGTATGTGTTTGTTTGTGTGTGTATTTGTGTGTCTGTGTGTGTTTTATCTTTGCAGCTGCTTCAGTTGTAGTTTTTTTTTTGGTTTTAAAGTAAAAAAATGAATCGAGAAGAAAAAAGTCTCTGAAGTCATTCCTCATTTTTATATTCAGCTGCTCTCTCTCTCTCTCTCTCTCTCTCCCCTCGGTCTGTCTCTCTTTAATTCCTCCTCCTCCCTCCCTCTCTCTCTTTATCTCTCTCTCTCTCTGACTCAGATTATCTCCATCGTCCTGCCGCTGAGATGTGAGTACTCTGATATTTTCCCTCATTTTTAATCAAATATAAACTAAATATAAACGTCTGTTTTCTTTCTTTAACTTCAATGAAAGATGTGATTTTACAGAAACATCCTGATTGATGCATCTTAATTCACATCATTTCCTCCTCTTTTCCTTCTGCCAGCTGCTTTTATTTTTTTGTTGTGGATGAAACTTGTCTGGAAATTTCTGGGCTGCAGCTGCAGAAAAAAAAAAACCTTACAGTGAGTCACCGTCTGACTCACCTACAGAAAGTCTCTCCATCAATAACTGTGATCGGCTCCACTTCGCAGCAGATCAGACACTTCACAGAGCTGCAGAGCAAAAATGTGCATTTAAACGTGTCTCAGAGCTACAAGTCATCAGAGGAACTTAGTTAGAAAATCAGAAAATATGATGGATTTTATTTCATGTGTTTATTCTTTAATGGGGGAGGGGGGGGAGGTATTAGTGCGTGCATGTTTATCTCCCTCAGTGTTTGCTGCTGCTGCACTAATCTTTCTCCATTTTGCTTCTGTCTGTCAGCTGTGTGTGAAGGAAACAGCAGAGTACACACACACTCTCAGTTTTTAACGTTTGCCTTCTCAGGATTGTATTTTTGTAAACTGCTGAGCTGTCTGAAGCTTTTGGATGGAGGCCAAAGTTTGATGAGTCATGTTTTCAATTAGAGTTTGTGTTTTATAATCACGATGATACGAGAAGTTTCTGCTTCAGAAAGTCGCTGACAAATGAACAGTATGACTAATAAATACACCAATATGAGTAAAAGTATCAGTACAAAGGTCCTGCGTTCAAAGTGTATTTGAGTACAGAAGAATAATCATTAAAAATACACTTAAAGTACCAAAAATAAAAGTACTCATTATGCAGACGTGCCCATTTTAGAATGATAAGACTGTTAATTTCACTATTCCTTGTAATTTGACAGTATTTCCACTTTCTATTGCATATATTTTTAGTTGTATATTTTATTTAGTCGCATTATTTTTATTTTAGGTCTATTTTATTTTATTGCTAAGTTTATTATTTATTTTAGTTCTATATCTATTTTTCTTTTAGCACACATGGTCCCTTTTTTTTTAAAAGTATTTTGAGCACTGTTTAAAGAGCCAGAGACTCAAGAATTTCATTTCCAGCAAAGACTTCATGTAATTGTTGTGCAAATGATAATAATAAATCTTGAATTGTATCTACACAATATATAAATCCTGTATGTTATATTATTGTATAATTGATGCATTAATGTCTGCATCACTTTAATGCTGCAGCTGGTAAAGATGAAGCTCATTTTAACAACTTTATTTACTGTTGAGCAGCTTCATCTGAAATAATACAGCATCATTTATTTGTTGATTATATTTTGTATTAATAATGCAGAGATCATGGCCGTCAAATAGATGTAGTGCAGTCAAAAGTACAATATCGCTTTCTGAAATGTAGTAAAGTAGACCTTTCACAAGACTGTTAACGCAATTTTTAAATAAGAAATATTGCATTACTACTTTTTATAATTTTAATCTCTAGATAATAAAATGCCCCTTCGGTCTGTTCAACACACCTAACATGTCCTGGTAGCTTACTGTGGCTAATGTTAGCCAACTTCGGACTGATTTACCTGTCTTTTTTTGCACAGCTTTATAACATAATTGTCTCTTATCATCATGCCCCCTTTTTCAGCATGTTATCAGACTAAATCATCTCTAAACTGAGAGTCATGGAGTGATGGAGTTCAGGTGCTGGATGCTGCCTCAGTGATGACCTGTGTTTCGTCACTTTGAACATCTTCTGCCTCGTCTCTTTCTCGGTCTGCAGGTCAACTCCAGAAGCAGCTCCAGGAGCTCCGGAGGGCGAGGGCGGCCCCCCGGCTCCGGCCCCGAACCTCACCAGCAACCGGCGGCTGCAGCAGACGCAGGCGCAGGTGGACGAGGTGAGAAAACGTGAACGCATTCGCTGTTTCTGACTGGACTGCAGGTTTTCACTGAGCTGCTGTCGAAGGAAAGTTCAGCAAGAGTCCAAGTTTACTACAAACTCTTAATGCTGTTAAAGTCCTGAAAACAAATTTTAAAAGGGTAAATAAATTGTAATTTTACTCTACTACTAAAAAAGATGTTTAATAATGTATACATTTATATAAGAATGGAAATTGAAAAAGACGAGGTAGAAAAAGGAAAACAATTATACTGAATAGTTTATTTTATTTATTGGTTAAATTATCCTCCACATAAAGTAACTTATAAAAAACACATAAATATAAAAATAGATGTTTTTTCATTTACTCCTCGTGATAAAATACCTAATCTGTCAAGCTAAGCTAGGCTATCTAACAGAGCTAATTTCTAATCCAGGCAGCATTTGTTCATCTGTTTGTTTAAATTGTGAGGTGATGCAGTAACAGAAGGTGAAAGAGCTGTAATTAAAAGAGGAATAATTGAATAAAACCTTTTTATTTATGTAAATTTATCAACCTGACCCTTTTTGGGAGGGCTGAGCATGAACTTGACCAACTCTTATGTAGTTAAACAGGTGTGTCATCTACATATAGGAGTAAAATGACTAAATTAATAGTTACACTCAAACTATTTCACTATTAGTGAAATTAGAGGAGTCTGAGCCATAGAACTAAACAGAACTCAGTTTGAAAAGTAAAATTTTAACACATTCTTCCTATTAAGTCCCTAAATTAAGCTTATTTTAATAATTTGATGATGTAAAATTTGACATTTTGCATCTTTAATGTTGCAGCTGAAGCTGTCTCCAAACTGCAAATACACAAATATTTAAAGCAGAATAGAGTAAAAACAGTAAAACAGAACAAAGTGTGAACATGTTTAAAGTCTAAATTACACCGTTGTGATCCATCAGGTGGTGGACATCATGCGTGTGAACGTGGACAAAGTCCTGGAGCGAGATCAGAAGCTGTCGGAGCTGGACGACCGAGCCGACGCCCTGCAGGCCGGAGCCTCGCAGTTCGAGAGCAGCGCCGCCAAACTCAAGAACAAGTACTGGTGGAAAAACTGCAAGGTGGGCACAACTGATGGGAACGTAGAGATTGCAAAGTATATTTCCACTGACCTACCCAACATACCAACCAGGGATATTTCATATTTCATTACCTTGCTTTATCTCTTTTGTCATGCTAGCATAAAGAAACAAACACCAAATTTCACATTTACTAGGAATCAGTTGAGTCTAGCAGCCGGAAATTTGACAATCAGAAAACTAATGGATGTTTTAGGTGTTGAGGAGCCCTGTAATGTAGTCCTGACTGAATTAAAGCTGAACAAATTGCTCTTAATGCCTCCAAACTAAGAAAAATCTGGTGAATCTTGTTTGGTTTGGTTTTGGTCCTCGGATGCATTAGAAGACAAACTTTTAAATAAAAATCTGGACTGAAGAAGAAGCTCTGAAGGGTTTTTAGAAACCTGCCACATTAAAATAGGTTTATCTGTGCTCTTTTTAATGACACACAGTGTCTGAAGTCAAACCTCAGCTAGACATCAAGTTTCTTTCTACATATTAAGTTTTGCATTTGGACGTTATTGTTTGCTGTCTAAGACTCATTTTTAAATTGTCTCAGGCCTGTGGTTTGAATATTGTGGATAAAGAGACTGAACTAAACGAGTTTTAATTGTTTGTCTGAAAGCAGCTTCTCTCACTCTGTTAGAGTAAAGCTGAGGGAAAGCCACCCTGTGAAAATACTTCACTTCGAGTAAAAGTCTGTATTCAATAACTTATTAAAATTAAAGTATGTAAAAGTCCTCGACCTATTTTTTGGGTTGTTGGACAAAACAAGATATTTGAGGACGTCACGTTGAGCTTTAGGAAACAACTCCTACAACTAATCGATTAATGGAGCAAAATGATCCACAGATTGGTCGGTGATGAAAATAATCGTGGTGGTCTAAGATCATCATCTGTTTGTAGCGTGGCTGTCCTGTGAGAACCACGTATCTTGTAAAAAGTCAGAAAAACAGCCTGTTTTGAGCTTTGTGACAATGCATTTTCCAGTTGATCAAAGGAGGCTTTAAATAGTAATGTTTTAATTTAGTATTTATCACAAACACTCAATTTAAGCGCATCTGGAGATTTGAATAAACTGTCACCTGTATAGTGACTAAAGTGGAGAAATAGTGGGAAAATGTAGTGGAGGTGTGGTGGAGAAGAGTCAGGATAAAATGAAAATACTAGTAAAAGTACAGGCATCTGATACTTAAAAAGAGTATTTGAGTAAATGTGTGTGTCACAGTGATGAGACTGAAACAGTTTTTTTGACTCAGCTCAGCCGCCATCTTTATCCCTCGTTCACCTCCCTCTCCACATCCATCCCTCCGTCCATCCATCCCTTCATCCTGCCTATCCATTTTTATCTCAGTTCGTCCAAAGCTCTGCCTCTAGTTTCACATCGTCCAATCAGAAACCGTCCAGCGATGGGGGGATTACGTTAGAGTTTGACTGACAGCCACCAGGAAATCAGAAAAAGAGAGAAATCCCAATCTGGATTACAGTGACAGTCAGGGATTAAAGAGCCAGCTGTGATTTGTGACGTAACTCCACCCACATCTCCAGTGCACGCAAATACACACAAGTGGCTGCACTTCTACACTTTTAAGGACCCTCATTCACAAAATACATTCCCTATCCTCCAATATCAACCCTAACGACACCTTTTTTAAATCATTTGGTTGTTTTGATGACTTCAGAAGGAGAATTTACACACAAAAACATAAAACTGGAGATGTCAGATCTTTAGAAACATTAAAAAACAGTGGATGTGATTCATCCGCCGCTGAAAATAGTCCCCAAAAAATGCACTATTTCCTTTGGTTTGTTTGCTAAAGAAATCTGACAGTTCACAGCTGTTTTAGGAAGTTTTTTTTTTAACATGAAGTTTTATATTGGATTTGCTGGGAATTCTTAGAAAATGTAGAATTATCCTTTAACAAAGCTCAAAATCAATCCACCAATACACAAGCATCTGCTTCCTCCTTTTTCGCCTCTTTCTCTCTTTACACCACACACACACACACACACACACACGTCTCTCTTCCTGTCCCCTTGTTCGTGTTAATCTCTCTCACCCTCCCCCCATCAGAGGTGATGTGATTTCCTGTCCGTCCGTCAGCAGCAGCTCTGACTCTCATGTCATGTGGATCATGTGGATCACACACACATTACACACACACTCACACACACACACACACACCACCTAGCTGTGTTTGTGTGGTGTAACCTTGCGTATAGTAAAACAAACAACAACACTTCCTGTGAAAACATCACATCGTCTGCAAAGAATAAAAATACAGAATTACTTAACTGCTGTTCTTAAGTACAATTTGAGGTATTTTTACTTTGAGTGTTTAAATTTTGTTTTTTTGTTTTGTTGTTGTTTTAAATAATCAAACAGTTTTTTACTGCACTACTTTTATCTGACAGCTGGAGACACTTCACAGATTCAGATTTTACAAACAAAACAAATGATTCTTAATAAAATATGAAACCATGCTGCAGATTATCAAAAACTGTATAAAGTGTTTACACCTCCACCTGCTGGAACATTAAAATGCTGCTAATGTGTTGAAACCTCAGCAATAATATTCAAATAATATAATTTATGTTAATATAACTCTTTGAAAGGGGCCATCCTTTCTAACAATTACTTTTACTTTAATATTTATATTTATAATTAAGCACATTTTAATGCTTTTGTACTTTTATGTACATAAAATCTTCAACACACTTGAACTAAGTGGTATTACTACTTTTGTTTAAGTAAAAATTTTGAGTGCTTAAAAAACTCAGTAACACAGAAAAACTAAAGATTTAAATTTAAATGAATCTTTTCTCTCACTTGGTTGTTTGTTTGTTTTTTGTTTCATCTCCAGATGATGATCATGATGGCAGTTATAGGTGTTATATGTGTCGGAGTCATCTTCTGTAAGTATCACACACATAAAACTGTGAAGCACCAAACGACAAACATTTTACAGAAAACATCCGTACTAATGTTTTGCATATTTTACAATTTTTTTTCTCACGTTATCATTGTATTTTTATTCATGTATTTATAGAGTTTTTTTCTTGTTATTTTGTTGGTTTGTTTTAGAGTTAATCTTTTTAATTCCTCCTTTCTTACTAATTTTTACTGTTTTCAAAAGACAATACAGACAATGACAATGAAAATACAGTTTTGTGTTACTTTTTTTTGGATCATCTATGGGCTTCACTTCCAAAAATCTGCTTTGTTATTCCACACTGGATGAATTAATCCTTATAATTTTTGGTGTTTCCTCTGAGAAATAAAATGAGAAAGTAAAAGTAGGTTTAAACATACAAAGAAATAAGCTTTGTTATTTTGGTGCATAACAGTAAAGACAGTGAGAGAAAAGAAAAAACAAGTAGTGCAAAAGTTAAGAATTATAAATATAGAATAGAAATCTGTTTTAAAATGAAAAAAGCTGCACAATTTAAAAAAAAAAAAGAGGATCGAATATGAAACTGTTCAGCTGCAATGCATGAAAATGTTCGATGCTACCCAATGTCAAAATGTTCATTTTGCACACTTTTTTTGACCCCTTGACCTTTCCTCTAGTGTCTCCCAGTGAGGCTGCTTCATGCTTTTAGTCCTGAAAACATCTGATTTTAAGAAATGTTTTAGAAATCATGAACTTCTCATTTTTGGTCGTGTTATTTTGAAATTCATCCCTCTGCTCTCCCTCCTCAGTGTACTTCTTCTACTGAGCTGGTCTTCAGGGATGGACACAAGTTGCAGGACGAGTCTGCACTGACGCCACCGAGCCAAATCCAGCCTCTCCTCAGCTCCTCCTGCTCTCCATCCTCCTCCTCCTCCTCCTCACCGATGCCTTCCTCAGAAAACCACCATGCATGGTCTGTAATGTGCTCCAGTGCCTCCTCTTCTCTGCTCCTTGAGGAAAAAAACGTCTCCAGCCGGATCAGCCGGATGTCATATGTTCGGGGCAGATTAAACTACGAGATAACCTGTCAGTTCCTTTGTCTTTCCTTCAAAACAGCAGAAAATCCACTGACCCACGTTTATTCATTGAGTGGTCCTGAAACTGAAAACACTTTTCACTTTATGTCTCATCACTGATGCTCTCCAGATACTTTTACTTTCTCATGTTTTTCTCATTTTGTCAAGATTTAGAAAACAGCGAAAATGAGATAATAAAAAAAAAACTTCAAGCCAAAGTGTGATAATCAGAAAGAATCAAAGGTGTAAAGATGAATAATTAAATGACACATTACTTAAATGACCTTAAGTAAATGACTCAGATCATTTACTTAAATAAAGGTATGAATACATTCAAGTGAAAATACGTCATTACCATTAAAAGTCCTGAGAGGATGGAGAATGAGAGTTTGTAAAAAGACAAAGAAAGTTGAAGACTTTTAAGACTTAACTGACTGAACGTTCATGTTTGTCCTGTTGTTGATGAATTAAAACCGTGAAGTGTTTTAAACGGGGGTCGGTGGATTCCTGCTGTTTTCCGTCCTCTTGTATTTGTACCACAGACTGTTCAAACTTGTACAGCCGCCCTCCTGCTGTCGATATCTGCTGATGTATTCGAGCAGAAATGTCACTTTCTGAGGGAATACAACAGATTAATTAAGATTTTTCTTTCTCGTTCTGTCCGTCGAGCCTCAGTTTGAGTTTTTGTGACGTCCTGTTTTTATTTCTATCGTCTTGTGAAGCGACCTGACGTTTGTTTCGTGAACTCCAGCTGTGGTTTGAGTGTGACTCCTCTGTAGTGGGTGTGGCTGTTAAAGATTATTAGATTTAAAAGTGTGAACGGGTGAAGCTGAGCGTTAATCCCGCCGTGTTCGTCAGGATCAGCACCGCTGGATGTTTAAAAGGAAAAGTGAGGGAACTTTCAAAGATTACAGACGCCGTTATTCTGATCACAGCCGGGATTTCAAATAAATTCATGTTTGCAACAGAAATCAAGTGTTTGTGCTGATTCAAGTTATTTTATTTTAACCTGCATTTAAAATCACCCAAATGTTGCTAAAAAAAAAAGTTGGTGACATCTTTATCTGCTATTTTTCTCTCTGTGGAGTTTATTTGATGTTTTCTGAAGCAAGTAAAGCTTCATTTTTTGCATAATAAATTAAATTTCTTGTATAAAAAGAGGACACCAACGGCTATTATGAATCTGTTATATGGAAACGCGTTTTAGCTGGTTTCACAAATACGACATAAACCAAAACCAACATAAGTAGTAGAAAGTTTGATTTCAGAACAAAAGTGGTCAGTTTAAAGGCCTGAAGAGAAAAATGAACAGGTTGATTTACACTTTCCTTCCCGTTCAATCTCAGTTTATGTCAGCAAACATTTTAATCTGAATTAATAAAGAGACAAACTTTCTTTAAGAGCTAAATTTTTAAATCAGAAAGACGTGGAGATCTGAAGCTGGTTTAACAAAGATCATCTGTTTCTGGTTCGTTTGGAAAATATCACGTGCATAAAAGTGGAATTAAAACTTAAGCTGAATCATACGAATATTAATATAAATCAGATCAGATGCATTTAAACTTCACCAAAAAATAAAACTAAAAAAATAAAATAATTTATCAACTGCCTCCATATTTGGTCATATAAGCATAATTGTTTAAATATAAAAACAGCTTTGTCTTCATTAAACTACTGTTGGAAATCTGAGTTTTTCTTCCCCTTTTCCTTCATAAAATAAAACTATTAATTTCACTCCAGTGTGAACTTGACCATCGCAGCCCGCCTCCCCCCAAACCGACCACAAACAAATTCTTTATTACATTTTTTTTTATTTAGGTCCCAAAAAACCATCATAATAACATTATATCAATAATATTAATACAGAAATTGAAAAAAGGAGGAAAAAAATAAAATGGCTTTTCTGTCCACAGCCTCAAACTTGGATATGGGGGAGGGATTCGATCCGCCAGAAAAACTCTGTAAAGTCTGTTTGGGGGGGAGGAGGAGGGGGCAGAGAGGGAGGGGTGGGCTTCAAGTGGCTTCAAGCTCGAGCTGCTCCGCGCTGTCCGTCATTCTGCTGTGCACCAATCAGGAATGTCGAGGTGAGGCAGGGGGTTGGTTTTCGAGGTAAGAGCAGAGTTTCAGTCTACTGCTGCGACATCTGCGGGAGGAAAAAGGAAATAAGGACGTCGCTTATTTTTTACTCATTGCCGTTGTTAAAAAATAGCGATGATAACGCCACTTCCTGTTTGAGTTTTTGCCCTATGATGTGTGTGCATGTGTGTAAACTGTGTGCGGTTATTGATTCGTTTGGAAATCAAATATCGGTGCAGATGTTGTGACGGTCATAGAAAAGAACCTGGAGCAGATTAATAAACCACCTACAGAGACAGATACTGTTTAAAGGAGACGAGTTAACAGCAGCTCAAGTGTTAAACTGATGTTTCTTTACCAGTTTTATCATTAATATTCTTCTAATATACTTCATTAATATTTACTCTGATTTCTCCAGTATTTCATTGTAAATTTTTGTCTAAAGATTATATTATATATTCTGTTTTATTCAAACAAGGGTGTCTTTGGTGGAGGACTGAGAATAGTTGTACAAATGACACGGTGATAAATCAATGATATAAAACATCCTTTAAAACTTCTTTATTCTCCAGAAAAAAGCAATTACGTATAAAAGTGTGTGTAAAAATGAGAAAAGATGAAGAGAAAAACCTTTCACATATAAACGTGGTTCCACTGTTGCTGTTATTATAATTATAAAGCGTTTATAATGATTAAACACTGACTTTATTGTGTTAACGTCCTTCCTGAAGGTCAGTCAGAGCTGTGAAACTGACTCTAAACATGAGAGAAGTTTTATTTTCTACTCTCTGATTTGCTGGTTTGGTGGTTTCGTACCTGTTGTGTCTGTGCCTGCGTCTGTGTCTCGGGTCCTCGGCTCGCCAGGCGGCTCAGGATGTTCCTCTCAGACATCTGGAGTCGCACGGCAACCGGCGGTATCCGGGCGATGGTTGCCGGGAGGCGCGTGACATCCGCCTTCATGTCGCTCAGCAGCTCCTCCAACTGCTTCAGCACTGAGACAGACAGACAGTTTATTTAGGTTCAGAGTTTATTTTAAAACACAGGTTATTTCCCTTCCTTTGCTTTAAATTTCTCCTCATTGTGAGGCACGTATAATTTAAAGCTCCGGCAGCTGCAGTAAATAAATTACTTTTGAAATTTTGTAGTTTACTTTTTACTCAACAGAACATAAAAATAAATAAAAGAAATGGTTGTCTTTGAATAATGCTTACAAAATTGTGATAAGTAGTCAAAAGATTAACCTGTTTGACCATTTTAAATGTTAAAATAAAACTCAAAACAATCAAAAACATCATAAAGTTTTTCATTATGTGGCGAGAAAAGCATCCTTCAAATCTTTTAAATCATCATCAGTGTGGTGCCGTTTATTCTGAAAAGCCCCCACTTCCTGCGCTCCGCCTCACCTTTGTGCAGGACGGCGTTGGCCGGTTTGTTCCCAGACATGGACTCCTTGCTGAGGTGCTGGTGGGACTCGGCCAGACACTCCACCTCGCTGAAGCGGGTGTTGAGGGCCATGGAGGGGTGGGAGGGGTCCTCCGACATGTTGAGGTAGGCGGCGCGTCGCAGCTGCTCCTCGATCACCAGCGCCTGCTCCAACAGCTGGAGGGGGGAGGAGCAGGAGGGAGGGGGGCAGCATCAGCATCAGTGTGAAAATGAACATCACCTAACCATCCAAAGAGAGCTTTCATGCAAGTTTACAGACTTCCTGATGATCATTAATGGATCCAAAGTGTTAATTTTCAATAAAATGATCAATAATACAATCTCTCTGCTGTCTTTTTATAAAATAATGTGTTATACTTCTATTTACTGCTTCATTTTGAGCACAATGCAGCATTTCTAACACCAACTATCAGAGAAGTCACAGTCTTATATTAGTGTATGTGAATGTCAGAAATAGCATAATTCGGTCATTTTTCACTGCTGTTATTCTAATTATGATCTTTTCACGAAGGTTTGTAAGTTACAGCATTAATGACACTATTTATACTTACAATTCAAGGATATTTAAAGTGCACTTTTTAAATTTTCTATCAGCAAAATACCCAGATTATTTAGAGGAAATTAGTTTAAATAGATTCTCTTTTTAAATTTTTTACATTTTATGTTCCCCTTCAACCAAAAGTTTTGTTTCCTGCGATGAGTAAACTTTATTTATTTACAAAATACTTGTACAAACCTAAAGTGAAAAGAAATAGGAGCACAGTAAACCAGGACAAAGCGTACAGAGCTGCAGAAATTAATATTTATTGACTGCTGATCTTTAAAAAGTTGAACCCACCTTGAACCTCCTGGCGAGGAACTTGTTTTTGATTTCCAGGAAGTTTCCTCGGTTCATTTCTCCCTTGAAAGGCTCGTTGAGGATGGCGAACTTCACGTCGTTCTGGATGTCCTGCCAGCGGGCGTAACCGTGTCTGGAGGGGGGGCGGGGTTAAGGCCAAAAACCAACAACTGGACAAAGACTCAACACAACATGTCCACATTTAACCCTCCTTCAGTAAGATGTGTGAGCCAATGACAGACGGGGAAAGGATACTGTATGATGCCAGCCAGCAGCCAGTAGTCATGACGACGGTGCCAGATCTCGTTGGTTTTCTTGGTAACCGTGGCAGCGCGCTCCTCGTTCTGCCACAAAGAGTGAAGCTCTGAGAGAGAGAGAAAGATGTCAGTTATAGAAAAAGACAACAACTTTAAAACAACTTGTGTGTATGTTTGTTTCTGTGTGTGTGTTTACCTGTGAATCCTCCATCAGCGATGTTGAACATGAATCGACTCTTTGCCTTCTTCTTCTCCTCGCCGGCGGCTGCCCCTGGCGGCCTGCAGTACAGCTCCGGCCGACGCCCGCTCCGCTCTCCTTGCTGCTGTCTCCGTTCTGCAGTTTGGTCGCCTCCTCCGGCTTCAGCGCCTCCTTCTCCTCCTTCAGATCTGCAGCAGAGGAGGCGCGGTTAGACCACAGGCAGGAACATGTGAAATATTTAAAAAGAAAAAAAAAAAGGAGTTCGACATTCGGTACCTTTCTTTTCGTCTGCAGGAGGAGTGGTGTCCATCTTTTCTGTCTTTTCTTCTTTCCTTTCTTCTGTTGCAAAACAGAAGGAATCAAACGAGTTAGACCAGTTTTAAGGGCTTAAAAAAAAAAAAAAAAATCAAATCATGTTCAAAGACAATGTAATAAATTCATCTAAAATATTGATGTGATTGATCTGATTCAATATTTCATCTTATTTCATAACTCTATTAAATCTGAATTCTTTATTTTATATTTTGTGTTAAATATTTATTTCCTTTTTAAGGCAGAATAGAAACAAAACAACGAGACATCATGACAAACTATAAACTTTCTTTCTTCTTTTGAAAAAAAAAAAAAAAAAAAAAAACATGATAAAACACAGCACAAAGAGTTTTACCTTTGACTTCGGAGTCTTCAGCTTTGACCTCTGACCCCTCCGTCTTGGCCTCTGAGGGCGACTTGGTTTCCTCTCCTCCCTCGGGACTCTTCTTCTCGCCCTCTCCCTCCTTCTCTCCATCCTTCTCTTTGACGCTCTCGGCCTCTCCGTTGCTTGGCTTGTCCGTCTCCATCTGCTCCTCGCCGTTCTTCTTGCTCTCCTGCTCGGCCGCCGGGCTCTTCTCGTCGTCGTCCGGGATGGCGATCACCTGGAGGAGACGCGGAAGGTGAGTTTCGCGACACATCTCAGGAAAAACAAATGAGTTCAGAATCCAAATATCCTACTTTTATTCACATCAAACACATCGTACCTCGTCGCTGGCCTTCGCAGACTCTTTGCCGTTCTTCTCCGCCTCGCCTTCTTTCTTCATGTCCTTCTCTGCATCCTTCGCTGCCTCTTCAGACTTTGAGGATGCGTCGTCAACTACAAGACAAACAGATTCTTTCGTTACGTTATTTCAATGCACTTTACCTGTAATCTTTCCTGGGAAATATTCATATTTACAGTGGACTGTAAAGTTACTGAGTGTGTTTGTGTGTGTTACCTGGAGCGGGTGTGTTTGGCTGTGTGTCAGCGGGGGTGCCGGTGGACGGGGTTTTTCCAGGTGAGTCGGGCTGAGCGGCGGCCTTCTTGCTCTCCTCCAGCTCGGCCATCCAGGGCATCGACCACTGACCGTTCACATGCTCGAACTCCTGAACCTGGAAACCATGAAGAGTGCAAAGTCAGCGTGCCAATCATCTTTATCTTCATTATCAGATCAATTAACTGCTTTAAAATGTCAGAAAACACTAACAGATGAAAGATTTCAGATTTTTCTTTAATGTCCTTGTTTTGTTGGTCGATTTTTATCTTTCGTCTACAAACTCTGTAAATTTATAGTTCATAAAATTAACCGATCAAATGACAGAAGTTGCAAATTTTCTCTTTTAAAGCTGGAACTACTTAATGTTTACATTTTTTTATATGAATTATTAATCATCAGCTACCTAGTTATCAAAATTATAGCGGATTTACAGACTGTTGGTAAAGAATAAAAACAAACTTTTCTAAACAGAGAAGCAAAAAAGTTAAGCCGAAGTCAAAGCAGCGTTTCTGACCTTCTTGCGAATGAGTGACATGACGCCGATGCGGGTGAGGACGTGTTGCCGTGACAACCCTTCTCTCGGGACGCCATCAGCGAAGGTCTCAGCGCCGTCGGCTCCGGGCTCGCAGAGGTGACGCATGAACAAAGAGACGTAGGCCCTGAGAGGAAGGGAGACACAAGGGTTAATGAAGGAGACCGACAGTAATTTTAATATCAGCATGCTGCAACAAACTGAATTTAATAAAGGTGCAAACAAAAAAGACAACAAAAACAGCTTATAAATGGTATTAAAAGCATAACATAACATAGGCATCATAAGATAAACAAAGAAGCAACACAGGCTCCAGATCTGTTTAGTAAGTGAATTAAAATCATCATATATAAATACAAATTCACATATTTCAGTCTTAAATTGGTGCTTTAAGGTCTTTAAAGTGCCACTGATCTCCTGAAAAGACATTTAACGACTTCTTTTTGGAGCTGGACTTTTGTTTTGTTGGAGACATAGCCGTGTTTCTTACTTGAACTCCTTCTCAGATTTCCCTCGCAGGTCTCGGACCAGCCACTGGGTGGTGAAGGCATCTTGAGGAGGCATCCCGTAACGCATCACGGCGTTCAGGAAGGCCTTCCTCTGCCGAGAGTTGAAACCCAACACCTGCAAAACAGAGAGCGTCATTCTCTGAAACAAAAAACTCAATATTTACAATACTTGAGACTGTGGGAATCCAGTGCAGTTGTTGCTGACAGAGGGATGACAAACTGAGCTGAGCTGCTCACCTCGATGTTGCCTCCCACCCTGGCCAGCAGGGGGGGCAGCGGTTTGTCTTTGTCGTTCCTCAGGCCCTTCCTGTTCGGCCTGCGAGAGTTGGCTGCAGAAAGGAAACAGATGTGGTGATTACACAGATGATAAAAGACGCTCTTCTGGGAGGCAGGTGTGCTGCTTGAATTATATTTTTATATAAACATGATGCAACTGGTCCTGTGTTTGTTTACTGGACTGTTTATGTCTGCTGTATTTGATGTTTATTTAGGTGTCTTTTTTTAAGTTTAGGAGCATCAAAAGTTGATTATCTGCCCAAGTGTCGTCTTATATACACACAAACAGCAAAAACAACGTTACACTTAATTTCTTCAGAGGATTTTACCTTCTGTTCGCTCATCAAAGTCCTCGTCTCCTTCCTCGGATGCCACAGAGTAATCCGACTGGCCACCGTCGGACTGGTCATCCTGCCAATCAGCTTTGAGACAAACAACAAACAAAAAAATAAAAAGGTTTTTAATCCACAGACCAAAAAGACGTCAACAAGACAAACTCTGACGACTGAATTATTCCCATTAAGCTCTGCGAGGGGCCTGCGTGCTTCATCCAAAGTGTTTTTTAGATGGTTCGACAGCTTCAGAAACCCCCTCTACCTTCACACCTTACAGACGTCAGAAGTTTCTGACACTTTGCAAAACTGACGATCCCACATTCACACCCACATCACAGAGTAAGTGGTCGGCTGTGTAGGAGTGAAGTTAAATGGAACGCCTTCTTTGGAGAAATTTAAATTAAATATACCCTGTTCTCTCCCTTCTCTTTCTTTAGATAGAGAATCATTTCACAGCTTCATCTAAAGGCACCGATAACAATCAGTTGATAGACTGGTGATTTTTTACAACTGAATGTAAACTAAAATTAACATATATGCAACCCCTCTGAAAAACTTTATGGCAACCCCAACAGGAAGCAGTGAATTTTTTAATTTTGTTCCTCTATGTTGAGCTGCTGTTAGAAAAAAAAAAAAGTTTTCTTCTAAACCAAAACTTTATTTTTGCTTCCTGTTACACAACAAGGGTTTGGGGTCAAACCTCAGAGGCCCTGCGGCATAACAAGAGGAAGTCTTATACCGACTTACTGTTAAAGTTGTATATATCATTTTAAGACCAGGATTAAGATACTAAAACAGGTTACGAAATGTGACTACATTCCTAAAATTATTTATGAATGTTTCTTGTGACAAAGCATTTCCAATACACATTAAAAAAAAAAACATTAAAAAAAAAAAAAAAAAAACATTTCTGAATGCTTGTAGTGATTAAAAAAAGCACCGATTACCTCTCCTCTTACCTCTGTCTTCTTGAGAGCCGTCGTTGTAGTTCACCTGCTTGCGGATACGTTTGCCTTTGCCAAGGTTGCGGGCCAGATCCTCCTGCTGCTGCTCGTAGTGGTGACGCAGCAGCTTCTCCCAGTAGTCCGGATCCACGCTCTCCTCCTGCTTGATGATCTCCCGCTGCACCTCCTCCTCCTGAGCGAAGGAGAAAAGATGGAGAAATGTGAAGAGGTGGTTAGAGAGGACTTCAGACACAGTTTATGGAGCAAACTTCCCAGAGTTTGGCTCACTATGTAAATAAATCGCTCTGTGACGCTGGGGTGGCTCACCTCCTCCTCCTCGTCTTTGACCACATACTGAGCCACCTTGAAGGAGCTCAGGTACTCGTTCATGCTCTGCAGCTCCGTGTCGTCGGTGGCGTCCTGGTTCCTGTCCAACAGACGGTCGATGGCCTTGTCGTCGTAGTGAATGATGCTGCTGTCCTCCTCCTTATTTTCACCTGAACGCACACAAACATCAGTTAAAATATCCCACCTCCATTTTCAGGTAAATGTGTCCCACGAGGCTCTCCGTCCCTGCAATGTTCGAGCTCTCACCTTCTCCCTCGTCCTTGAACAGCTCCTCCGTTCCAAACTTGAGGATGTCATCCAGTTCCTGTTTGGACATGGAGCCGGTCTTGGATCCAAGACCAGGTCGGACCACCAAGTGAGTCAGCATCATCTTTTTCTTGGCAACCTGGACAGGAGAGGGAGACTCAAATGTTATTCACAAATCAGTTTTTGCTTTTTTTTTAATTTTTTTTTTTAAACGAGCTGTACAAACTGATTTTACATGCTGGTTGACAGAGGACATTGTGTAGTTGTGAGGTTTTCATGCATTACCTGAGTAATCCTCTCCTCCACAGAGGCCTTGGTGACGAAGCGGTAGATCATCACCTTTTTGTTCTGACCGATACGATGAGCTCTGCTGAAGGCCTGGACACAGAAGAGTTATCATGAAAAGCTCAAACAAGATCTTTACAACATTTGCTGAATGAGCAAAATAAAAAGGAAACTTATTTTAAACTTCCCACTTAAAATGAACATGAAGATGAGAAAACACTGTCAGACTTTATTAATCTTAACAAAAGAGGAGACGTGTTCTTTCAAGGAAAGAAAACTTGTCGGGTTTCAAGCACATATACAACTTACTCTGACTTCATCAACAATAAAAATCTAAGAGATGGACAGAGTCTCAGTAATCCTGCTGTACCTGGATGTCGTTGTGTGGGTTCCAGTCAGAGTCGTAGATGATGACGGTGTCAGCGGTGGCCAGGTTGATACCCAGACCTCCGGCCCTCGTTGACAGCAGGAAGGCAAACTGTTGAGCTCCGGGCGCTGAGGGGAAGAATCAAGGAAAAAAAGAGAGAATTTTTACAGTCGTCATCAATAAGCAGCTTCAATAAATGTGAAGTTATGAGTCAAAGTTTTACTTTGTGTGAAAGGGAAGTCAGAAAGTAAGATTAAGGAATCCTCACAAAAAAAAATAAATAAATAAAACAGCTGGAGCTTCTGTTGTCTCACCGTTGAAGCGATCGATAGCTTCCTGTCTCATCCCCCCAGTGATCCCTCCATCAATCCTCTCATATTTGTAGCCCTCGTTCTCCAGGAAGTCCTCCAGCAAGTCCAACATCTTCGTCATCTGCAGCATAACACAGAGGGACACTGATGAGATTTCTCACTTCCTCAGTTCCAACTGGAAATACTAAAAGCTATTTATAAGCTGCAGGCAGAAACAGCACCACAGAGGTTGTATTCCCTTCCCTTTAGACATTTCCTAACACCAGGTAAAAAACAAAATTTTAATTTAAACCATATGCTCAATTTCATTTTAGTTTAGTAGTCTGATCTCTTGATCACTTTAAAGAGATAAAGAAACATATTTAATTTGCTAAAAAGGGATGATGTTGCTTTTTCATCAGTGTTTTGGAGTTAAGACAGTCTGGAGTGTCGAGTAGAAGCTCTGCAGGGGGTTTATGAGTCAGTACTGAAAAAAAGGGTCTCCTACCTGTGAAAAGATGAGCACTCTGTGTCCTCCCTCCTTCAGCTTCCTCATCATCTTCTGCAGTAACAGCAGTTTACCAGCGGCTTTTGTGAGAGCGCTGCCGTCGTACATCCCGTTGGGCATCTTTGGAGCTTCCTGTTCAGAGCAACCAAACAAATATTTAGGTTTGTAAACTCTGAAATCGATTTTGGAATCTAAAAACATCTGAATATTTCGTCCTGGTTTTATTAATTTTTTATTAGAATTCAGACACAATCCAGCATTTCACCTCTCTACAAAACAAACAATCTGATGTTTGGGTCTTACGATGGCGGCCGCGGGGAAGAGGTAGGGGTGGTTGCAGCATTTCTTGAGGTCCATGACGACGTTGAGCAGAGAAACCTGGTTTCCTCCTCCTTTGGTGTTCAGAGCCTCAAAGTTTTTCGTCAGGATGAATTTGTAGTACTTCCTGCAAACATACAATAAACACAGTTAGCCTGTTTATTTTTAAATCAGCCTCTTTTTTCCAAACTTCCTTCTCAGCTTCCTTGCTCACTTCTGCATGGGGCTGAGCTCCACTCTGACGATGAGCTCGGTCTTGGAGGGCATGTGTTTGAAGACGTCGGCCTTCAGCCTCCTGAGCATGTGCGGACCCAGCATGTCGTGCAGCTTCTTGATCTGGTCCTCCTTTGCGATGTCGGCAAACTCCTCCAGGAAGATCTCCAGTTTGCTGCAGAGAGAGAGGCAGAAACAGGCAGGTGTACGGTCACACTGCTGATAATCTAACAGCACACGACAGCTGCTTCCTGCTGCAGTTTTTTATAAACAATCTCATTCTCAACATTAAACTCTTAAACTCAGCACCATATTAGTTCCCTTAGATTTTAAGACTAAAACAGAACTGTGGTGTATGAATATGAATGTTTTTACAGGTCTGTAACGTGATGTAATATTTAAACATTCACACACAGTTATTTATTCAATTTAAAGTTTTTCTTAAAACCCTCGAAGTTGCTTTAAGTAATGTCTGTTCATTTGAAAGGCAGCCAACAGCATGCTGGAAAAAAAAAAAAAAAGATCCTCTGAGGATCTGCACACCTCATTGGTCATAATGCATGCAAATGTAAGTTCATGATTATTTATTCTGATTTAGACGCTTCAGTGGCTAGAAATTAAGCATTAAGCATTAAGCAAGAGAAAAAAAAAAAAAAAAAAAACACGTGTGCAGAGCTTACCTGAACCTCTCAGGTGTAAGGAAGTTGAGCAGGTGGAAAAGCTCCTCGAGGTTGTTCTGCAGAGGAGTACCAGTGAGCAGCAGTTTGTGCTGCAGAGGGTAGTTGTTCAACACCCGGAAAAACTACAGCAGAAGAAACAAAAACAACACAACAGCTGCAGTTAAACTTCAGTAACAGCTGTCTGGATATGTTCCTAATTCAGACGTGTTTAGAAGTGTTTTATTCCAGCAACTGCAAGAAAAACAGACTAATGATTCAGATGGATTTAAAAGCAACCACTTTCCCAGGCAGGGGAAATAATGCTTTTATCTCAAACTAAAGAAATGGTAATTTCTTTAGTTTGAGATAAAAGCATTATTTCATTGTTTGTTAATGTTTTTGTACATTTCTATCTTTTATCTTCTATAATTACAAATACATAAAGTAATAAAACTTATATCCAGTTACAACCTGCCAACGCTTCATATATAAGGAGCGTCTGAATTCTTTAGAGTCTCTCTTTTATGGATCTTTAATCATCTGATCCTGATCCTCCACCTGCGTGTCCGTACCTTGGACTGGTTGTTTTTCAGTCTGTGGGCCTCGTCCACCACCAGGCAGGCCCAGTCGATGGAGCCCAGGATGGCCATGTCGATGGTGATCAGCTCGTAGGAGGTCAGCAGGACGTGGAACTTGATCGACGAGTCTTTCTGTTGGAGGAGATCGACATAAAAAGCAGGTTAAAACTTTCAACACTATAAAAAGATATAACTTGATCTATGTGGAGATAAGGATGTTGATGAGATGTTTAAGGAGTTGTCTCTTCCTGCCACCCCTTCTCACCTTCATCCTGGAGGCCTTCTTCCCTCCTCGGATGGCGTTGTCCTCGAAGGAGAACTCGTTCTCTCTGATGACGGCTCTGCTGTCTTTGTCCCCGACGTAGGTCACCACGTACATGTCGGGGGCCCACATCTCAAACTCTCTCTCCCAGTTGATGATGGTGGAGAGTGGGGCGCTGACCAGGAACGGCCCCTTAGAGTGGCCCTAAAGGAGGAGAGAGGAAGAGCATGTCCTTAACATGTCCTACAGACATTAGGTCATCAGCACCAGGATGTGCTGCATTAAATGTAAGGACCTGTTTACAATAAAGTCTGTAGCAGTTAGCATGACTGCCACAAGACACATTTCTGTATGTTGTGTTCTGAATTTCACTTTGCAGCAGCCTCAAACCCTCGAGGCACCAAAATTATGATCTCAGGAGACTTTGTCACTGCAGAAACAGACTGTTTGTTTCTTGTGTTTCAAACTAACGTGAACTGAAAGTAGTAGAGGAGAAATTCAAGTATAAATGAGAAAAAACATTCTAAAGTGAGTTTGAAAATATTGAATGTTCAAAACAATGATATGGTCCCAACAATGACTTTCATAAATGCTCATTTATTTCCTAAGTTTCCATACAACTAACAACTAATGCGGTCTGAAACTTGACAAGATGTTGTAGAAAGACCACTTAATTCAGTCAGAAGACAACAAAATAATCACGGTTAAAAAAGAAATAATCAAATTCACATTCTAAACAAAACAAATACTCTGGCAGGAAGTGTACTGTGGCCTCCCACCTTTAGGGGGCAGCAGCCGCACATCTGATCAGTGTCTGTGAGTGTTTACTGTTTGAGATCGAACTTAATGTCCTCAGATTTCACCTGACTTATACAAAATGGCTGGATGGCTCCTGGCCAATAAGGAGACAGCTACCTGGTCTCACACAGCTCAACCGCTACTGCCCAGCCCAAACTGAACCAAAAAAAAGGTCAAATTAACTTTAATCCACACTAAATAAGAAAGAAAATTAATAAAAATTATAAAAAGGACAAATTTAAAAGACAAAACTGACTTTAATCTTATTTTCTGAACTCATGAAGCAGCTCATATTTCCAACAAAACGGCTGAAAAGAAGCACATCAGAAAGCTTTTTAACTCAAAACGAGTGTAGTTTCAGTGTGTGCGGCCCCAGAGTGGAGCGTAACACACATCTTTACAACAGACAAACCCATTATCTCAGAGGCACCCACCTCTTTATAGAGCGAGTAGAGGAAGACGGCGGTCTGGACCGTCTTTCCCAAACCCATCTCGTCGGCCAGGATGGTGTCGGTGCCCTGAGCCCAGGAGAAGCGCAGCCAGTTGAGCCCCTCCAGCTGGTAGGGGTGCAGCGTCCCCCCGGTGCTGTCCAGGTACTCCGGCTGACGCTCAAACTTTATTGTCGGCTGGGGACAGAAAAAAGAGAGAGGGGACGGATTTGTAAGAACAAGGCAGCCGCACAGAAACCGAAGAGATAAATCACGTAAAGGTTACTTGGAAAGCTCTTTTTTGTAAAAATGACAAATGTTAAGATCTTAACTTCAAAGGACACTGTTCACTTTGGGTAGTTTAAACCTCAAATTTAGAGAATTATTCATTCAGGCTTTCAGGAACATTAGCAACAAATCAAAAAGGTAAAAAAAGATTCAGAGCAATGAAAGTAAAATGCTGTCAGTATTAGGTTATATTTGATATAGTAGTTAAATGGTCAGTTCTTCATAAAACTTGGTTCCTCTGTCGGTAAAATCTGCAGTGAAAGCAGATTTCTTCTAAAAGAAATCATGAAATTAATTATGTACATGAATTTATCCTTATTTTTAGCCACTGAACAAGCGTTGTGCATTTAAGAACTGCAAATTCAACAGAAACGTCACAGTTTAAGTTTTAAAAAGTTTTTAGTCTGGGGATGTCTTGACTAGAAAATATACAGGTTTGTCCTGAATGCAGAAAATAAAATCTTTGGTAAACACTTGCCCGTCTGTGAGTTTATAAAAGGAAGTAGCAAAAACTTTAAACATCTATACTGTGGACTTACATCTACCACGGGGTTCTCTGGAGGTCTGTCAGGCCGCTTCACTCGTCCTTTCACCTTCATCTTCTTCCCGGGTTTCCCATCCTCTCCCATCATCAGCTCTCTGAAACAAACACACAGTTAGCGAGGCGATAAGTGTTGGTTATGAGTGTATATTAGTGTGTATGTGAATCAAACCACATTTTTAAAAAAGGTGCCGTCCCACATCTTTGTCTCACCTGTGGTTCCAATACTGCAACTTGTAGGGGTCAAACTCTGGTATGTCCATGTCCTCGGCCTCCCAGGTCGCCTGGTCGTACGGCAGCTCTCTCCACTTGATCAGGTAGTGGATGTTATTCTTCCTGTCCACACTGGAAAACACAGACAGGAGAAGGAAAAATTAAATTTCATTCAAGTTATTTACATGTTTGGCAAACAATTCACTGCAGAAAAGTAAAGCAGGACACAAATAACTAAAATATTTCACATCTAAGCAAACACTTGAAATCTTGGATAAAAGTAGTGCTGCATTTTAAATTAAAGTATCATTAATGGAATATATTAATATATAAATGTAAAGTGAAAGATGTAATGAAAACGATTTAGTATCATTTAATAAATGATGAGAGGTAGACAAAACATCATTCAAAAGAAACTGGCCAGGACAAAGTGGGGGAGGCCAAACTCAAGAATTATGCTTCTAAAATAAAACTTTGATTTAGTGGTGCATCTTCTGAAGGGAACATACAGATATTTATGAATAGATATTACCATAAAGATCTTAAAGCTGTTATTTTATTGTAAGTAAGATAAAAGGTAGCCTGTGTTTTGTCATATTTAAAAGAAAATACTGTCATTAAAGTTTGTTTCTTCTTCTACATGTAAAGTCTTCTAAAGTCAGAGATGTGTGCCCACCTGTGGTTGAGGATGCGGTGGACCATCAGCCACTCAAACTTGATTCCAAAGCGGAGGTATTTCTCTTCCAGCTGTGCGTACATGGGGTCCTTGTTCTTCCTTTTAACGCTCTTGTCCTCCTCACCCTCGCCAAAGTCGATGGGCGGCGGCTCGTCCATGTCGTTCTTCCTCTGGTAGTTTCTGAACATCACCTGGCAATGGAGCTCAAGCTGGGGGAAGAGGAAGAGAAGAGGAATGTTAGAGGAGAAATGTCCGGTCATGTGTATGAAACAGGGTTAATTTCTTTCCTCTACACACCTGCAGCTCTGTGACCCAGGAGCAGTGCCAGTACGACATGTTGGACCACTTGGCGAAGAACTCTCTCTCCGGCCGCCCTGCCAGCGGGGCGGGATCGGGGGCATCAGCTGGTAGGTCTGGAGGGCGAGGGACCGGCGTCGGGGCGGGAGCATCACCCCACCGCCATGTCAGGATCTTCTGGACCTTCCCCTTCATGGGTGGACACTGCAGGAGAAGAAAGAAGAAAATAAAACTTAAGTGTTCACGCTTTTCTTTTTTAGTTGCAGCTCTACTTCCGTGTTTTAAAATTTCTCTGTAGAGACCACAAAGCCTTTCCACAACACTTCTGAATTCATCAGTTACGCTTAAGATGTGATAAAAGATGTGCTTCATGTTTTTCTGGTTACGCAGAATCTTAGTGTTTCTCTGCTTTGGTTTCTTGAGTCAGCTGCGCAATGATTTTTTTAAACCAATAAACAAGCCATGCTGACGTAAACGGGCACAGAAATACCTCCTGGAGCAAAAATACGCGCTGGTCAATGAATAAACTTTGCCACTCTGACGGGTCAAAGTGTCAAAGAGTGTTTGGGCGACTCACCGTGCAGCGGGGGCAGATCCACTCTCCATTGGGGATCTCTGGGAGCGGCGGGTTGAGGCAGTGGATGTGGTAGGACGACGGGCAGGAGTCGCAGCAAAGCAGCTCTCCTCCGTCTTTACACACCCTGCAGAACTCCATGTGGTGGTCATCCTCCTCCATCTCTCCAGTGTCGCCATTATCCTCATCGCCCTCTGAGCCCTCCTCCCTGGCCTCCCACTGGATGCCCTCCTTCTCCTGGAATTGGGAGAGACAACAGAAAAAATTTGGTATTTTACTTCACAAGTTCTTGTTCTGTTCAACTTGGACTGGATTATTTGGATATTAAAAAAATATGTTTTGTGATAATTACTAGGGGTGGGAATTGTCAGTCACCTCTTGATTCATCTTGATGCATCTCAGTTTCAGATTTCTATCCATGGTTTATTTTTCTCAATCAGCAATACAAACAAGTGTGGCCAAACATCGTCTTTTAAAAAAGCCGGTGATGGTTCTTGATTTCTTTTGTCTCTTGCAGCTGCTCCGCCATTGTATTGCTATTGGTTTTAAAATGGAAACGCGGCGACACGCTTTTTACACAGCGGCAGCACCAAACTCCAGAAATGACAGTCTGTTGGAAACTGATCTGATAATTCGATTAGAGACTTTACTGCATCGATGCAGAATCATTCAACAAAGCGAGGCATTGTAGAATTCATTATTTCCCCCCCGCTATGCTTAACAATTATTTTAAGTTCTTGTTCTGTTAAACTGAAAAAATCTTGATTTGAGAATTTTGATTTATGTTTTATGAGAGTAGAAACCATCTGCGGTAATGATTGCACGCTTAACTGAACCAACCACATTTATCGACATCCAGAACAGCCAAACTCTAAGGATGGAGTGAAGCTGCTTACACAGTGTGGGCAGCTCCAGGTGCCCTCGGGGGCTTTCTCCATGTCAGGGTCCAGGCAGACCATGTGATATGCTCTGGGGCAGGTGTCACACAGGATGATCTCTCCACCCTGCTGGCAAACCTCACAGTAGTCCTGGTGGTCCGTCTCATAGCCGTCACCATCCTCTGCTTCTGAGTAAGAGAGGAAACACTTTTACCAAAACACGTCACATTAACCAAACACACAGGATGTGATGCACGCTGTGATCCAAGCCCAACATTTATGACACTTCGCTGCATGTTTGTTTTGTTTTTTTTTTTGCCAGAAGAAACCCATGTGTCATTTTTTCCCCCCTCAACAGCACATTTTATCAATAACACCAACAGACTGAAAATGAAGGGTTCACAGGTAAAAAATAAATGTCTATATTGGCAGGTAAAAACGATCTTTAATGCTCATTTGTGAATGTTTACTAGAACCTTCCAGGTCTTGATGGATGGCTTTTACATTTTGTCAGAGTTGTAGCCATTTTGAGCAGCAAAAACATAGCAAGTAGCAAACATAAAATACTATGTGCATATATTAGCAGATTTCTAGAGGTGTTGTTGCTGCAAATAACCCTAACCTTTCACCTCAGATCCTCAAAGACTAAACAAAACAACGCAACTGCACTGAATGGGATTTCCACAACCAGGCTGCGGACTTGTTGACCTCTTTCAGCTACCAATCTGAATTCATCTGTAACTTGTCAGGGCGGTGCTTCAGTCTTATGATAGTGGCTACGGAGGATGCGTCAGTAGGCGACAACCCAGACCAAGATGTCGTTGTTCTAAATATACCAAACTCCGCTGACTCAGTCATAGTGACTAATGTGTGTATGTGCATACACCTCCTCACGTTGTTGTGCATTCCTCAGATTTAACGCTTTACCCTACATGCAGTCATTACCACTCACCACTGTGTGTTTAACCTGCAATCTGTAACCTGAAGGCTCCTCCAGGTGTTCACAGCTCAACAGCTAAAGCACGAAACAACCACGGTAATGCCCACAGGTTACATAAAAACTACTACTACTACTACTAAGGAGTAAAAAGAGGATGATGACGAAGAAGACGACTGAATTTAAGAGCAGATGCTTTAGAAAAAAAGTGTGAAGACGTACCTTTCTTTTTCTTGGGTTTGCTCTTGGACGGCTTCTTTTTGCTGCGGCTGCTGCGGCTGTTGGATCCCTCCGAGACGGAGACGCTGTTCATGCTGCCATCCTCGAAATCGCTGTCCACATCAGGCTCATCCTCCTCGCTCTATACAACACCAGAGATTCGTGTATTAAAAACACATCGCTGTGAGAATCTCAACTGTATGAAGTCACACAAGTAAAGTGCAAGAGACGGAGAGAGGGAAAAAAGGATCGTACTGATGAGCGTTTCCGCTTGCTGTTGAAGCCTCCCAGTTTGATCTTGAGAGGAGCCACTTTCTTGGTCTTTGCGTTATTCTTCTTCTCTTGTGGTTTCGGCGCAGGTTTTGACTTCTTGCGGGCGTTGGGACCTGCCGACAAAAAACAGAAAGGTGGAAACTCAGTCACGCAAAGGAGGTAAGAATGAGGAACAGCTCGAGATCTACAAACTGGGTGACAGAACGAACCAGTAATTATAAAGGACAAGTGATTTCCTAAAAATGAGCCACTTCCTTAGATAGAAATTCCCCCTGACATTTGCTCTAATAGCAGAAAAATGATCTGATTGTAATATCCAAATCCAGCGTTAATGTTTCTGGGTATATCACCATACCTTTGCCTTCCTTTGTCTTGGCCTTGCGTAGTGGTGGTGGGGGGGGTTGCTGAGGCTCTGCTGGGGCCGGCGGTGGCACAGCAGCCGGGGCGACCTCCGCCACCATGGTGTCAACAGCAGCCGGTACATTGGCGGTGGCTAGTGCTGCGTTGGCAGCAGCGGCTCCCCTCAGGGGGTTGTTGGTGCTGAACTCGCGCCACTTGGCGCCCAAAACCATCATCATCTTGGACACGGCGATCTTGGGGTTCTTGGCTGCGATGAGGGGCCTGGAAGTGAGGGAAATAAAAAAATTAGATGCGTTTTGAATCCAATTTTTTACACATCCTCAGCATCCTCATGTTAGATTTTTGATAAAATTTCCTTCCAAAACTTCTCATAAGAGAAAGACAAACAACAGTAACTCGTATAATACGGGAAATATCTCCTGTAAAACTATTTTAAGAGAGCACTACATACCAAAGACATGTGAAAGTTTCCCTGGCACCATTGGCTGATTTTGCTAAATGCAGTTGAATTTCCCATCACATTGTTAGCTTTGTGTGAGTGGAGCGGAGTGAATCTACTACCTGACGAACTGGCTGAACGCCTTGTAGTTAGTCAGAGAGCGGTAGTCTTCCTCAGTGAAGACGTGGTCAATGTCCTCCATGCCCCAGTCATCGAGCAGCTGGGACGACGACTTTGGCTCCTGCAGGAAACAGCCAATGACAACAAGCTTCATTAATACCAGTATGTGAATATAATGCTTGTGTAAAAACAACAATCACTAAAACTCCACGACATGCACTAAAAAGAGACTAAAAGTTGGTAAATTTACATTGTTCACTTTATCACATGCAGGTAAGACACTGAAAAGTTTGCGAGTGAAAAGGCACTGAGCTGGTCTTCTTCCTGCTTAAACTTGTTGTTCTTATTCTTAAAAAAATATCGTGGTCCATAAAGGTTTAGCTGACAAACTCAAAGTTTCAAATAACTTTACCCAGACAGCACAACAGCCTCTGGTGATATAATTACAGTACATACTTCACAATCGACAAACTGCACAGCACGTTTTCTCACAACCACATTAAATCACCACCTGAGGGGTTGTCAGTACTAATCTGATCAATTGATTGGATGATGACTGTGTGAAGGAGAACCTGGTTTAGCAGACAAGTCCCAACATGTGTGAAGCTGTCCTGCCCATTATTCAATATGTGCTGAACAGATGACACAGTTGGTGCCGAGTATTTTTCTGAACATAGAGGACATTTTATCCAAGAAGCTCCCGCTGGATGATTACGGCATTGACTGATCATGCACCGACCAGGTGGCGAACACGACGGACCAACTGTGTGTTTTTAAAAAAAAAAAAACACTGTGGCGTACCTGCGCATCACAAAAGCAAAACCTTCCACCTCTTTACAATTTCCCTCCCTGCACGTCAGCAGCCGCCATTACTGTACCTCACAATAAACTAAATGATTATTCCGCAGATTCTTACGTTATCTGCAGCTCCATAGTCCCCACACAATTTCTTCTGGAATAAATGGTGATTATTTTGTTGTTGTCGTCAGACTACATTTTCATGGTTATGAGGTTTAAGTGGTTGGTGATGAGGGTCTGAAATTAGCAACCACCAGCAAACAGCGCCGAAAATCTGATGAGTCCATTTGGATTTCAGTCTGTTAATTATCGATTTCTTGTTACTTCTTACGTTAAATGATGAATCTTAAAAACATGGAAAAATAATTCATAATACACTAATTACAGGAGTACAACATAAAGCTCTTTGTCACTTCCGATTTTGAATCATCATGTATAGATACTGCATGCTGAAACTGCGGCTGTAACTAATCATTAAAGTCAATAAAATATGAGCGTAGAGAAAAATCAATGTTTTGCAATAATAATTTCCCAGAGCTTGAGTTAACATCTTCAGATTGAACACATCCAAACCACAAATATATTCAGTTTACTTTCACAAAAGACAAAAGAAAAGCAGCAAATCCTCATAAAAAGATGGAAGCTAATAGATCCTTGTAAATTTTTTGTTAATCTAAATGAACCGTTACAGCTTTGTATTAAAACATGCCTCAGAGCGGTCGCCTGTTGTGGTGATATATTTCAATATTTTGGCCACTAAAACCAGTTTCTTGCAGATTGGAGCGCATTGCCTGAAGTTTAAAAAGGCCCAGAGAAGCAGGTGAGCAGTAATTTCGCAGAACAGGTTGATGTAAACCACGCGTTTCACCAAATCAGCTTCCCATTTCGACGTCTTACAAAGCAAGCTGCAGTCTGGATAGAGGGCGTCTCTGCCAATGAATTAAAATGTGTTTATCTAACAAAAAAAAAAAAAAAAAAAAAGGGAAAAAATAAAATAAAAGGGTCAGTGCAGAGCGGTGCTAGGCAGGGTTGCCATGGTAACAGCATATATGCATCACACACACACACACACACTTACACACCCCACGCCACCCCTTGCATAAGTGTGTCATTAACTACAAGGCCCCCTATTGGCCGTCGGGCTTCAAGTCCACCACCAGACGCAGCTTCTTTGTTTAAGCGTCGCTCATATCACACACCTCTGGTTATCAAAGCGTGACCGACTCCATTACAGGTAAGCAGTCAAAAAGGTGCTCATCTGGAGCAAACAAAGGGCTGCTGCAAAAGTTATATTCAAAAAAAAAAAAAAAAAGGGGCGGGGGGAGAAATTAGAAAATGGATGACACCACGGATGCTTCAACATTTTTACCACAAAAACCCGCAAACCCTTCAACGGCTTCAGTTTCGAGATGCATCTGCGTTGTTTGGTTTTAGCTCGTTAACTACTACTCACATATGTTATTATTTATATCATAATTAAATATTTAGCTAAAGATGCTGTTATGTTTTTAGAAATCTGAATGTAGGTATTCTTTGGAAACTCCAGTCCAGGGTGCTTATTGGTGTCCCTTCATTTGTGTGTGCTATGAAAATCTACCAGCAGACCCTGAAAACATGGACATCTGATGCTTATTTTTTTGTCAAAGTGACCTTATAGGTATGTGGTAATGCAGTGAGGAGCATTTAAATTTGCATTAATTTTGGTCAGTATTAACACAGCTGTGTTCAAGAGTCTGCACACTGACTGTCAGGATGAAGAAAAGGAAAAACGAAAATCTAAAATAGGTTTAGAAGATGTTAAGTAAAATCATCAGAGCTAAAATATGCAGACCCACTTCAGAGGAGTTTTAAAAGAAGCGAATCCAATTTATCAATTTAATTACATTCCACACAACTATGCATGAAACCTTGTTCAAATGAATTACAGAAAGTCATTACAATTCTTCAGTTTCTGGGGGTTCAAAGAAAACTTTGTGTGTGTGACTCTGGTGTAAGTGCAGAGTCACAGCTCTGAGAAAAGATTAATGCTCTCCTACTAATTCTTTCCAAGAATTAAGCTGTTTTCAGTGCACATGTATGTTTTGAGAAACTTCCTCAAAACAACTTTCACCCCTCAAACACCCAGCCTGGTTTTCCTCACCAAGCTGTCGTCATCGTCATCATCCTCGTCGTCTTCGGGCTCCGGGTCTTTCTTCTTGGAGACGCTCCTTTCGGCCCCTCCGCTGCTCCTCTTCTTCTCTCTGCCGCTGCTGGCTCTCTTCTTCTTCTTGCGTCCTGGAGTGTAGTCACTGCCCTCGCTGTCGGAGCGCTGGGCAGGGCCGCCATCTTCCGCCTCCTCCACCCCACCAACGTCCATGGGCTCCGGGGAACTGATGGGAAGCTCCTGCAACGAGGGGAGCAAAGACAGAGGTCAACAAACCAAAACCAAAATGTTTGAGAATAATGGGAACTAAACTAAAATCCTCCCTGGAGTTTGAAGAGATTCTCTTACAAGAAAATGAAAAAAATGAAAAACACTTTTTTGTAAAGAAACACAGGAATATGATTTATTTAAATTCTAAAAAATGGAATAAGTAGATTTTATAAAAAGCATCAACTTTCAAAGTGCTCTCTTGTTGTTAGATTTATTATCCATAAAAGATTATAGCTTTAATTGCACTTCTGACCCCTACAAATCCTACAGATGCTGCAGAAAAACTCTGTCTGACTTAAAGAATGGTTGAAGAGATGCAAGAAATAAGTCATTAAGACAGTTGTGAAGTGTTTTTAAAAAACATGTCATTCACAAATACGAAACATTAGAAAGAAGTTAAAAGTTGTGTCAATTAAATTGTATGAGTCTGAGCAGCTTATCCACCAAGTATTGTGTAATCATAACCCAGAAAATTTGACTTTACTGGATGTTTTGCCTACATGAGAAGATTATCAGTCTGCAGACAATCATGCTTTTTATTGCATGTGAAGCTTAACTAATAGTATTTCTTTAGATATTTTTCTAAAAGACCTGCATCCTCACCTCTCTGCGTGACCGCCTCTTGCTGCCTTTGCTCTCTCTGCTCTTCTTTGCCTTCTTCTTCTTCTTCACCTTCGGAGTCTCGTTCTCGGAGATCTCCTCCTCTTCATCGTCTGCAAAAATCAGACATTTCACAGTTAAAACTTACACTCAGGAGCGACCGTGTGCATGTGTGTTTGTGTATTTGGGCCCTGTGATGACATTATTAAAGAGGCGAGCAGTGACAACTGTATCAGCATATCCGGCTGTAAAAAACACGAGCGACACGTTGGTGACTTTTTGGCTGTGGTTCGGTTTGGTTATAGAGCCGGCCAAATCGTCAGGTAAAAACAACTAACTGTCATTTAGGAGCTTCTCTCACAGACACACATTAATCCCTCTGCCTTTGGTGGTGACAACTAACTGTTAACACAAGACCGAGAGCAAAGTTTTTATTTGAACAGGATAATTGAACCTCTTTTCACCCCTACCAGGCTGCGACCACACTCACCTGGTGGTTTATGGTTATGGTTATTAAAGCGGTTTGTGATTAGACAACTGGAGTAAAAACCAAGACTAGTAGAAGATAAGCTCGCGGTTTGAGTTACCACCCCGTTTCAATAAGTTGCTCTCAGGGGGGGTTGATTGAAATCGGTTTGCCTTAGTCATTTACAACTGGTTAGTCATTAAGATTTAGCACACACTCCTGCAGGCTTCAGTCCTGGCTCTGTCTCGCCGCGGCTCCGAAGAGAAGTGCAGTGGCACTCAGAGCCTATTAATGTAATTGACTATGGTAAAAAGTAAATGGCAAGTTGCCATTAAGATGCACCTGGTGAGGGAGAAGTTTTAATGTGATGAGCTTTTTTAGGTCATATAAAGGAGACCGAGTTGTGTGTATGTGGGAGGGAGCTCGACTGGAAAAAAAAATCAAGTGGGAGAGAAATCATGTTTAAGTAACGTTAAGCGAATCCAGAGCTCACACTGAGGTTACCTGTAAACACTGATGTGTGTGAGCTTCTACTCAATGTGAGGTTTGAGAATTTAAGGTTTTGTATAGTTTTTTTCTTGAAGCATCTTAAAATCTTACTCTTATAATGCTTTGATGAGAGTTTTATAAAACTATGACTCAAATCACAACGTGACTTATCTGGATTGAGACATTACCTACTTTAAATTTGCGTTCCTACAGACCAGGTTAAAAAAACACAACTAAGAGCATTAAACAGCCTATTTATTATCAGCTGTGCAAAAAAAACCCCACCAACAAATACTGTGAAATCTTCACAATCAGCGTACAGATATCTGACTTACGACTGATAACTAATGATTATTTCTTTTAATCGGCTGATTATTTATTTAGTCTGTAAAAAACATTAGAATGGCTGACCTCATCGAATAATGTTTGATCACAGTAAAATCAATATATTTGGCTTTTCTACTAACAAACATCTGAAGGTTTCAACCTGGACTCTGAAACTGAGACGTCATTTTCTTCTCACAAGTTATAATGAAAAATCAATTATGTAAATATTGATCCATCTACTTGAGCATTGACTTCAACTTGTTTCAAAGCAAGTTTCTATCTGAATCTGATATCCAGAGGCTGATATCAGAAGCTGACAAAACAAACTGAAAAGGATCAACAACGTGCATTTATGTGTGCTTTCACCTCTTTTTTTAGTTCCAGTTTGCATGAAAGTTTTTTCACAGCATCTCTTACTTTACTTGCAGTGTCTGATAGAAAACAAACATTAACCAATTAAAAAGGAACGATAAAGTTTAGGTGTGTGTTTTAAACCTCTTTTTAGCAGGCGTCTCCCTCGGTTTGTTTACACAGCATCACGTGACATTTGTAAGAAATGACTATTTGATTAATAAAAAGCAGCTTTTGAGTCCATTTTAAACAGACAACTGACAATTCTTAAACTAAATAATTAAACCAATAATGTAAATAATGATGAGTTGCAGCTCTACTATCTCTAGTTGTCTGTCTGATATCAAGCACGGACAGAAAACAAACATTAACCGTTGATTCATCGCATTGAAATCCAATTAAAGAGGAATAATTAACATGCATTTCTGTGCATTTTTGCTTCTTTTTTAGACAGTGTTTCTATTTATGTTTGCGGGCCAGTTTGTTTACGCAGCATCACGTGAGGTCTATGAGAAAATTAGTGTTTATTTGATGAATAAAAGCAGCTTTTTAGTTTATTTTAACAGTTAAATCGAATGTGTAGCTTGTAGCTGAGACCATGTGCATCTCCAGTTTTAGTGTCCGACATCAGGAGCTGATAGAAAACTAACATCAACCAGTTAAAAAGAAACAAAGTTCATACTTCATTTTAAGCAGGCTTCTCTTTGTTTACACAGCATCGTGTGTGATATTTATAAGAAATTAAGTCTTTATTTGATGAATAAAAAGCAGCTTTTAGAGTCGATTTAACACTACTATCAAAGCAAACTTATATCAGAGTCTTTGTGCTGTAGTGTCTGATATCAGGAGCTGATAGAAAAAGATTTACCATCGTTTCATCGCATCGAAAATCCAATTAAACAGGAATAAAATCGTGTATTAATGTGAATTATTGCTTCTTTTTTAAGATGCTTTTCCATTAATTTGCACACCGGTTTGTTTACATTGCACCACATGTGACATTTAGAGGAAATGGCTCTTTATTTAATGAATAAAAACAGCTTTTAAGTCCACACTTAGATCTAACTTGCAGGACTATTTGTTCTCAACATCTCCCCCACGCTCGCGTTTTCAACACTGTAAACAAAACACATCATCTCCGACCCATCAGGTGTGGAAAACTGACAAGTAAACCCCCACATAAACATACATAAGATATTTTTAACCCTGCATCTTATTTCTACTTTAAGGAAAACACACACATACACACACACAGTGACCGGCCATGAGGAGGGGAAATCTCCTGAGCGTCATCCACCGGCTGCTAAGCTAACTGGCTGCCTCCATCTTGTCATCGACACGTAAAGAAACACCGGTAGCTGCCTTTAATAATAATAATAGTGACAATAATAACATTACACACAGGGGCAAATACAATTAAACCACCTCCATGTGTGTGTAAAACAGTTATACACCAACCTAAAATAATAATAATCTTAAAAATACTCCGAAAAAGCATGCCGAGTTAGCAAGTAATGTAGCCGCTGCTAACCCGGTAGTCCGTTAGCTTCATGCTAACTAGCCGTGATTGATTTGAATGCGCGTTTGAGCTAGCGCGTTAGCATCCGTGTGAATAACATTAGCAGATTACGGCTAACAAAAAAAGCCCCGGTTTCTTACCGTGAAGCAGCCGGTCGTCGTCGGGGGCTCCGTACTCGTCCCTGTCATCGTCGCTTCCAGACATAACCATGAAAACAACTCTGGTCTTTCAGTCGGCTCGGCCAACTAAAAGAATAAAAACTTTTATGGAGAGTCCCGCGTCTGCTCCGGCGTTTGTTTGAAAAAAAGAGGAGAGAAAGAAAGAAGAAAACGGAAGTGGAGATTTAGCGAAACACTCTTATAAACACTCACATAAACAGTCACATCCCCGGGTGGTAAATTTAACTTTGTTGTGCTTTAAGTTTGCCAGAAGATTATCTCCAATTTCTCCCTCTTTTCTTTCACTCCATCTCTTGACATCTTCCGAGCTATTAGCATGCGTGCTAACCGGCGCACACTAATCAAGATTTTCAAAAGAAAACGCACACTTAAAATAAAAAAATAAGATGATGATTATTGTTGTTATAATAATGTGCATAACACCGCAGAGGCATAGCTCACCTTTCTTCTCAGGTGATTTTTAACCAAGCAAGTAAAACTGAGATACTCACAACTTGATTCACACTGCTTTCCCCCAAAAACTCCAGTTTTGTCAATCAATCAATCAATCAATCAATAAATAGTTGGAAGCTTTTTTCCCCTCTGTCTCTCTCTTTCTTTTTTTCTTTTCTTTGTTAACACACTCACTATTTTAATTTTTCTTTTTTTTGTGGTGGTGGTGTGCGCACGACGACTGCTGTCTCCTCTTTGCCTCGCACACTATACACACACCCTATGCGCGCGCACACACACACAAAGAGATGAGGGGGGGGGCAGGCATCCCATAATATGCCCCCCACACACACACACACACACACACACACTTCTCTCACCCCTCCCCCACTCTGCATAGTTACCTTGCAACGTACAGACCATAATAGTCAACTCACCCCTCCCTCCCTCTACAGTCTCTTCTTCCCATTCCTCCATGCACCCCCCCCCACCCCCACCTCACCTCCCCACCTCCCTCCCTTCCTCCCTTAGCAACCGAGGTTACCATGGAGACGCTCACCCACCCACCCCCGTGCGTGCGTGCGTGTGAGTGAGTGTGCGTGCATCCCATAATAATAGTAATGAGCGCAGTCACTGACATCCCTCAATGAGCATAACTCCAAAAAGAGAGATAGGGAGAAAGGAGGAGGAGGAGGGTGGTGTGTGTGTGTGTGTGTGTTGAGGGAGGAGGGTAAATGTTGAGTGAGTGGTAGTGGTTATGTGTAGGGGGTAAAAAAAAAGGAAAAGCCGAAAAGCCATGGCACATGGCAACTGTGTGTGCCACATGACTCCTTAACTTGAGTGTGCATGTTTGCATGTATGCGCAGGCACTGTACTGTATATGGGGCGTGTGTGTGCAAAGTGCAACGCCGGGCGGGCTTGGCGACCACCTTTAAAAGGGGGTGTGAGTTTGCAGGGGTGAGGGGGGGATAAAAAAAAAAAAAAGTCAGGGGTGACACCTGGGGTCAACGACATGCATGATTTTTAATATGAGCTGCAATGCAATGTTTTTTTTGTTTTCATCACTTTTTGAAAAAAGTTGCACATGCAAGAAGGTAAAGAAGTCAGATTACATGCACAGCCTTCTTTTGAGAGGGGGGGGTCGGCTGTGGTGCTGGAGGTCACAGAGGTCAAACTGTCGTCTAAACCTTCAAGTCTGCTGCTTTTAACCCCCCCCCCACCCTCCTTTCTACCCCTCAAAACAAGAACCAGGGAGCCCAGAAGTACAAGAGCCAAGCCAACAGCTGAGTTAAGCTGTCTGCACACACACACACACACACACACACACACTTGCTCCACAGGCTGCTTGGAAAATGCATTGCAGTCAATGGTGGGAAAAACGTCTGGGTCCTAGACAGTATTTTCCCACCGTTGACTGTCTGCAGCACATTTACGCTGCAAAAAAAGCAGAAGTGTTTGCGCGCCGTGTTGCGGAGAAGCTTCAGAGTGACGTTTCACTACGTGGGAAATCAACGGCGTGCATGTCGGCTAATGGGGGGGTCGTGTATTTGGGGCCCACGACGCGCCAAAACGATGTTATGCATTGTTGTTGTTGTTGTACGCTACCTCGCACCCTACTGCTTTAACAGTATTATATTTCTATCTATATTTTACTTATTTCAGTTTTATATTTCATCTTATATACTTTTCTTTTCCTATACTTTGACCTTTAGACATTTTTACTTGTGTGATTTTATTTCCACATATTATCTGTCACTTTCATTGCCAGTGATTGCTTTGTGTAATCGTTATGCACTTGACAAGTAAAAATCTTGCAAACAAATCAGCGCCACTGATGCTGCTTAAGGTGCCCAAAAATCTGCAAAAAAAGCCCAAATTCAACAGCAAAAAGTTTGTCATGTTGCCAAAAGTATGTGGACACTCACGGCGTTACATTAGAAGGAGCAATTTTACATTTTGATCTCCTTCGTATCTTCTCCATATTCTGTGAGCACCAACAGGCCGATGAGCTCCGTGATGACTCTGCTGTGAACCACCGGCGAGAAAAACGTCTCAAAATGATGTAAAATTCTATTAAAAGCGCGTCAGCTCCAAAGAGCGGCTGCACAAAGACGATCACGCATCAACACACCTTTCGTTGGACCTCTTATTTATATATTTAAGGTACTTTTTATACACTTGACGTACACTCAGTCGCCCGTCCGTAAGTCCTCCTTTTGTGAAGGTTAAATGTTGAATTGTTGTGGTTCTGCAGCCTTCATTGGTATAAACCGGTTGGACAAAATAATAGAAACATTTAAAGGATAATCCCACTTAGTTATTGATCTTGAGACAAACAGTAGAGACATACTGTTAATGTTACAGAGACGTTATTATTTGTATGTATTTGATTGGCTGACAGTCTGATTGTCTTAATCTCATTTTGTACTTTTTGATTTTACTGTCTAATTTGTAATATTGTGGATTTTATATTTAATTTATACCTCACACTTGTGGTACTTTTGCACCAACTTATCAACACAGATTCTTTGAGTGTGAAAAAATTCAATTAGCAATGACATGATGTGACAAACGTTGCACCTTGTTTTTTTTTTTTTTGCACCAGTATTTTTTTTTGTTGTTGGAGTACCTGTGTTGGGAGGAGGCCATGTTTTTTCCTGTTGAGGATCTTAACGCAGCCTTATTAGTAAAGTTAGCCACTGATGTCGGCCGATCACCTGGCTCACAGTCGGCATCAAAAATCAAAAAGGTCACGTTTTTCCACATCAAACTGGGAAATCTTTACACAGCTGGCTTTGTGCATGGGAAATGCACAAATGTCTAAAATATCATCTTATGCTGCTGCATTATAATTTCTCCTGACTCTTAGGCTGTGTAGGCTGCTTGTGAATAATGTTGTTTGATGTATTCTTTCAAGCACATTATTTTTTCACTGCACTGGAACAACTGACGTCATTTGACCACGCCACGAGAAGGTTAATGAGAATAGGACGTTTCTGAGCCCCTAAACACGAGAAAACCGCCTGCAGATAAAATGTACGCAACTACATCATAAGTAGAACATACAGGAGAATATCTGGTTTGGAAATAAAGACCACAGCTGATGATCTTTTAACATTATGAGTGACTTTTTGTGCAGAAAAAACCACCAGCGTTTTGAGCAGCAGTGACCTCTGCACAATGACGCAATGGATTAGTCATTATATCGCAACGCATGACGTGATTGTGTCTTTTTTTTCCCTGCGAAATTGTAAAATTACCACCGCTACAAGACTGTTTTTTAATCTACGGAGGACCTAACGAGTGTAGTAACAAATTATTCATGTCAGCATATTGTTGCAGCGCCCTGACACTTTGGCTTTTAACCCACTTCAAGCTGTCGCCCTCCCCTCGCTCGGCTGAGCTAAAGGCCTCTCTCCCTCTGGCCTCCTTTCCTTTACAGTCGCCTCTGACTCAGCACACCTTTTTATTGTGACGCTTTCTCTTTTGGCCTCTTTTTTCCCCCTTTGTCCTCCCACCGGGCCAGAGAACCCTTCCCTCGCCTCATCCCGACACAAAGAATGACTTAAAAAAAAAAAAAAACAAGTTCTCTGTCTTTCTCTTTTTTCCTCATTTCTCTCTCTCTCCTCTCGGTTTGCATCTTTTCCCCCCTCCCCCACACTTCTCCTTTGCCTGACTATGGACACAGTGTTCATGTGTGCATTTAGGGAGGTGGAGGGAAGGGGGGCTGAAATGGGAGGATTGAGGGGGGGTAACATCCCATAATCACCAATCAGAAGGATGCACTGGGGGCAGTTGTCATAGAAGAAACTCTCGAGCACGACTCTTGAATCTTGACGCCCCTCCCACCACCACACTCATGCAGAATTGCATATCACATAATGATAATAATATCATTTCTGAGGCAAAAAGGGAAAAAAAGGAGGAGGCGGGGGGATGTGTGGGGTGTGTGTGTGTGTGTGTGGGGGGGGGTATAGACCATAATAGTGCTCCTGTGCTGCTGGTCGCATGCCATGGAGATAAGCAGGAGGGGGGGTGATGGTGGTGGTGGAGGAGGGTTACAGGCGGGGTCAGATTATCATGTCAAGTCAAAATGCATACCATAATACTTCTTGACTGCCCCCCACCACCACCACCACCACCCCTCCCTCCCCAGCTCAGACAGCATCTCCAGCTCCACCTATCCTGCCCCGCAGTACACGCTCTGAGGCTGCACCAGATAAAAAAAGTGCAAATGGATTTGATCAGACCCAACATGTCTGCCGCACGAGATAACACGCAGCAGCAGTTGACAGATGGAGAAAACAAATAATAATGATTCAAAAAAAAAGGTGGTGGTGGTGGTGGTGGGGGGTTAGGGTTAGGGTTAGGGGGGGGTAATTTGATTCGAGGTTGTCGGGATCCCAGACGGCTCAGATGGAGTTCAAAATCTGCCCCGTGACCTCTTCATCCTCTGTCGCCTTTTTCATAACTGTGTCATCTCCCAGTCTTACCCTGCACGTTACGAAGAACAGATTAATAAAGCAGAGACTTGTCCGTTGCTCAAACTCTCACCATGTTTGAATCTTCCTCGCTGCACAGCCAGAACGTGTGATTTACATGCTCATATAGTCTAGACAGTTCCAATAAAGTTTGTTCAGACAATACAAAAGCATTTGCAACAGTCTTGAGGAAAAGACATAAATACTTTGTGCAATTGTAATGAATAGAGAAAGACAGAGGAAAAAACAGAAAGCTACAGATTCGGAGCTGAAGATGCAGACGGTCGGCTGTGAGGCGAAGTTCAGTTTTATGTCACAGGCTCAGTTTTAACATGTAAAATACCACTCCAATAAGTTAGTATTTCTTAAGACAAGCTCAATGCCCTTTATAACAGATATTCTGACAGCAGTCATCAGACCGTGGAGCTGCTCAGACTGCAGACTGCAGCTTCTAACTAACACACCACAAACGTCCGACTGTTCAGGCGATTAATCGATCGTTGTGTGTTTAATGACGACCGATCTATCAGAAATTCAGTCTGATTGTAAAATTAGTCAGGTTGTATGGTGCAAGTATAAAAGTCTACAGCCATGTGCACAAAATAACAACAACAAGAGTTTGGTTAGTTTCTATTTTCATTCGATAAACATCCAGTTATTTGCTTTTCTTACTTCTTTTTTCTTATCTGTACTTATTTACGTCTTTGTGCCGCTCTTATCTTAGCTCAAAACCACAAATGCCAAGGTCATGGTGGCAGTAGAGGAAAAGTCACCAAAGTCAGAAGGATTCATCCTCTGGAAACCAGAAACTTAAATTTTGCGTCTATCCATCCAGTAAACTTTGAGATATCTCCCCAGATAAGTCGAAATTTTGTGGAAAATGTATTTAACATTCACTCGTTTCAGCTGCTCAAATGTGAAGATTTGCTGCTTTTTTCTCTGTTTTATATAATTACAAGCGGAATATCTGCAGATTGAAACTCCGGACGATTGTTTCTCAATTGCACAGAGATGGAAATTTTCCAACTCGCCGGTCTGTTGTAATACATTTCTGTCATGGCTGGAGCACGCCTGTCCCTCCCAGTCCCGATCTGACTGGTCCCAGCGAGGACAGTGTGGGAGCAGCAAGTCTGTCAGGCCCGAAGCCAAAAATCCAGCTGTTGTGTGTGTGCAAAGAAATGATTTTTCACCCTGTTTCTTTTTTTGGTGCAGCTTCGAATCGATGCCGATCAAGCTCCCGTGTCAGGTTACCTTTTTAAAAAGGTCTGAAACGGTTTATCAACTGACTGGAAATTAATTTTAAAAGACACAAGAAGACGCAGCAGAGGATCTACAGTGTGGCAAACAAGGCAAACCACAGCTCATAAACACGTTCACGGCTCCATCGCCGCCTCAATAATTTACATTAGACGGGGGACAGGGGGTGTATTGTGCTCGTTCAGATAGTTTGCCAGTGAAGTTTTTTTTTTTCCTTTTTTTTGATGAATTCCCAGCCGCTCACTCGTCCTCTGTGTCTTTGTGCCGCCTCATCTCTCTCTCTCTCGGGTCTCGCTGCCTTCTTGTACGTGAGTCACTCTGCACCTGAAGATAGATACTACTTCCCCGACATACATCACAGTCTGCGCACGTCGGCCTGAGATGTCGGCGCACACACACACACACACAAAAAGCTCAGTGTGGATGGAGGTGGGGGGTGGTTCAACTACCGCACAAAAAACAGGCCTAGGCCAGACCATAATACTCACCCCCACCACCACCACCACCACCTCCTCCTCCCCCTTACTTCACTGCCTCTGCCCCTCCCCCCGCCTGACAAATGACAACACAGACATCCCATAATAAGCATTTGCCTGCCCCCCCTCACCACCACCACCTCCTCCTCCTCCTTCTTTCTTCATTGCTTGGCCTGCCACTCCATAATAATCACACTGCTAATTCGCCTCCTCTCTCTCTCTCTCTCTAAACCCCCTCCTCCTCCTCCACCCTCTTCCTCCCCCCCAAGCACCGCCGCCATCATCATTTCCTGTCTTATAGGTTCCTGAAGTGCAGAGTACAGTATGTCTCTCCAAACAGCAGCCACTTAAAGAGGCTCAAAATACCCAGCCTTCCTATCTGTGACGTCTTCATCGCACTTTGTCAACCCGGGGTTCTCTCTCTCTCTCTCTCTCTCCCACAGCCACAGGGTAGCGCAGATCATCGCAGATACAAAATAGATATGAGATACAGTCTGTTTATTTCGCTCCGAAACCACAAGAGGAAAGTTCATCTCATCTAGTCATTTTCTGTTTCTTTTTTTTTTCTTTTCACGTCTTAGTTATCAAACCAGACGGGCCGGGAGTCGCTTCTTTAAGGTCACCGCAGGCCCGACTGGCGACGACTCCCCTCACCGAGATAAAACCTGAGAGGTCACGAGAAGGAAAGAAATGTGTTACGCAGTCATTTTTGTGAAAAAAACTTGATATTTGCATCTTCTAAATGAGATAACCTGAGAGGGAAAGATCACTTACCCCCACTTATAAACTGTGAAGTGGGGTCATGAGCAAAAAAGAGTTCATCGTTAAATCCCTGCATAATTGACGATTTCTATTTGTATTTTTGTCATTTTTTTGTTAAAATGCCACAAGAAGCCTGGAATTTGAACGTTTGGTGCTACAAGAGCGAGTGGTCGCAGCACCATTTCTTCTTTTGATTAATTAAAGCTCTGAGACTTGTTTTTTGGGGTTTACAGCTGCATCAGATCAATGCTCTTACATCTATGGGACCACACTAAGCTACAGCTCTCAAACTCAAATGTGTATCCAGACATCGCTTTCCTCATTTGGTATGCTAATAACTACATACAGATGATGACAGATTCAAGTTTAAACCAACATAATTTTTGTTAGTGAGGTGTTGGTCCACCTCCAGAGCAGCTTTCAGGTCTCCTTGGCGTTAAACTCTCCTGGAGGGATGAACTCCATTCTTCCAAAGATATTCCCTCATTTGGTGTTTGGATGAAGGTGGTGGAGAGCGCTGTCTGACACGTCGCTCCAAAACCTCCCACATAGGCTGTTCAGTTCGGGTTGAGATGTGGTGACTGTGAAGGCCACAGCATCTGATTCACATCATCTTTATCCTCATCGAACATCCAGCTGCAGGTGCTGCCGTCGACCATTCAGGCAGTCAAAGTGACATTTGGTTCCACGTTTCATCTGAAATCTCCATTTATGGTAACAAACAGGGCTGCAGCTTTTGTTTAGAAAGCCAAGATCACACTGTATTTATGCCTTTTAGTTTGGCAACCAAAAGCAGAGTTTCCATTTGAAAGTTACCTGAATGCATGTAGAACTTTAAATAACAGAAATCTGGTGCAAATGCTGGCATTTGCTGTGCAATTGCTTCAGCTGTGATAAGACATGAAACAAAAAGATGGTTTCTAAAATCCGACATTATTTTCCTTTAAAGCATTCATTTAAGAGCTAAATCTCCAGTGATGCCGCCCTAAAAAATACCTTTTTTTTCCTTGCTGTCGTGACCAACTGATCCAGATTCTGTGCTGTGAACATCCTGACTGATTACAAAAAGGATTACTGTTTGGATGCCACCGTGTCCACAATTTTAGGCACAGTTGTACCTGTATACAGAGAACGGGGCCTTTGCTTTGGAGAATCTGTATTTTAAAGGATTGTTTGGAGTGAAATCATTCTCACGTGGCCAAATTAAAGGAGTAAGAGCTCCAGAAAAACTGCTCCAAATGTGTGCTGTGAACACTTTGAATGAGGTTTTCTTGAGGCCTCTTAGGCTGTTTTTTTTTTTTTACTGTTGTTGGGTATCTGCAGAAACAGATATATTCTCCATGCTTGGCTCTTAATTCTCTACAAAAACTCTTCTATCACACATGATTTTCTAGAAACAGCAATATTTGTGACATCTTTTGCAGGCATGATTCCACCTGATATTAAATCATAATCTTGATCAGAGCTGCATGTATCCTCCAGGCACCATCGCCGTGACTTAATCGTGTGTTTGCAGCTGCATCAAAATGTCAAAGTTGTGGTGCAAGGACGCACTGAGCTATAGCTATACATACCGATGACTGAGGAAATCAATGTTAGAGTGGCTGATGGGAAGTCACAGTCTGATGACGCCTTTTACTCTCAATTTTTACACAATCTCACACAAACGGGATGTTCCACTGGATTGTACCCAGATCTGCAGTCTTTCATATAAAACAGCGTATCGTCTGTGAGACATTTAACATCATCACATATCAAATCTTCTTCTCCGTGTCGTTGCCGCATCGATGAGTCTTACGCTCATCATGTGATGTCTTTTGAAGGTGATTTTACCAAACTTTGGGAGCAGCTTGCATCCATTTGTGAGAGAAAAGTGAATTTCTTCAGTTTTAATCAATTAAGTTTGTCCTTTAAAAACTCCATCCTTGACCCCATCATGCTGTTGCTAAAAGGTTCACATTTCTGATGAGTTTGTCAGCTGGTTTGCAGTTTATCGAAAAAAACTTAAGTGATGAATCTCTGCCTCATTTAGCAGACAGATGTGTCTTGTGGTGGTTTTTCGGATCCATTAAACACAACTTGCCCAAACTAAGAGGCTAACAAAGACTTTCAGATTCTTAACTTTAAGGCCAAAATAAAGCTGAATTTGGACGTCACACAGCACAATCCTGTTTGACCACAGACAAAAAATGACCCAACATGTTTGATACTGGAGAAGGACAAATTAAATGTGACAGTATTTGCAGAGGTTGGTGACACATTAAGATTTGCAGATTTTCACCGTCATTAAATGCAGGCAGATATGGTGATGTGAATGACTTTGTCAGGGTGGGAAAGCGAGCGCGATGGAGAAGATTAGAAGAGGAGGAAATGGATGAAATTCACCCACGTGACTCTTCACTTCCTTACTGAACTTTAGCCAAGGCTTCATACCCATTGACAGATTAATCTTAGATTCAAGATACATACAAAGGATTTGCAGCTTTATATGTCACATTTTTTTAGCCAAAGCTGAATTAATCCCAGACTCTAAACCTTAAATAATACACCAGAAGTGTTTTTACAGGGTGCAGATGCTTCATATGTTACTGCTAATAATGTCTGGTTTCCATTTTTATTTCCATATCGTATCAAAACTTGACTCTTGAGTTGCAAAGCGCACGAGAGTGAACATCAAATCCGCGTTAGCATCTGTCAAACTTCCAAGAAAATGCAGTTTGCGCTCTTTTATCTCACACCAAGAACATTCACTCGAAGGATTATTAAACTCCACCAAGTGTCAGGAGTCTGCTGAGTGACACAAATGAACGGAAAACCAAAGGAAAACATCTGGATAATCACAAAACTGGAGTTTTAAACAGTCCTGCACAGTCAGGTAACCACTTTAAGCTCAGGTAACCAAACAGGAAGTGATGCATTTAGGTGTTCTTCACTTTGTGTTGTCATGTTTACGCCACCACGTCTGTCTCCTCTGCCTGTAGTTGGGCCAAAATTGAGGATCAGATGTGGCGTTAAATCAAAAGTCCCAAGCGCGACACACGTCCGAACAGACGCTGAATAAATGGTCGATAAAAAGGTAAAAAGTAGTAAAGAGACGGATTCTTTTAAACTTTCAAATTCCACCTTGGAGGCCGGCATGCACGCACTTTTACACGAGCCGCCATTTTATCTTACCCCTCTTACCTTCTCCAAAACACATGCGTGCACTCGCTCACTCCATCTCATGCACGCATTTTATGCTCGCACATCCATCGCACACACACACACACACACACACACACCCAACCCCCACCCAATCCTCTGCTCGACACACACACATGCAAACACACCCTTTCCACCCCCCCCTCCACAGACACACACCAAAACACACATACCTCCCCCTCACACACACACACGTATGCCCACCACCACCTCCAAGCACACACACACACATACTCGCGCACGCTAACACACACACCCTGTTCCCCTCCCCCCTCCCTTTCCATACCAGGGCACATCGTGACAAAACAAAGAACACCCCATAATAGTCAGCGTCGCTTTGACAGTATGCATGGTAACCAGTTATGTCAGAGATGAAGGCATTGTGCGTGTGTGTGTGTTTCACTGTATATATATGAACACATATTCATACAGCTGTGTTTCTGTGGATAATGCTCACTTCATACATAAATAAACACACACACACACACACCGAGGATACACAAAAGTACATTCCACAAACCTACGTATACACACACCTCCCACACATGAAGACGAGAACATACACAGACACACAAAATTACAGGCTGAAACGACACACACATCCAGACACACAAGAGAGCATGCAGCCACATGTACACACCCGGAAAAACACACACACACACACACACAAAAAGTCCATACAAATGATGACATGAACACACACACACACAAAAACTAAAAAACAGGAGGGCACAAACACAACACAACATTTGACATATAAACACAAAAAGACACACAAAAAAGATATGAAGACACACATGAAAACACACATTACACAAAATTAAGTGTACACTACACAGATATATACACACATTCTTAACCAATATATAAACACATACACACAAAATTAAACAAACAACCACAAGAACACACAATACATCAACACAAAATGACACACCTAAAAACATACATGAACACAGATACACAAAAAGACATAAACAATGTGAACACAAACTCAAAACTAAACACACACACTCAAGAAGCATTTTAACAAACAGACACAGTAAATGGAAAATAAAGTACATGCAACATTAACAACACACATCTACTGAAAAGAGTAGAGACACAAAAATATAAACACACACTGTTTTCTGAATTCAGACACACAAACACAACTTCGGACACGAAAACACACTTACACACAGAGTTATATGTTCAATATCATAAAGACAGACATACAAAAACACGCGTGCTGAACATAAACATGCACCAAGAGAAAGACACAAGTCTGAGCTCAACACACTGTGACACACACACACACACACACTCTGTTGTTCGGACGAAATAAGACGTCTGAAGATTTGAAGTTTCTTGTGATGAGAAAGAAAGAACTGTTCGATTCATCAATAATAAAAATAATAATTAGTTTTACCCTTGTTTGTCTTGATGCCAGCTTCATATTCTAGTCCTGAAAAAGTCGTGTTTAATCTTTTGGGTTTTTTTAGAGTTTAAATGTCAAATAAATTTCGATTTAAGTTTGAGAGCTTAAAACTACAAAACTGAACAAGACCAGACATGAAAACACACCAACATGAAAACACACACATATTGTTGGTTTTCTCCAACAATAATGTTGTGTGTATGTGTGTGTGTGTGTGCATGTTGTTGTGTTTGTTCTATTGTTTACATTCAGCCGTAAACAATTGTTGTATTGTTGTTTTGTCTCAGGATAAAGAGGCTCGACGTGCTGGTGCTCCTCTCTAATGTATCTTTGTTTAGGCTAACTGTGTGTGGATGTGGCTGCGGGTGTGTGAGTGCACGTGCGCATGTGTGCACGTGTGCGTCCCCTGAGAGACGAGGAGAAAAAAAAAGGAAGAAAAAAAAGAGAAGAGAGAGGTCAGGTTTCTATCCCATGATGCAACTGTTCTCCCCCCCCCCCTCTTCTCCGAGCTGGTTGCCGTGGGCAACGTACTTATAATGAGGTCAGATGGACATCCAATAATATTCACCAGCCAAACCAGCAAGCAGCAGCGAGCGAGGCGTGTTGGGACAGACAGCAGTCAAAGTGTCAGGGGCTGAATCAGCAGCAAGACAAGATGGCCGCCAAATAAATACAATAAATTGGCTGTGATTCATCAAGTCGAGTAAACCCTGACAGTGATCTGCTGTTACTTCTCTCTTTCATCACAGTTTTTTACCTGGACAGGTGAGTTTGGACACATGAGGCTCAGCCACAGTTTAAAAACACAAAAGTAACTTTATAAAAAAAAAGTTATGGGATGATTAGAAATTCATCTTCATCAGCAAGAACATTCAGGAGCAAAAATCTTAATCTGTGCAGGCAGAAATCTGTTTAATTTCACTTTCACTTCATCACAGTCACACGATTTAACTGCAGGGGTCTGTACGTACGAGGAACAGGAGGGTGCTGGATGAAACGTAAACAAGCAGACTTCATCACTTCAGTGCAGATCTGACATTCGCTCTGAGGATAATAAGTCTGACCGGTCGCAGTTCATAAAGGTCATTCGTGAACTGGCCTTTGGATCTTGAACTGAACCTAAAAATCACTCAATATACTGATTAAATCTAGTTATTCTGCAAAGTGCACATTAAATTGTCTGGAAAATGCTCTGTAAATGGCTTTTTCAAACAGGAACATAAACAGCGCTCTGTTTTACACAAAAAAAAAATCACACATTTGTAAAAAAGTTAATTTTATCAGTTTATCAAGTTCAAGATGTTTGTGTGATCTAATGACACTACAAAGGTTGGAGTTTTAGATCAAATATTTAAAAATTGGACTGTTTGTAGATAAAAAATGAAATTAATTATCCTAAAATGAAATGGACTTAGTATTTTCCAGCAGAATTAAATACCTAATTAAATACCTAATTAAATAATAGTCGTGTTCAAAACAACATTAGATTACAGTACAGGGAGATGACATTCACAGATTAGGTGGTTGCATGAATAAATAAAATGTTTATTTAGTTTTAGTGGGGTTGAACTGAGGAGTCGTGACCTCTGTAATAAAAGAAATAAAAACTGATATAAACACAAGGCTGCTTCTGTTTTGTGTTGTTTCAGGAATCAGAGACAGTCTCCGTCAAATGGCCTTTAAAGCTTTTGAAATATGGTTTGTGTCTCCGCTTTCTAAACCAAGACGCGCTGCAGATGATCGGATTTTAATGCCCTTACAGAGCCAAAGTTATTAACAGTGGGAGAACATGGTGGTTAGAAAACTGTTGTGAAATGGAGATGACTCAAGTTTCTGGTAAAGACCTCAGCTGAGAGGAATCAAACCTTAAACCAAAGAAGAAGAAGATGATAATGGTTAAAAAAAGAGAGAGAGGAAGAGTCATTCTGGTGTGAATGACACAGTTAACAGGTTTCTTTTGCGGTTTTCCTCTGCTGGTTCTCGCCAAGTCGTCGCTGCCGTCAGTCAGACAAAGGATCGGGCGGCTCTGAGCCTCCATGCCACGTCGGTCTGGAGGATCCATTTTAGACTGCCAATCAAAATGAACCCGGGTCATTTACATACTGTATTCACTCGGGCCCACTCAAAACCAGTGGAGCGACGCCCCCTAGTGTTCGCCGCTGGGGACCGCAACAACCCCTCCGTCAGCAAATGTCACCAGCGCAGACAACTCAACTTTGTATGGAGTCTGAAATGTGCCACTGGAATAATTAATCACTTTAAAATGGTTTAATAGTATCTGGTCATTTATATGTAAGCTTCTTATGATGCAAATAAAGTTGTTTAAATTACATGTTTATGATGCTACTAAAAGAAAATCTTTTAATGTGACAAATAATATTTCTGTCTCATCATCCTGTCTTTAAATACTGAAAGATTATTGATTTTTTAATTATTTTATATTGACTGGATGCACTCCAGGATGATTTTTAATCAAACTTTTGCAGATTTATGCTTAAAAAAAAACAAAGAGTAAAACTGAAGGAAAGCAAAGACACATCTATTGATAAAAAAGTAAATTTTAAAGATCAACTTGCTTTAAAGATCAAGAATAACGATTGATTACGTGCATTTTCAGACCAGGAACAGCCAATCAGACACAACAACAAAATATTATTTAGAAAATTCTTTTCAAATTTTACCATTCAGTAATTGTAGTAAAAATTTCCTTGAACATGCAAAATTTCCCACAGTAATTTAAATGTGAAGATTTATTAATAATGATTATTTTCCAATTTTATTATTTTGCATTTTTATTCAAGACAAAGAAATTTAATTCAAAATAAAGAACGACAAAAGCTACAGATGGTGAAAAAAAATGTGGAAAAAGTGAAGCAGAGGAAGAAAAAAAGTGGCTCAAATAAAGAGTATCAATAAAAATATAATCAAGTCAACATGAAAAAACATTCAAGTACTGTTTTTATTATTTCCAAACACCCATCAGATCCAACATTCATCTTTCTGTACAGAACAGTTTCTGTAATTATTGCTTTGGCTGTCTTCATGTCATGCTTTTTTTTTGTTGAAGCTTATTATGAGGATTGTTTAGTTTGTCAAACAGGCCGGTGAACCGTTGGCACTCAACCGTCAAGTAATTTCTAAAAAGAAACTAAATAAAAACAAAACAAAAAAACAGCAAAAATAATGTCTCCCTCCTCAAGAAACAATAGGGAGCAAAGAAAAATATATAATACTTGCAATCACTCATACATCATAAGAATAAACTGTGATTTTTCAAAACAGTAGAAAAAATTAAGCAAAGTGGAATTTTAGTTCATTTTTATGAGGAACAGCCTCAGTTTAAGGATTTAATTTGTTACCACTTTGGTGAGTTAGAGAGCGTTAAAGAAATGTAATGATTTATACACAAATATGATGATAAATTAATCAACCTTAAACAGAAACACATCCGATCACCTGTTAGTTGATTTTTTAATATAATTCAGCAAAAAATAAAAGAGGAAAGTTAAAACTCATAACTTTGTTTGATATTTTTAATGTGTGAAAGTGATTTTGAACAGCTGACTTGGAAAACACGGCTGCTTTTTCTTATTTTAAAGACGAAAACAACAACTTAAAAAAAACAGTCATTTGTTTTAAAATCCTCAAACAAACAGTTCTGCGTCGCTCCAGAACTGTGAAGCTGCTCAAAGACGTCTCAAAACACTCAAAGTTTAAATCTTCTGATTTAAGGGGCTCGGTAGAGATTTTAATCGATACTGCTGGCCAAAGTAACAACAAAAAACGCTTTAAACTGAGCGCTGTTCCTCTTTAAAGGCCTCCAGGAGGCGCTAACGCACCGCAGAGCACTTGAGGTTCCAGTTAATCCAGGAGGAGTGTGAAGAAAGACAACAAGAGGAGCTCGTGGGTGAAACGTTTGCTCTTTAACAGCATTAGCAAAGAAAGTTTAGAAGATTTAATCCTCATAGGCAACAAGATGTTTTATTTTTCTATTTTACTAAAGAGTTTTGTGTCTTCAAAAATGTTTTCTACAGCGTCAACTTTGTTTTTGATGTTTTATTTTGTGAATGAACTTGACCCTGTGTCTCTTAAAATTGTGACATTTTTTGAAACATCACCATCTTGAAGAGATAAGATGAGATGGTAACCACTCTCATGTCTCAGCAATAAGACTAAAAACAGCTACTCTGGTGTGGTGACATAAAAGTTGAGTTGATCTCATCTTCACTCGGCCAAGAAAGCCAAGAAGCTCTTCTGGATTAACATCACCCACGAGACCCTTAAAAATAGTCTTTTTAATTTGCTGCCCCACTTTGGTCACAAATATTAGAAAGCAATATGCAGGTCGCTGCCAAGAAAACACTTCAAGTCAATATTTCACCCTGATCCCGGCTGTGGTGGCAGAAAATGACCTCGGCATGAGTAGATTTAAAAAAAAAAAAAAAAAAAGTATCCTGACGTCTTTGCTCAGCCGTAAAAGAAAAAACGTGCGAATAAACAGATGTAAGGAGGGAAAAAAGGAGGACATTTTGCTTTACAGATGTGACTGGCTTTAAGCAGTAAGGCATGTTGAGTCGGAGAGGAAACGTTTTAAGGCATTTGAGCTGGAAGTTTCAGTACACACACGTAAAATTAAAAGCCTAAAATGATTTCTATGTTCTTTGTGCTGAAAGGTGCAACATAAAGCCACTTTAACCATTACTACTTAATCAGATGTTGTCTTAAAAGGACTACAGCAGCGTCCTCTAACGATGTGATTTTACCTTCAAGGTGAAGACAAAACCACAATGACAAAATTTATTCTAAAACTTATTGGTGATTTTTTTAATAAAAGGTTTTTATGACTTATTTCTAAACAAACTGCATTTTTACAAAGCAGAGAGCGAGGATGTCGAGTTTGATCATCAGTTTTGTTGTTAGATTACTGCATATTGTTGAATTAAACTACTGCGCATGAGCAGAAGCTAGTTAAGCTGTATTGAAACTGTAATTTGCTTTTTCTGCTTCAAGTAATCTGAATCTCTGGATGAAGTCAGGTTACTGTCACCATTTTTTTTTCTATATAAATAGGAAACATGACTGTTGGTCCACTGAGCTGTGGGGAATGTTGCTCACCAACGGGGGTCACCTTTTTACGTCGTCTGCCTCTTTAAATTAAAAACAGCTGGAGATATTTTTTTTTTATTACTCCACCTGCTCCTCTTCTCATTTTTTAATCAGATTACAGGCTGGTACCAACATTTCTTTATATTACTAGACATCTATAATCCAACCTAAAGCAGCGAAAATTCAAATTATACTGCTTCTGGATGCAGTTTTCTGTATATTTTACATTATTAAGAATAATTTTTCAAACTTCACTGTGAGTTTAGATCCGTTATAAGTAAAATATTGCAACTCCATCTCGGGGCGTTCGAAGCTTTTCATCCTACGTTAAAGTTTTTTAAGTTGTATAAATACTGTGACAGTGCTAAGTTCTTGAAATGTCTTTCCAAGAGAAGACTTTGTTTGGCCACTTTTAAACTCATCAAGGGTGGAAACAAGCAGTTTATTTCTCCATTTGTTTCCATCTCAGTAAAAAAAAAAAACAAACCTTGGTGGAAATGGCAGAAATAAGAAAAGATTCAATATCGTAAGTTGTTTTTAGTTTGAAGCTGTGATGAAGGAACCATCGACAGCAGATGAGCTTCAAGTTCAATCAAAGTAACACGGCAGTAAGATCCACGTCTGTGTTTACTGACCAAACAAGTTCTTCCCTCCCCAAGAGGGATGCCTGTTTTTCAGGCATTTCACACACTTTTAAACTTTTTACTCGAGTACAAACCTTTTGAGAAATGTCATCATTTTTGCGAAGGTTGCTGTAACCGTGACTCCATCCACTGTTTGTATCTTTAGGCCGTCTGAGGTTCAAACCTCTAAATTGCTCAACCTGCCTCCTTCTATAATAACTATAATAAACCCCCCCACCCTGCCCACCCCCCATTTCCTGGCTAGTGAGGAGTGTTGTTCACATGAGTTAGTCATATTATAGCAACACGTGTCTATGATGAAAATAAAGCCTGTCAGGAGCCCCGTCTTGTTCCAACACCTCGCCCATGTTAAGTCACTACGGCTGAAGGCACTGTGTCTACATCGTCCACATTCATCACCTCCCCCTCCCCTCGGTACTCTGAACCCTGCCCCCCCCCAACCCCCCCAGGCCCGGTCCACCTCCACCTCCCGTGGCATCTATAGCAGGACGCAGCGCTTCTTGGGTTTGTTGTCTGGAGGCTCCAGAGCCGCCAGGATGGCCTCGTCGAACACGTTCTTCAGTCCTCTCTGAGAACAAACGGAAAGAGAGAAACACTGATGAGCTGCGTTTGCTCATGAAACCAACAATAAAAAAAAAAACCACTGGAAATTAAGACGTTAGATGGCAAAACTGTTCTCCATTTTGCTGAGGGGGAAAAATCTTAGTATCATAACAGACAAGCTGCCATTTCAGCCAATGAAAAAATGTTTTACACTTACACTTGCCACATGTCTTTACTCCGAAAGAATAAAACATTAAGAATAAAAAAGAAGTGTCAGGAGTGTAAGTTACCGCAGCAACTGTACGACTATGAGATAATTTTTAAAGGTCTTTACCATGTGTGCACAAATCATTATAAACACAGATGAAATCTCTCTGTAGATGGGACGACGTGAGCCACTTTCTTGCTTTTATGTGATGCAAAACCCCTAAAAAAACAACTATTACTCTAAAATTATTGATCATCTTGATTTATCTCTTAAAAATGATCAGTTTAAAATGTTCCTACAGTCCGATGTGACATCTTCAGCATCGTCTTGTTATAATAATAAATTTACTGCAATATAAAACAAGGAAAAGTTGTAAATCTTCCACATTTGAGAGGCTGAATTAAAAAAAAATTGACATTTATACATGATATTAAGAAGAATTTATCATGTATAACTTCATGTCTTATCATGTCTTAATCAATGCAAGATAACTAATAAAAACCTCCTTAAACTGAAAACTGAAACTTTCTGTTTCTCACACCTCCGGGACTAACTGTAAATGAGCCACAAATTCCCGACATTGTGCAAATTTAAGACGTGATCAATCACTCGCTGTCCTCCGCTGAACTAAATCCAGACGTGTCTCAGCTTGTGATCAGTTTAGCAACTTGCCACACACGTAAATATATTTCAGCTTGCTCTATTGAAGGATTAGTTTTACTCAACAAAAAGTCTGATAATTTCTTGTGACATATCGGTACTGAAGGGACGTTTCTTTTTTAACCTGACCTATAAGTTGTAGATACCCCGGCCTGTCATCTTCCCCTGTCGTGTACCTGCGTGAGAGCCGAGCACTCCACGTATTTGACGGCCTTGAGCTCGCGGGCCAGTTTCTCTCCGCTCTCACAGGTCAGGGCTCGCTGTTTGTTCTTGGCCAGTTTCTCCAGAGTGTTGCTGTCGTCTCTCAGATCCACCTGAGTCCCGACCAGCAGGAAGGGCGTCCGCGGGCAGTGGTGTGAAATCTCTGGCACCCACTGAGAAGACACATGGTCAGAGAGAGATGAGGCATGTGATCGTAAATAAACACTAGACAACTTAAAAGTGAAGGTAAAATAAGTCTTTGGTAGATAAAAATAAAAAATCGGTGTCTTTGTGTTTGATGCATGTTTTCAGATTCTGTTTGAGGACGACTTATCTGCTTTGTTTTCTGTTACGCGTTGTTTAATTGTCACTAATATTTAAATATCTTTACGGAAAAGTTATAACCATATTTTACTTTTTAATTTAAGCACAAATGAACGTGGAAGTTTTCTATCAAATCTAAAAAGTTATTTGCACATTAAGTCCGACATTTTTTCTGCAAAATTCTCACCTTCTCTCTGACGTTCTCAAAGGAGGAGGGCGATACGACGGAGAAACAGACGAGGAAGACGTCGGTCTGAGGGTAGCTGAGGGGTCGCAGCCTGTCGTAGTCCTCCTGACCTGCAGGGGGAGACGCAAGACAAACACTCCAATCAGCAGCAAACAACAAACACTGTGTGTAAAATACAGCATCCTGACAGCTGTTGCTTGTAGTATCACCAACATGCAGTATTTTATAAATTACACGCGGACTTTGTTTTTACCTGCAGTGTCAAACAGTCCCAGAGTGTACGGCTCCCCACCGATCATCACCGTCACTGCATAGTTATCAAAAACCTGAAGGAGACAGAGGCAGAGGGGTGAGGAGAGCAACAGGGAAGGTGAGAAAAGGAAGTAAAAATGTGTATGACTTAAAACAAAACAGGAAGTGCACGTGTCATCTTTGAGAGGCTTGTGACACTGTTCTGTACTACACTTGTGAGGACCCTCCTTCTCTGAACCACAGAGCCCTTTGAAGAAGTGAAGACCAGACGGAAATGCCACTTTCCAAAACTCGCAGAGACAGTGCACACACAGCTAAAGGTTTCACATCACTGCAGACCCTTCAGTTTCTTTTTTGTGTGCTCGTGTCCAAACTGACAGAGTAAACAGACCCTTTGCATGAGAAACTATCTTGTGGGCTCTTTTTGGCAAAAACTCCAGCCACATCTTCACCTGCACAGGTCAAAGGTCAGAAGGTTTTAACAAGAAAGGACATCAAGCGTCTGTTTAACAATGGTCAAGAGCAGACTGATACTCTGACAAGGCAATATCTTGTTTGATTACAACACACAACATATTGCATTAGCTGTCTCATTAACAACCCCGCACCACGTTACTTGGTGGCCACTGACATGCATGTTTTGAGCAAAATAAATCTTAAATACTTCTGTTCAACACTGTTTAAAATGGTGGTTATTAAAAAAGGAAGAAAAAGTTTTAAATCAACAAAAGATAGACTATCATATCAGCCTCTTTAATAGATAAGTTTAAGGATAAGATAGGTTGAACTCCTGCACACTGAAGCTCTGAGTTTATTAGAAAACAACACTTTTGCTCATCGTCTGTTGGATATTTTTTACTGTAATTCGACCTGAAACAACATTTAAAACATCTCTGTGGCCCCTTTTTTTAGTTCGCATATTTCGGCTCTGGCACAGGAAGATGACGCATTGTCTTAATCCTGCCAACAAAGCTCCGATTATGTGGTCAGTTATTTCAACAACAGTTAACAAGGACAACATCGGACCTGTCCTCTGAAGTGACTCGGGATGTGGGCGGCAGCTCGGTGATCTGGAAACTTCTTCAGGACTGTGTAGGTGTGAAAATATTTCACTCCCTTAGCAACAACTGTCCAATTCTGACTCTTACTCATGTGTATTATAATTTGTAATTTGTAGGTGTTGTGACCTTTTTCCAACAAAAAGATCTCATGTGAAATAAGCAGCATTACAGTACAATGCTAAAAAAATACGCTTTCCATGCCTCAATTAAAGACATTCAGGTGATTTATTCACTTGTTTGAGATGCTTTAATTAGATTTTATGTGCATGTAAATGTCTGTCGTGTAAACAGATAGAAACAAGCTGAATTTCTCAGTAAAGATGGTTTTGTTTTGCTGCTGCTCAGGTGAACAGACTCAGCTCGTCTCTCTCAGTTCACGCCTCCCTCCTGTTTCATCACTCTCATAGCTTCAGGCTGCTGCCAAGCACAATAACAAGCGCCTTGCGCCGCGGCCCCGACATGCCCGCTAACCTCAGCTGAAGCAGGGAGCGTTTTATAGTCGCTGCGCCTGCCTCGAATGAACCGCTCAGCTTCAGCACGTCCGCTGTCGCCCACAGACGCTGTTTGGTTTTAATGAAGCTGTGTACACACAGACAGGTTCCAGATAAACTGGAGGATGTAGCCTGCAGGAGAGGAAGGTACAGCGAGTTTTACAAACATGGATTCAAGCTGGGTTTTATTCCTGTGTCTGTTTAGACAGGCAGGCTCACAGCAGGTGACTGGAAATGTTGTGTTACATCCCTCACATCCAGGCCTGCATCAGAGAGTTTTTTTGGTAGCGGCCAAAATGTGTCTGTGGCACCGAGTACCAAAGAATTAAAGACATTCATCAGTGTTTGCTTTGTTGACAAAAAGAAGTCAAAAAATGTTAACTGACGACCATTTTCTTTAACAAAAACAACATTTAGAAACAAAAACTAAGTACAAAAGTAAACTGTATTTAGACAGGTAAACATGTGCCTTTTCTGCTAATGTCATGACAGAAGGAAACAGCACCTGAATTATATTAACAGTACACAACAAAGATATTGCTGTCATGCAGTTTTAATTTATCATCAGATCCAAATGTCACTGACAAAAACTAGAGTCAAATTTCTTTACTAAACTAACTAACTAACAAAAGGGACAAAACTAAAACAAAATCAGTCGTCAAAATGACCACAGACAGTCCAAGTTTTCCAAATGAGCTAAAATCTGGGTGCAAAATTTAGAAAATGTTTCAGATGTTTCTTCAGCATCCATTTTGTTTTGCCCCCAACTCTCTTTAAAAACAGAGTTGAATGATTTCCTGTATTTTTTAAATCAAACTTTAACACACAGTATTATGTATATTACTTATGATATATCTTGTACATCTATTATTTAGGTTATTCTGACCATTTGTAAGTACATAAAATATAACCTGGACTGGATATTTTAGTAAGTCACCTTAACTACGGGGGAGAGGCAGTCGACTTTAACAAATGTTTTTCCATAACTAAGAGGCAACCTTGAACGTCACTAAAGACAGACTGACTGACACACACACACACACAGACACACACACACACACACACTAGAAGATGTACTGTCAAGTTGAGACGCTGTGTGATATGTTGAAGCAGGTGGAGGGGCGAGCCATGAGCACAGCCATGAGCGAGCACACAGACATATTTAAAAAAAATACAAATGACACACACACTCTTTGTTCACACACACCCTCACACACAGGTTTGTGATGATAATGTGTTCGGACAGAGCTCAGACTACAGAAGCTGCTGGATCACGACATGCTGTGAAAAAGATCTGCAGCTACACAGATGAACTGTTATTATACGGTTATTTAATGTTGATATTTTTCCTCTCCTCTGTGACTGACTCAGGTTTTGCTTATTGATTCTGCAACGATGCTGTACTCAGATTTTGCCTAACCTCAAGACATGAACCGCCTCACAGAGACACTCGTTACGGATGTAACTCTCGTGAGTCGACATGTTTCTGAGGGATTATTTCCTGGAGGAGACTTCCTCTCTCTTGATTTCTTATTGTGTTTGTCAGCTGACTGACGGGAAGCACTGATGTGAAAAACAAACAACAAACAGGGAGTTTGTGCACGTTTGCTGTGCAAAAATGTTTGTTTGAATTACAAATGATCATAAAAGTGTTTTTTTTAAGGTTTTCTTTTTGGTTATTTCAAGTTTTCATGTAAATATTAGGTGCTGAATGACAATGAATCATAATCGTTGGTTTAAAGTGGTTAAAATCAAACTCCAGTGTTTAGCATTAGCGTTACTAACCCAACACTGGCATGAACACAATGTTGGGAATGCAATAAAAACAATAAGAGTGACAAAACAATGAGACAAATAAACAACAAAAACTACAAGTGACAAGATTGTTTCTGACTGACCAAACTTTTCAGCAATGAGTGGGCGTATGTAATCACTTATATTCTTACTATCTGGATGAATTTCACTGTTGTTTCTGTTGTTACTGAAAATAAAGTGAAAAAGACTTAGGAAAAAAGAAGCAAGTTGTACTGTTGTGACAATATAATTGTGGGTTTTGGGGAAAAAAGTCTTAATTTTATAGGAATATAAGTGTTATAAGTGATATTAAAAGAATTCATATTAATATTATTATTACTATAGTACTGTTATATTTTTTCCCTCATAAATACTACAACTTTATTTAAAAACTTTACAACTCTTCATACAGAGATGATTCATGTGTTCACCTTTAGAGATATTATATAGATATATGCATACTGAGCTAGCTCTCCCTTTAATATCTCTTGTTGTTTTATGAGTTTTTGCATTTGTGCAACACTGATTAAACACTTCATTCACTGGACACTCACATCTTTTTATTTTATCTGTATATAAAAAACCCACTATATTAAATCAAATATATGTAGATATTGATCTTAGTTATTTTAATAATTTCCCCCTCTAATAAAGCAGAAATATATTGTGGGTGTTGGAGGATGCACTGACATACCAAATGGTTAAAAATCATGGTCGGGGGGGGGGGGATGATGAGCGACAGACAGTCAGACAGGAAGAGGAAGATGAAGCTGAGTCAGCACTGTTGGTTCTGCAGCGCTCTGATCAAAGTGTGCTGACAGAGAAAGAGAGAGTCACAGACAGAAAACTGTGGAGAGTTACTCATCAGATGCTGTCGGTGGAGCTGCCCGTCAATTAGAGACCCCTAAAGATATTTCTGCCAGTCAGCCGGCAGAATCGGTCGAGCTGAGGTGAGCTGGATCACATTTTTTTATATATCTGTAAGGCCTCTTCCCCATCACGCTGCTTCAGCATGACACACCTCTTCTGAAGAGAGAGGCCTGCTTCTAAAGAATCCACTCAAACAGAAAACATCAGAAGGTTTTGGCATCAGCTGCATACGAAAAGCAACAACTTCTTTTTTTTCTTGTTCCCGTTTCATAAATGCATACGTCTCTGAAACCTGGACGGGCCTTCTGAACATCTGAATAGATGGTGTGAAACTCTGGGAAATTGTTTTCATTTTAATTAAGAGAGTTTAAGATGAACTAGCGGGCAGTTTGAGTGTCCAGGCTCGCCGTCTCCCCGTGTTTCCTGTCTTTAAACTATTCCTTGACACTTAATAAATTCAAGTTTATAATAAAGTGGGTTTTATTTGGCAATTATTCCAATTAATAGTAAGATTGTACTCAGAGCAATCTGAGCAATCAGAGGAAAAAAAAACAAAACAGTCAGTCTATATGATTTTATTTGAAGGTGAAGGCCTTTAAAGTCGGTTTAATCCAGACAAACTGTAAACAAACATTATTTCCTGTCAGACTGTGACTGTGTGCTCTGCAGGACGTCAGTGTGTGTCGGCTGCGGTGAATAAAAGTCAAAGAGTTACTCACCGTGGGGACGTACTCGGAGGGAAACTTGTTGGTGGTGTAGGAGATGAGCAGGCAGGTCTTTCCCACCGCGCCGTCGCCCACCACCACACACTTTATGGTCTGCATCTGAGGAGGAGGAGGAGGAAGAGATGAAGGACAAAACACAGACAAAGAGGAAGAATAAAGGCCAGGAAGGGAAATGAAAGACAGAGAAAGTCTTTGGTTATTAACAAGATCACTGGAGAGATGACATTAAACTAAACGTGACTGATCCAGCTCATTTCTTTTTAAAACATTTCAGCAGGTGTAAATATGCGTAATACAACTTATTCATTCATACCAGACCCTTATTAAATGTAATATACCTGTATAAAAGTCCATTTACCTGCCACAGGTGAATTAAATTGAATTTACTGTGTTACTATATTTCAGCCATTTCTGCACAAATAACCAAAACAAAAGCATAATTATCAGCTTTATCTTTACTAAGGTCAGCTTATTGGTTAGTTTATTTTTACAAATTAAAATGTTCTCATCTGTTCAGACTATTAAAGTTACCTCCGAAAATGTTTGTTAAATTGATTTGTTGACATACAAACACATTTTTTTGTCACTGTAAATCCCAGACCGATTTTTCAGCCCCACACCTGGACATTTTTCTGACAGACTAAATAAATAAAACAGTTAATTAGCGTCATCTGATGTGTAATAATCGATGCCTGTAGCACAGCGCGGGGTACGTTCATTCTTCATAACCAGTATGTGTGGATCCAGTGAGCAAATGTGATTAATCTTTAACTTTTCTTTATCCTGATGCTTCAAAAATCGACTTCAGTAAGCTGTAACGGGTGTTAGTACTTTTATTTTGAAATTTTGTAAACAATCTTTGCAGTTAAGATTTAGATTAGATTAGATTAGATTACATAAATGTGCCTTTTACTTTTGGAAAATGAAATGTTTTGCTGTTTTAAAATAGTAGAGTCACACTATTTTAAACTTTACACAAAAGTAGAGCTTAAATTATTCATCAATTCATCAGGATTGACAGAAAGTTAATTGGCAACTTCTGTGATGATCAATAAATCGTTTAAATAATTGTTTTAAGCAAACATGGTGAACATTTACTGCTTCAGGCTTCTCAGGTGTGAATATCTGCAGGTTTTCCACAACATCAAACTGAATATTTTGGGGGTTTGGACTCTTGGTCCAGCAAAAAATACAACTTGACGACTCGTCAACGTGGAGAAATTGTGATGAGCATCAATTTTTTTTTAGTATTTTGTGACATCTTATGCACTAAAATGCAAATTAAATAATCAATAAAAATGAGCTGATAATGAAAATTGCACACTAAAACAGGTGGTGAATGATTTCTGCAGGACACAGACAATCTAAGTCAGAGGTTTCTTGTCTGTTTCTGCGGCCTGTCCGTATCAGGTGGCAGGTCAAGCATCGGTTAGCGTGAGACGGAAACAGTGGCGGCGGTGAGGCAGCAGATCCTGTGACCACCCAGACGCCGAGCCGCTCACATTCTCCGGCCTTCAGGCGCTTCATTAACAGGGACAATGGGAAAGGAGGTTTGGACTGCCACTTCATCACTGCCTCTTTGTTTTTGGGGCCCTTTTGGCAGCTGAACTCTGATGAGTCAGTTATCTGGTCATCTGCAGGGACCATGACTCCAGTTGTGTTTGTATAAGTTGCACATAGTTCAAGTACACGTGCAGACTATTACGGAAAATGCAAGCGATTAGTAGCGACATTTTTTTTCCTCAATGCACTGTTGTTTCTTTTGCATCTGCATCAAGTCGGTCCTGTTTTGCAGAAACTGATTCTGATCAGCTTTACTGATCAGATATGTCAACACGAACAATGAATCTGACTGATCTCACTGTATGAACACAGAAATAAAGATAAATACAGTTTAAAACAAAGACAACAGTTCAACAAGGTAAAAATTAGGGTGAATCGTCAGTCACCTCGCGATTCCGTTACGATTTGATTATTGAACGATCCTTGATGCATCTGAGTTTCAGATTTCTATCCATGGTTTATTTTTCTTCATCAATACATAAGTCCATTATTTCTTCCACCTCTTCCATAAATAAACATTAACCTGCTGTCTAAAAGTGTAAATATATATGAAAGTGCACAGAAAAACCAACAGTAACATGTAGACAGAAAGACAACAGTGTAAAAGAGGCTGAAATAAACCTGATCATAGCAACATGTAGCTTTATATGATTATATTATTCATTAGGTTTTATTATAATTAACAAACTCCTCTTTAACTGTGTTTGGGTTCATTGAACTAAACAAATCATCTTCCACTAGATAAAGTTTCAGAGTCACCTGAGAGAAGTCCTTAAACGATAAAAAAAATCAAGTATTTTCTATAATAAGTGATGGGAATCTATTCATTGATTTTCCAATAAGTCATTGTGTCATTTTATCTTTTCTGTGTGTTTTTAATAGTTCCAGTTTCTTAGGTTTGAAGACTTCTTACCATACAAAAAGGTGTTTAGTTGAGAGTAAAATCTGCATTTTAAATCTGAGAAATTGAAAAAATGATGTTTATTTAGAATAAAATGTATTTAGTTTACAGTGATATAAAAACAGAGAAAAAGAAACTGTGACAAGAGAAGTTTGTTTTAAATGAAAGCAAACATTCATTTTAAAACTTTAAATCAGAAATACCACTTTGTAGAAATACTCTATTACAAGTAAAAGCTCTGCATTTAAACTTAAATTAAGTAAAGTGTAAAAGCATTTATAATACATAATGCTAATACACTGATTTATAATTACTGTAAATAACTTTATATACTTCATAACAGTTGTTTTCCCCCCAGAGATCAATAAAGTTTCATCTTAATCTACTATAAAGCATCATCATTTATATTTTATATTACTAATCTGAATCCGTAAAGTGACTAAAGTACATTATTTGCCTCTGAAATTAGTACAATTAGAAAGCAGCAGAAAAATACCTAAAACTGTTCTTAAGTATTATATATGAATACTCTCCACCACTGATTTTTATATTAATTAGGGATTCAATAAACAAATAATCAATAATCACAGAGGTTGTTAGTCCTGTGTGAGTTCCTGCTTATAGGAAACTAACTGAAACTCCTCCAGTATTGTTGACAGCAGTCCATCAACCAGCCACAGGTGGATTAAACTTAATTAAACCAAATTAAACTTCATTAAACTTGATTAAATTCAAGTTTTGGAGCTATAAATGATTTAAAATTCATTTATTTTCACCAAGTTTTGCTGTTTTACAGCCACTTCCGCCCAGACAACCTCACAAAAAACATATTTATCGTCTTTAACTTCGGGTCAGATCCTCAGTTAGTTTATTTTTTATAGTTTTAAGACAGAAAAATGTTCCCACCTGTTAAAAAGAAACTGACTAAATGCTGAAAAGTTCACTCTCCCCCTGAAGCCGGTCGGTGGCTAATGAGTGAACTTACATCCGCCAAACCAACAAAAAGAGGCCTGTTTTAAATTAAATACATAAAACTACACAACAACACTTTCCAGGACTACGTGTTTACCCTCCCTGACATTTCCTACAGCTGATCTGATTTACAAAACAACAAAAATAACAACACCAACAACAACAACAACAACTCTGAGCACAGATTTAGCAGCCGAGCTAGCACAGTTAGCTGAGAGGAAATGGTTTGTTTTGACAACTGAAGGTTAACAGATTTAGCTCTCAGGAGGCTAACAGCGATTGATTTTACAATTATAAGACTCCCTCTACCTGGTGCCGGTGTTTAAAAAGTGATATTTCGGAGTTAATGGTAAGTAAATCGCAGTTAAAGACAAAAAAAGATGCTACCTTGAGGTTTTCTTCTCAGCCGCCGGACTGCTGCTAGTGATGTGCGACGTTCAGGTGCTTCCCGTAAACTCCCACTTCCCCCCGCTGCGGAAGTCGGAAATGTGACTGGTGGTGTGTTCAGGTTCCTCTTGATGTATTGTGGTTGATGCGTGTGATGTTTGTGTTTCCATGAATGTCCCCAGAGGTGGAAAAATTACCCAGATCCATTACTGGGGTGAAAATATTGACTTTTATATCTTAATATGTAAATAATAATAATAATAATAAGTAAAAGTCCTACATTCTGACTTCTTCATTTTTTTACTTTTACTTTTTTATATTATTATACTATTAAAGTATCAATGGAAATATTTAAATTTTAGCCTAAGTAAAAGTAAAAACACCACAGTCTAAAAATACTCCATTATTGTACTCATAAAAGTCCTGAATGCAAAATGTTACCTAAGTAAAAGAAAATTATTTACTTTTGTATTTTAAAATTTATAACTGTACAACTACGAGTCCTGAATTAAAAAAATATTACCCAAGTAAAAATAAAAATACATACTTTTATATGTTACGTAAGTAAAAGAAAAATATTTACTTATTTTAATTTATTTAAAGCCCAAAATCACACAATCTGTACAGTTGTGACACCCTCTGTCCTTAGACCCTCGAACCGGAGTCAGGAAAAACTTCAAAAAATCCTTTATGGGAAAAAGAAGAAACCTGAGGAAGAGCCACAGATGAGGGATCCCTCTCCCTGGGATGGACAGATGTGCAATAGATGCCACATGTACAGAGAACATCATCATCAATATAATAATAGTGCAGCACTGCATCATAACACACACGCTAAGAATATCATGTTTTTTTTTTTTTAATTAACTGTAATATAAATGTAGTGCAGCGCAAAATTTCCCTCCGAAATGTAATGTACATACTTTAATAACTGAATGTATATACGTTTTTGCACACTTATTGTATATTATTTATTGTATATTATTTACTTGTATTTTTGTATTTATATTTTTCTATTTATCATTTACATTGAAGATGGAAGAACAAAGCAAGAATTTCATTGTACAGTGAAACCTGTTTTTATCTGTGCAAATGACAATAAAAGTCTTGAATCCTGAATCTTGAATCTGAAGTGGAAGTAAAAAGTGACATAAAATGGAAATGCTGATGTAAAGTTTGTCAGTATGTTAGTATGTCAAAATTGTGCTTAAGTATAGTTCTTGTACTCAAACGTACTTGGTAACCTTTCACCACTGATTCTCTCAAACCTACAGAAAAACTATCTTAAAGGAATTTATTTTGTTTAATCCTCCTCCTAATCCTTACATTACTGACACTACTGACGTTCACATCTAATGTCTTTTGATTTTTTTGGTATGCCGACATTTCCTTTGCTTCTGTTTCATCTTTGACATGTTGGTCTCCCTCTTTGTGAGCTCCAGTCACTGAAGAAGGAAGCGTGATATAGAAACAGTTTCAGGATGGCGCTTTCGTGTTTCAACTTGACAGAAATGGCCCAGTGCACACAGACAGGACCATAAAGAACATGTTTTTTTTCCAGTTTGTTGCGGTTAAACTTGACTTGAGATATTTCGGACCGCCCCTGAAGGCAGCATCAGGGCAGCAACATCTGTCCATTTAACATTTAAAGGTGTGACACTTTCAGTTTAGTTTAAACCATTTGTTTAAGGTAAACTGAAAGAGTTTAACTACGGCCTTTAATACATTCATGTATTATATCATGATCAATTTCCAAGAGTAGAAATGACAAAAAGTGACATAGATAGTCTCCATATTTTCCACAATCATCCTGACTGTGCATGACTGCAGAATGAGAGATGAGCCAGTTTCTCAGTGACCACCAGAGGGAGATGAACCACAGCCTGTTGGTGTATTCAGGATTACTGTATTGCTTACAGTGCAAAGCCATTTCAGGGTAATGACATGACATTTATTTGCTATTAGCTCTGCCCCCACTCACCTACGTCAGGCATCTCCACAGATTCAGATACAGCTCATATGTACAGACAGGGGACAAATTAAAGTAAGAATCTCAATAAAAGAGTGGCGAAACATCACAAATACAGATGCTTTTGTTCTCCAGCGCTTACTAAATGGTTTGTTGAAAATGAAAATGATGTGAATAAACCAGATCTCAAAACCTTTGCAAGATTTTGGACCAACGTCTCCAGCATAATACTAAATTATATGATATAAACATCAATCAATCAATTCGATTTAGTGACGTCTATCTCTGATGCTGTTTGAGTGTCCATGTTTGTTTGTTTTCTACCTGCTGTACTCAGGTCTCTCTTGTAATATAGATCTTAATCTCAATGAAATTACCTGAATAATGGGTGGTAAATATATAAATGAGAAAATACCTTGCAGAGACTTGACTCCCTGACTACTTAACTTTGCTTGAATCTTGGAAAAAAACATACAAATAATAGAAATTCAGAATAATTAGAAGTTTTGGCAAGGCTGACGTACTGCAACTTAACAGCTCTATTGATTAATCAAATCGTTTAAACACTGATACATCCAATAGAGTTTTATAGCATCTGAAGATAGAATCTAAAAGTCAATAAAAGATCTAATTTTGTGAGTTTCGTTCAGGCTAAACTAAAAAAAAGAAGTGAGTATTCACCACTGGCATGCAGAGAGTTAATCAACAGAGAGGAAGAGACAAAATAATAAAAGCATTCAATATTATGTCTTTAATGGGGATGAAAGTGTTTGTTTTGGCTGGCCTGGCTGGCCGTGGTGGAGGGAAAAAGCCGGTCGACCTTCAGTGGTAACGCAGCAGAAAATGAGATAATTACAATGCAAGGCGCTTCTCCATCACCCTTTCCCTCCGGATGGCTTCTCTCATTCTCTCACTTCACAAGCATTTCATCGCACTTTGATCTCTCCTCGCTGCTCCTTTTTTTTTCTTCTTCTTCTTCTTCTCTTTGTTGCTGCCTCCTGGTTTCCTCCTCCTTTCCCCCTCTTCATCTTTCTCTCTCTCCATATGTGTCTGCGTCTCTATCAGTCGCTCACCCGTGACTAACCGGGGGGATGGATGTCAAGGACGTTGTGCCGCTTGTCTCCCAACGATAATCCCATTAAACTCAAGAATTTAATTATAGATCATCTCACACGCTCACACACAGATATGCATACGTGCACGCACACACACAGGAATGTGCACCTGTGTGCGCAGAAACACACATGAAAATACAGAAACTGGTACACCGAGATAATAACAGGATATTTTATCATGCACAAAGCTAACGCAAAAACACATGAACACACACACACACTAAACACACACACTGGCTTCCCTCTGTTGCCCTGTCAATGTGTATCAGTGTCACCCTCCAGTCAGCATTAACAACCTCACCAGTCTGTTTTTAGAGCAGCAAGGATGCAGCTCGACGTGATTCTGCAGCAAACAAGGGATGTAAAGCAAACAGATCTAAAACACACTTCACTGCCAAACAGGATGAATGTGCAGGAATTTTTAGGCGCCCTGACAACAGTTTCATTACGCCTGATATGTTTTTTTTGCAGTGTGTTTTTTGTGTGTATGGTGCTGACTGTGGCATTTTACAATCAATAAACCATTATAGCAGTTGTTATGTATGTAATTCATGTAACATAATATTGATTACATCAGTACAGTGAGTGAAAACTAATGACACATGATCCTGATGCCCTTAAAAGCAGCTCCTCGTCAACAACTGAAGCACAGTTTTAAGCTTCTGTGTCATGTTCAAATACCAATTAAGTGAAATTGACAAAACATGTTTCAGATCTTTGACTTATCACATCTTCCATTTGTCTTCAAATAGGTCTGGTGAGAATGGACATGTCTTCTTCCTGCTCTGACAGCTTAGTGCATACATCACTGATAAAATTTGTGGATGAGAGGAGCTGTGCAGGTTTGCTTTTGGTCACCTTGCAGAAATACGAAGTGCTCCTGGTAACCTCTATCGCAATGGGATCAATATGTCACTCACCTCTTATTGGTTGGGACAAAACAAAATAAAATACTCCAACAGGAAAACACGAACACAATGTCGAAGGGAATGAATGACGTGAAAAAAGAGGCAATTTTGTCTGATTGTCAGGCCAAATTTCTCCCAATCAGACAAACCAGCAATTATTTTGTCACAGTCTCAAAAGATTTTCATTTTGTTTGTGTTTCGCGGCACCTTTGACGATAATCGGTAATTGCAGGTGTGTTTTTTGGACCTCACTTCAAGTTTTATCTTTTGTAGTCATCATTCTTTGTTTGATTGGCCACAGACACCATAAAAAAGGTGACTTGAGGAGCGAGTCTGTTGTGATTTTTTCGGGAAAGCCTCCACAAACACCCAGATCATAATAATGCAAATCACTGTGTTGCATGATTCAATGAAATTAGCAGATTATATGCTGCAAATTTAGCTTCAACTTAATGTAAAGTTAGCATAGCAGATGTTGTTGAGTTTAAGATGCTAATGTGCTAATGTTTTGTATGTATGTAAGCATGGACGCCATCATGGGAGCAGCCCGGTGAAATAAAATAAATCATTTGGCACCTTTTTTTTTTTTCTGCTTTCAAAGGGAGGTCTGCTGCTGCTTTGTTTTCAGTGTCTGAGCGGTTCAGAGATCATCACCATGTCTGAGTGTGGTGGAGAAGGATGGATTATGTAACTGTATATACATCGACTGAACCCCACTGCAGCACCACAGAGGAAGAGGAAGAGGAAGAAGACAGGGAGAGCCGGTCCTCCCTCCCTCCCCTCGTCTATTTTTACCTCCTCTGCACCCCGTCTTTATCCCTTCATCCCACCCCTCTGTCCATCTCCTCCTTTTTAATTAACCCTCCTCTTCACCTCCTCTTCCTCTCTCCATCTCCCTCTGAGTCATCTCCCCCTCCCCCCCTCTGTCACACATCTCACCTCCCTCCTCCCCTCCTGTTTTCCTCTCTCTCTCTCTCTCTCTCTCTCTCTCTCTCTCTCGATCTGCCTCTCCAGTATTTTCTCGGTCGCTGTGAAAGGCAGAACACACACACACACACACACAGGCGGCAGGTAAAGGCAGGAAATCCTCTCTTCCTCTTTCCATCCTCTCAGGAGTTTTTTTTGTGTTTTTACATCTATTGTTGTTGCTGTTGTTGTTGTTTTTTCCTCCTTTGGTCTCGTGCTGATTGACGTGACAATGAGAGGAGAGGATGCAGAGTGATGCTGCATGTGTGTTTGTGTGTGAAATGGAAATGCTTCAGTGCTATTACTGTATATGTGTGTGTATGTGTGTATATTTTGCTTCCTGTATTTTCTCTGAACTGTTAGAAAATGGCTGTCAAATACATGTGTGTGTGTGTGTGTGTGTGTAGCCCATATGTGTGTGAAAAGAGACAGGAAGGCGTGTGTATGTGTGCATGTACAATATATCTGTGTGTCAGTTTGAGGTGTTACTGTGTGTGCGTGTGTGTGAATGTGAATTTGCTTTGTGGCTGTCAAATGTGTGTATGTGTGAAAAGAGGAAGGAAAAGATATGTGTGTGTTTTGGCAGCAGGAACATTATATGTGTGTACGAGTGGCTCCTGCAGTCAAGTGTCTGTGAGATGGTTGATGTATTTTAATATGGCAGGATGTGTGTGTGTGTGTAATAGGACCATGCAGTCAATTATGGTCGAGTCCTTGGTATATCAAGTGTGTTACATGGTTGATGTGTTGGCAGGCATGGGTGCGTGTCTGTGTGTGTTTTGGCTATGAAAATATAATGTGATATATTGATGGAGTTAATTATGGTCTGGTCCTGGTACATCAAGTGTGTGTGTGTGTGTTTGATGTCGTTTAATATGTCCGGCATGGGAATGTGTGTGTTTATGGGATTTTGTGTGTGTGTGAAAGAAAACCACTCAGCATCCACTCATATGTGTGTATGTGTGTTTATGTGTGTTTTGGAAGCAGGAACATTGTGTGTGTTTGTGTGTGTGAGCTGGCTTTCACTTTGATATATGTGGTAAGTGCGTGTGTGTGTGAGGTAGCTGATCAAAACATGGAAGCCACAGAAATGTGTGTGTTTATGTGTGTGTGTGTGTTTCATATCTGCATCTTTGACACTCTGTGTGATGTGTGTGGGTGGACGTGAAGTGCGTGTGTGTGTGTGTGTGTGTGTGAGTACTTGTCAGATAATTGCAAGTTGAATGTGTGTACATTATGTGTGTAAATGTGGACATTGTTAGCATTACATATGTATGTGTGAGACTGCTCCACTTCCTCTGTGTGTGTGTGTGTGTGTGTGCCATACGTGCAATGATCAGCCTTCTGTTCCCCCTCTTCATCTTCCTCCTCCTTCTCTTCATCACTCCATTTTTTTCCTCTCCTCTCCAGCCAAATAGGGTCATTTAATTATTTATCTCTCGCTCTCTCTCACTTTGTCTCTCTATGTCTCTCGCCCTGCCTCGTTTCCAACTCGCTCTCCATTTCATATCTCTCTCTCTCTCTCTCTCTCTCTTCTTCCTTCTGCCATTCTCTGCCATTCTCTATGTCTCTCTCTCTTTTTCCCCTTTGCATATATTTATATTTCAACCCATCTTTCCTCTTTTCTGTCTTTTTTGTCTTCACTCCTCCCTGTTTCTCTCTTTCCCTCCATCCATTAGCATCTCACATTTCTCTCCACCTCCTCACATATTTACTACGACTCTGTTCAAAAAATATTTGACATATTAACAGTGGGTGCATCTCTCTTTGCTTTGTTTTCTTTCCTCAGTTAAATTATATATATAGACTTTAGTGACTTGTTGTAAATGGTTATTTTTATTGATCTTTATTTTTTCACAGATGTATTCAGAGTATTTCAGACGTCGAGAATCATGAGAGTAAACATCACATTTTCTTCACAGTCAGTGTTAAGTGACAGTTCGAGCACCTTGGATGCATGTTGAAATCTCCATATTTAATCATCTGCACCAAAGATGTCAGAAAATTTGTTTTTACATTTATAAAAATGCAAAAGATCCAAGCCAGTGTCTGTCGAAGTCTGATAAAAGAGCTTAAAATGATTTTATGTGACCTGCTAATGGAGAGCAGAAGTTGGAGCTTATGGTTTATGTCCAACAAAATTATCTTAACATTAATTACAAGCTGTATGTGTTGGTATTGTTACAGCAAACCCTGAATTTGTGCAAGCTCTGATTGGTTCATCTGCATAGGAACAGTGGCTGAGGCTCATGGGTAATGTAGTATTTAGAGTAAATAGCCATACCAGGTGGACAAAAAAACCCATTATTTCTCAGAAGTGAAGGTGAAATAATTTAAACTGATGGCCATAACACAAAGTTATAATACCGTCAAATTCTCCAGGAGACTCCAGTGTTTCTGTCTTGATGATTTTATTAAAAGAAAGCTTGAAACTTTGAAATGGAAATCCCATTTTATTAGTTATTTATTAATAAAAAAGAAAATTTAGTATAGTCTTTAGTATATTCAGTATGTATTCATCTGATGTCATTTAAAGGGGTCAGTATTGCACTTAAGGCGTTTGCAAGAGAGACTGGTCGAAATGGGGAGAGGCAGTGGCCAAAATATTTTCATTTCAAAATGTTTTCATTTCTAAGGTTGGTCAAACTCCACACACAGTGACTATAATGCAACTCACTGCATCTTTAGTTTGGAGTAATACTGACTAATACTGTGTAGGGCTCCTTTAACCCTCAGGAAATTGAGCTAAAATGATCCGAGATTCAGAATTTCTATCCATCGTTCACTCCATTTTTCTATTTCCTCTCCTCTCCCTCTTTCTTCCTTCATCTGCCTTCCTTCGTCTCCTTCCCTCCATCCTCCCAGCCTCTAGCTTTATCCCCATCTTCACTTACAGAGATATAATGATAATATATATGTTATCCTCCCTGCTCTCTCCCCTCGCGTGCCTTCATCATCATCCCTCTCTTCCTCATTCACTCCATCCTTGGCTCGCCCACTCACGTGTCTTTTTTTTTTTTTTTTTCAGCGCTGGTATATTTTTCTGCTGAGCACTGCAGTCTCTAGTAGGTGTGGTGTGGTGCGTTCATGGGTGTCCTCCCTCTCTTCTCTGCTGCTGCTGCTGCTGCTGTAGAGCTTACGTAACTCACAGCAACATGCACAAACAGCACCGGGCGAGACACACAGACAGAGATGGAGAAAGAGAGAGAGAGAGGAGACAGAGTGATGGAGAGAGATGAGAGTTAGGAGAGAAACTCGCTGAGGTGGTGACAGATTGGAAAGGAGGAACATGTGTTTGTGGATATGAGATGAGTGTGTGTGGCAAATATTCAGAAACACATTGCTGGCATCATTATTCAGACATGCCTGATGGTCAAATGGCTTCATGTTAAAGTGGAGATAAATTAGATTTAAATTAGATTTTTGCTCCACAGCAATGAAAGTGTAATATAATGAAGTTTTAAAATACATGAACACACAAGTCTTTTTTTATGCATGTAAAAAAAATCAGACTAGTGCGAAACGTGACCGAAACTTCACACTAATGTTGAGCAGATGTTTTAAAGCTCATGGAAGTACAAAGATAATTTTAACTCAGGAAAAACACTTGTATATGGAGCATATTTCGTGGAAGTACCTCATGTAATTATATTAATTTAGCAGCATCCCCCTCTCTAATTAATTTAAAAGCTTAAATTTTACCAAACATTTGAAAGCTGGATGACATTTTGTAAGAATATAAACATTCATTTAAAAATTTTTCACTATTTTACAAAAAACAAAACGATATCTGTCACTTTTCTGGACAACATGATGAAAACGTAGGATTTTTGTAAGATATCATAGGAAGTGCTGCGACAGTACACACACACACACACACACACACACAGTACAGTTGTTGACGATGACAGAGCACATTTTTGATGTTGAACTTAGATGTCAGCTTTGCTGCAGGATTCCCGTAGATGTTGTTTGTGCAGCTCATGTTCTTCCTGGTTAATTTTCATCACCATGTCGATGTTGTCATTTTGAAGCTGTTAGCGTGGAGTTATTAGCATCTAGTTAAACATCTTGGTGTCAAAGTACAGCCTCATAAAGCTACTAGCTTGGCTGTACACTCTTTCAGCCTTTATTAAAAAAAAGTCTAACCTTGAAAAATAACATAGACAGAATTACAGAACTATTCCTAAACTCCCTTTCATATTCAGAATGATTGAAAATAAAAACATTTTTGATTATTTCCAATCTGAGTTCCACAAATGACACAGTATTGAAACTGCCCTCATTGGGATTAAAAACCGTTTACTGATGTTCACTAATGCTGGGGAATGTTTTATCATATTGCTTCCTAACTGCAGTACCACTATCGATCATAATATTCTTATCAATATGCTAAATCAGTGTGTAGGATTACTCTGTGCTGCTCTTAAATTATTGAATCATATTGCTCAAATAGAGATTTTTCTGTTTCCATGAGAAATTATGCTCCGTATTTAACTCCACTGATGTGCGGGGTGCCACAGGGATCTATTCCTGGTACCATTTTAATTTCTCTTTATAGGCTTCCATTAGGAAAAACTGTGGTTTAATGCAGTGTTTTATCACTGCTACGCCGACGATATGCAAATCTATTTGTCCTTTAAGGATGTTAGCTGTTTGCCCTCATTACTTAGCAAGCAAACTGCTGCTGTTTATTGACCCACTGATAACCATTATGAAAAGTTCTGCCAGAAATCACAAATGTCTTCCTCGAAATATGATTTAATGTCTCATAGATGCAGATATTTAAGTCCAGGAGGCTTTTGTAGATGTTCATGCTGACTAAAATTTTAGTAAGTAAAATTATATAACATATTCACAGTTAAAACACAGAAATTGCAGAATTTCTGATGTAAAAACTGTTGGCGAGCATCCTGTTACTGCTGCTGTTCCCCCCTCAGGAGGAAGTGTTTGGAAAACTGCAGTACTCTAGGGTGGGGCTTCAAAACAGCAACAAAAAAGAGAGAGAGAAAAAAACCCCATAAAATTAATATAGGCCAGTAGAGAAAATCACCCACGCATCAATCCCCTTGACTCTGTGAGAGTTTCTGTATGCTGGCGGCGAGTCAGCCACCTTATCTGCTCTTTCTTATGCTGAGCACCATTTATACATTTTGCTGACGCCTTTATCCCCCGCTTACGACTTACAATGAGCAAAAGGACTGAATAAGCATAAACTCGTAGTCATCGATGTTGTAAACGACCAACAATGAGGAGAACAAGCTGCTAAAAACGGATGGAAATATTCCTCAGAAGGATCATGTACATTAGAGGAGTGCTGAGCAATGGAGTCAAAGGACAGCAAAAAAAAAGACGGCAGAGGGGATGTGATTTAGAGTTTAAAGGCAACACAATTTAGAGGAAGAGAAGAAAGGTGACTCGCAAAAGAGAGAAATGTGTAGCGTTAAATGTCCTCAGGAAGCTTTTACAAAAACAGAATGTGTCTATATTGAGGCTGTGAGTCAGATAAACCCCAAAGGGAAATTACAGTGGAAATGAGACAACAAAAGAATATAGATTATACAAAGACAGAGAGATGCTGCAGGAACAACAAAAAAAAGCTTGTCTTGGAAAGGATTTCAGTAGTTTCAGACGCTCTGAATGCTGTTTTAATATGCAGAAATATTCACTTTATCTGAGTGGTTAGACAGGGTGCAGTGTTACATCAGCCACAAAAACAGAACAAGAAAGATTACATAAGGAAAAAATCTTGCAGTAAGGTATTTATATTTACTAAGAGCTCTGTGCATTGATTAAATAAGGATGTTAATGAGGTTAAAGCATGTAGGAACTGAAGGAAACGAAGGAAGCTTGAAAACAAAAAGACCAAAATAGTCATCATTAAAAAGGAACATTGTCAAATCAGAAATGAAAGCGACCATGAAATAAAGGAATTATTAAAATCACTGAAGAAGACAAGAGACGAAGCAGTCTTTAGAATTTCTGCAAAATTTAAACCTGTTGTATTGAGATGAGGACCAAATCCTCCAGACTAACAGACACTAAACTAAACTAACTATAAAAAAATTAAACATTGGTTAAAACACACTCATTTTCACTGTAAGGTTGATGAAAACACACCTGAAGAAAGCTGCAAGCACACAACCAGCCATCACATCTGTCTGTCGGCCTAGAGATGATCTTGTTATTTAATATGGAAGATTTGTTTCTTTACTCTTTCACAATGTTTTCTTCTCAATATTGCCGCTCTCTCATTTTGGTTTGCTTTGGCATCTTTTAAAAGAGTGATGTCAGTGCACACCCTGTAATGTGCACGCTGGCTTACACCCACACGCTAATGGAGCTGAGATTTTATTAATGTCATTATTTACACCTGCACTTGCTGATGACTTTAAATGTCTGCTTTGAAGAGGCTCTAAATCACTGTACCCTCTGAAATGACTCCAAACGGGCCCGACGATCTCCGGCTCCAGCTCAGTCTGGCAGTGATGGATGTTCACTAACGAGAAAAGATGAGTCTCCAGGAGTTGACACACCCTCTTCCTGTCGGTGTGTTTCAGAGCACAGCCTCAGTACGGTGACGGGTTTCTGCAAGCTAGCAGCGATCCAGATTTAGCTCCACGCAGATCGATAAAGTATTCATACAGTACGGAGACGAGGACGGCATAAAAGGCCTTTTTTTTGACGTATCGTTGCAGTGCTGCGTGCCGGGAATATCAAGGAGGAGAGAGAGGGGAAACACCCACAGAGGAGATGAGCATGGATGATAGTGAAATGACAAAGAAGACGAAACGCTGTGAATGTGTTAGAGCTTAGGATTGTGCTTGATAACGATGTCCTGTTGATACAGAAATTTAAAATACATCATCAGACGGAAGAAATAGACCAAAATAAGAGTTTTAAGGGTCCAAATGTCATATTTACCTTAACCACATCTATGTATATAAGAACTAGTTTGTGAAGTGGAAGTAATTTTAATTTATTGATGCAAGTGTTGGCAGCTGAGATTTTCCAAAACTCATTTTGACTTAAGATCAACCATGTGGCACCTACAGTTTATGTTATCATATAAAATATCCAATTTTAGCACTGAACATGACTTTTCGCCAAATTTGCATTGGTGGATTGAGCGACTTTTGGAAAACCCCAGATCTAAAAGGACGCTTTAGCAAAATTGAACCAAAAAAAGTGCAAAAAAACAAAAATAAATGCAATAATATATAAAGATTAAACCATGTAGATGTTGCTATTTGGTGGAAGATTTTTGACTTAAAGCAACCAAGCGATTGCCAGGCTGGTGCCGCTGCGCCTACTTAGGCGAATGCTCCTGTGGTAAAACTGTTTTTGAGTCTAATGGCGCCCTGAGATGCAACTTTCCTGCATTAGCACTGCAGGATTTTCCAAACTTCCTCTCCTGGGAGAGAAGAGGCAGCAGCAGTAAACAGCAGTGGTACGAAGGATAAACCCAGTGACTGAAAGCAGGTCCAGGGTCAGACTGAAAACCTTTCTTCAGTTTTAAAAGTTAAAAGTTAACTTTAAAGTGAGCCCTGGATACTTTTGTTATGTGTCACATTACAAGTGTTTATTTCATACAGAGTCTATGAGTGTTTCATGGACACAAGGCAGGTCCAGATTCTGAACAATAGACGATCATTTAGTGCACAAACTGCAACTCAGTTCTTCGTAGTTGGAAACAGCATTTTGATAGTTGAATTTAATCCAGTATATTTATCTTTTTAAACAGGGTACAAATAACGGTTTCAAATAAAAATTGGAGGGAGAGGCTGAGCTGTAAAAAAGTGACATTGTTGAATTACTGGTGTAGCTGATGTCAATTTTACTAAGATTATTCAAAAACAAACTTACTTACTTAACCCCACCATGCCACCTCTGCAGTTGTGAGGAGAAGCAGAGATCCTGAAATGGTTTTATTGGTTTCAAATGCATTATAAGTAAAATACATTTCACTTTTCCTCAATGGAAAACAGTAGATTTAAATGCAAAGAAAATGAGGAAAAAATACTATAAATATAAGGAGACTTACTGTTGCTTTGAGGAGAGTGCTGTTAAAAATACTGTTATTTTAAATAAATCTTATTCAAGTAAAAGTGAGATTACCACTGTAAAAATGTACTCAGATAAAAGTCAGTTATGTGAGTTTATTCTGAGAAAATGTCACATTTACATAAAGAAGGAGTAGGCATATATGTTGATGATAATGTTATATAACTAAAATGACAATAAATAAATATTAAATCATTCTTCGACATAGAAATGAACCAACAATTTTTGTCCGACTGAGCTCCCCAAATTTTCCTCACACAGTGGGTAAAAGTTCCTCAGTGAACACAGAAGTCACCAGCATGCTAGCCCGGCCCAGCATGCACCTGTTGGTCACTCAGATTATGAATCCGTATGATTTCTGTCACTCAGCGTGCTCGCCGGGTGGTGCAATGAATCAGTGAACTACAGCGTGTTCATGGCAATAACAGAAAATGTCACCCAGCGCATCAGTCATCACTGTGTTTTTATAGTTTTTGGACAACAGGTGGATTTCTGTAGCTCAGAGAAGAAGAAATATCAGGCTGCGATACAAACACATAACACTTCACTTTTGGTTTTGTTGACAATAAAGAAAAATCTCAGAAATGGCAGTTTGGATGACAGCAGCGGCAAACGGCTGCATAATTTACCCTGCTGCTGAAAACATCTGCAGCATTTCAGTAACTGCAGTGTGTGTGTGTGTGTTGGTATATGTGCTGTGTTGAACTTTGATTTTCACAGTGAATCTGCAGTTTTTCAGTCGCTGTCTCTTTCTCTCACTGTTGTATTTGCACTGTCATGTACGATATGTGTTACAAGGTAAAGTAATCATAATGCCGCCTCTCCTCCTCCCTCTGTGTCTCGCAGGATGTCGATCGTCAGCATCGTTGCCAGGGAGATCTTGGACTCCCGGGGAAACCCCACTGTGGAAGTGGACCTTCGCACAGAGAAAGGTGACCGCCGACGAGCCTGTCTGCAAATATCAGGAGGGAAAAAAACAACATAATGTTTGCGGCAACGACGGCTCAGATTCATCATGTCAGAAATTTGCCAAAAAGCGTTAAGAAAGCTCAGCCAAGCAACAGCATCTCTGCTGTGTTTGTAAATCGTTTCTGACATCAGATGACCTTCATTTGACCTCTGTCCAGATCAATCAGTTCTCAGTTCAGGGAGGATCGGGGCGAGTCCTCTGAATTTATACAGTATGAGCATGCTTTCATCGCCCCGCTGAGATAAAAACAAATCAAATGACATTACTTATAATGTTACTTACTGCTAAATGTTGTAAAAGCCAGATTAAAGTCAGACTGCTCCATCGAAAAACTCTAAATGATGAATGAAGTTATAGTTGAGGATGAAATGTCTGGGATTTTTAAATGAGCTCTGATCCAAAATCTTCTTAGTGAGTTTTAAAGTGAAAAAAAAAAAAAAAAAAAAAAAAGACGACATAAGGCACTGGTATAAAAAAAACATGTCTCCAGCAGAGGGAGGAGGGTTGATTTACAGTCACGCGAGGCTGCGGGAAACTGTGCCAGAGACGTTTCGCTTGAAGAAATAGATTTTATTGCAAATTTGTTTGTCAAATATTTAAATATGCACCAGTAAGGACAAAATATGATCTGAAATCCTCCAGGCTTTGTGATGAAGCTCTGTATTGTGGGTGAAGCTTTAATTATGCAAAAATATTCCTAAAAATGACCAAAATCTAGTGGATATACATCAAACTGGTGGACTACACTGTGCATTTGATTCATATTGTTAGTGCTGAGCTTGTTTTGCATCTTAAGAAAACTGCATCCATTCGAATTTTCAACGTTATTCCTGAAAATTCTTTATATAAAATCTGACCGACTGTCCAGGCTGAAGCACCAGTTCATGTTATTCATACTTATTTCAGAGCAACAGCAGTTGTGAAGCAAGAAAAAAAAATAACCAAAGTACTCACTTAAAAAAAAACAAGCAATTTGCAGCAAAAACAACAATTTATTTTTCTGATTTTTGCTACTTTGGTGTAAAATGAACCTCTATTTCTTGTGTTGAATTGAAAAAATAACCAACAACAATGACAAAACCTTTATTACATAGCCAGTTTGTTGGAGGATAATTAATGAGTGTGAGTTTAAATCAGATGTAGAGCGTCACTGTAAGTATTTATCTATATAAAGGAAAGTTATAGTAAATAAAAGGGAGATGCGGTGTGTGTTTTCACACCTTTATGTGTTTTAAATGGTCTGAATCATCAGATCACATCGTGCAGTTTTCCAGTTTTTTCTGGCAGCTAACGCGACAGGTTGCCTCCTCTTCCTGTCGATTTACCTTCAGATGTCGCTGAAGGTGCGACCGCGCTGGTTGTTTTTCTGTCAGACTCAACTCGGCCCGGCGAGCGTTTGCAAACAGCTTCAGTCACGTCCAGCTTCGCTTCGTGCTGCTCGAGTTTCAAACCAGCGTTAATTTTACCTTCTGTCGACTAATCTGACCTCGTATGCATCAGCACACAAGGTGGATGAGTGGTTGTGTGACTGAATAATTAGTAGAAAAAATGTTGGCAGTCAGTATTTTATTTTAACCATTAAAGCACTAAAAATAGTCTTGTTTATGTTAGTCATACACGGCCAAAGAATTCAAACTATAATAGATCTGAAGATGAAGGTGTATTCTTTAGTTTGGGAACAGTAAGTGCAACTGAATTATCGTAATTTAAAAGTCCACTTACCATTTAATGTAATAACTATATGAAAACTTCCATACAAATTCATAAAAATGGTCCCTGGTGTATGTTTGCAATTTCAAGACCTCACATATAATGTTGAAAGAAAAAAGACAAACATAGAAAACTTAGTCATGGGTATTTCTAAATGGGAGGGTGGGTGTTAAAGGGTTAATCTTAGTCTCAAAATCTTAGTCCTTTAAAACCTCGACTCTTCCTCTGTGTGACTCTCAGGTCTGTTCAGGGCCGCGGTGCCCAGCGGAGCTTCGACGGGGATCTACGAGGCTCTGGAGCTGCGAGATGGAGACAAGAGCCGCTACAAGGGCAAAGGTACGAGGCTCCAAAAAAAAAAAATTAAAGCCGCGTTATGTGATTTCTAACCACAAGAGGGCAGAAATTCCCCAAATTTAAACCTTAACCAGCCTGTTTGACTTAACACATTAAACATGTCAATGCTACTTCAACAAAAATACATCAACAACCCTCATGATGCTTCAGCTTTTACTGTCCAGTACAGTTGTAGGTCATGTTTGTCCAGTTGAAATGTCCAGCTTTAATACAATCCCACTACGTTGCCTCCTCAAGTCGCTGCAGCACTTCGGTCTCTCTTTTCCTGACTCGCTTACCTTCATTTCTTTTTGTCTTCCAGGTGTCTTGAAGGCAGTCGGGCACATCAACGATACCCTGGGTCCCGCCCTTATAGCCTCTGTAAGTCACTGAGACGTTCATAAAGTATGTTTGTGTTTTAAAAGATGCAACGTCTGCTGTCCTCTGCGAATTCTCAGCTGAATTTGGTACAAAGCTGTTAAAGAAATGACCCTCTCAGTCATTAAAAAGTGATAATATACATTTTAATGAGAGCTAAATCTAAAAAAAATAATTTGATATTTCATCTAAGTATTTAGATTTGTTAAAATGTGAGAAAAATTCAATATTTATAGCGTTTTAGTTGATGACACTCATGTTTAAGCTCCACTAGTTTTGCCCCAATTTGGATTTTCTGGCGTCAGTAACTGATTTAAATGTCAGCGAGTGATTAAATCTAAACTTCAGGTGTTTCAGAAACTTTGTGTGTGTGTGACATCAGGGATGTTGCGTTCGCGTGTTTCCACCGTCTGTGGTCGGATTGAATCAGTCTGAAAATATCCGGCTGGCAGTTTAAATCTGCGGGTGACACTCGGTCGCTCGATGTGCAGATGACTGTCACATCTGGATCAGCAGACAGGAAGCTGTGAGATGAAGTGTGTGTGTGTGTGTGGTACAGAGATACTGTGAAAGAAAGATGATAATTTGTGAGAGAAAGTGTGAGTGAGCAAGAGGAAAAAGGTGAATGAGGTGTGTGTGTGTTTGTGTGTAAGGAATTGTGTGTGTGAGTGTAATAGTATAATTCAGATATCTGCAGCAGTGCATTGTGGGTAAAATCCTCCAGCAGCAGATGTTTTGCCGGGAAATGAATCTCGGTGATCAGCCAGGCGGGAAAAAACATCCGAACGCCTCCGAGCTCCTGAACGTCACATCAGAGAGATGGATCGGTCTGGTTGCACTGTGTGTGTGTGTGTGTTTGTGTGTGTGTATGTGTTTGGTGTCATAATGATGATAGTAACACTGCAAACTTTAACCATAAAGCACTTTTATCAGGTTAAAAGATGGATAAAAAAGTGATTCGCAGGTCAGAAACAATATAAAATGACCAGACATTAAAACTAAAATAGTTCAAGTTAAAACTATAATACAAATGTAATGAGAATAAAACTAAAGAATACAGTTTAAGAAAAAAAAATGGAGGCTCCTTTAACAAACTGCTTAAGTTATTGATTTCCAAATTTGCCTTTTAATGTCAGGCCAGAAGCTTCAGGTCAAAATGATAAGTTTATTTGTAATCACATAGTAAGATCATTTAAAAGGAGTGTCTGAAAACTAAATAAAATAACATGTGAAACCATGTTTCTCCTAATTTGTCAAAAAATCTTTTTTTTTTATACATATTGATCACTATACTCTGATTCTACCAGCTGCTCCAAGATTAGTTAATTAGATCATTTAGTTATTTTTAAGGACCCCATCTAAAGAGAAAATAATGAATGTTTGTTTAAAAAATATTTATTTTTCTTATACTAGCAGAGAAAAATTGAGGAGAGTCGACTTGCAGGAAAAAAGACAAACAGCCAACGAAGAATAGCGAAGAAAGTAAACTCAAATGAAGCTAAAAAATTGAAGTAGACTGTAGCAGAGTACATGTGAAGTGAACTGTACAAATGAACTGTTTTAACAGTTAAAGATACAGGAAATGTTCTTGAAATTGGTTTTGAATATTGGTATTTTTCAAGGAATTGTATTGAAGTTGACAAGACAAGACTACTCTAGAGGACAAAATCAAATTATAGTTCAATAAAATCAAATATTTCTGGGGTAATGTTGAGAGAAATCCTGTTAAGACGTTGTTTTTAACATCGAAACAGTGGTTTGGGTTGTGATTGAGTGTCGGTGTGTGTCTGCAGGGCGTCAGCGTGGCGGAGCAGGAGCAGCTGGACAACATGATGATCGAGATGGACGGCACAGAAAACAAATGTGAGTCAAAACAAGTGTCAGCGAGCGGCATCACGTCGGCTGGAAACCCCTCCGACTCCGCTCACGTCACACCTCGAAAAAAAATGCTCTAACAAAAAGCATGTTTGTCATAAAGTGGCATCAAGAGGCACAAACACAGATGTGAACAAGGCAGAGCAAACAGATTTCTGTTGGCACGAGCAGCTCACATCCTTAATGAATAAATGCACGTTATTTTAATCTACTATCATGCCAACTAATCATTTCAGGCAGCGAAGTAAACAGCAGAGAGAGTAAAGCTGCTGGGAAACATTTATAAAAACCTGTCAGACTAAACTGGAGCTGAATATGTTGTGAAAAGATTATACAGAATTATATTCTGGTTTATTCAATCTACAAGATTTTACATCGTTTGCGTTTCTTCTTCTCACTGATTTTAATTTATAATTCATTAACATAGTGTAAAAATGAGAAAACCAAGCTACCAAACAAAAATCTGCTAAAGTTTAGTGGGTAAGTACTTAAAAAATACTATAATTATATTAATATTCACTATTTAATGGTAGACAACCTTTTTTTGGTGATTAAAGTCTGTGATAACACATAAAGGATGGTAAAAAAATGTAAATGCATCATGTAAAGGGGATAATTAGTGTCTACAACTACAACTTAAGAGAGAATTACAAGATTAATTTAAAAAGAAATTATGAAAAGAAAAAGAAAAGAAACAGCTAAATATTATTTCTTTAATGAACAAGAATAAATATTGAACTTTTGGTCTCGAACTTTTGCTCATTTCTTTAAATCAAAAGTATTTCAAATTTTTTTAACCCACAATCGTTTAATCAATCAAATCACATTGTCTTACACCTTAAAACCTAAAACTACAGAAAACTACAGAAACACTACAGAAAATCTAAAATGAGTTAAATTAAACTGGAATTGAAAGGAAAAAAAAATATAATATAATTTTAGAGATACATTTGGATGGGTTATTTACTAAGAAGAATATATATATATATATATATATATATATATATATATATATATATATATATATAGGAGGAGGATGAACTAACCTGATGAATTTCCCATCAAACAGCTCAGTTTGGGGCCAACGCCATCCTGGGAGTGTCTCTCGCCATCTGTAAGGCCGGTGCAGCAGAGAAAGACGTCCCCCTGTACCGCCACATAGCCGACCTGGCCGGAAACACAGAGCTGGTGCTGCCGGTTCCTGTAAGACTCAAACTCCACATTTACACAGCAGCTATTTAAACTGTTATAAAAAAACAACAAAACACACAGTAAATATTCTGTTACAGAAAGGAAATAAAACTATTTAAAGTATTTAAAGTATTATTTTATTAAGTAAGGATGTGCAAATGTAGAAATGCAACCTTTGTTGCACCTGATATGCTGATATTTTATTCAGTGTTTATTTTAAGTTAAGTTATATCCATTACTCTATTTTCACTTTACTTAACATACGATTATCTCATGTGTTTGCATTCGTCACATAATACTTAGAGGTGTGTTTACGATGAATTTACATGTGCAGGTATTTAATGATGAATTTTTATGTTTTTAATAGGCTGCTTTTAAGTTTTACACTGCTTAAAACATTATTAACCTCTCCTCTCTCCTCATTTTCTCTCCTTGTTTCTCTCCTTCAGGCCTTTAATGTGATAAATGGAGGATCCCATGCAGGAAACAAACTGGCCATGCAGGAGTTCATGGTCCTTCCTGTTGGAGCCGAATCTTTCAAGTAAGAATTCACCTAGAAAAATACAATATGGAGTATTTTTATTTTGCCATTTCATCAAAAATAAGGCTAAAAAACACCACTTGGGAACTTTTTGATCAATGACTTTTATTTTCAGTAGACTTGTTCTGCAAATGTACCTGTATGTAAGATAATTTTAGTTTACTGATCAGTAGATGTACTGAAATGGTCCTCTGCCTGCTGTCTTTTATTATTATCACGTCTTTATTCATCCCTCACGATTGATTTCTGTCTTTCCCCCTCGCCTGTCTCTCAGGGAGGCGCTGAGGATAGGATCGGAGCTGTATCACACGCTGAAGGGCGTCATCCAGGAGAAGTACGGCCAGGACGCCACCAATGTGGGCGACGAAGGAGGGTTTGCTCCCAACATCCTGGAGAACAGTGAGGGTGAGGATCTCAAAAGTCACCAGTGATGTTCTGCCTTTTATTACAGATCATTTGCGAGATGAAGGAAATTTACATTTCGGTTGAAACCATTTAACCTCCACCTGCGTCGATTTCTTCAGGCTGCTGAACATGCAGAGGATGTGGAGGAAATTATACATGACTCTAGAAAAGAAGCTTTGATTTGACAGGATGGCAATAAAATCCACCTCTGACTCTAGATGAAATTTGAAATATGTCACCACTAGTTTATATATTAATAAACTTTATTTGTATAGCTTTTTAACTTTTTAAAGTTAAGTGCTTTATTCGGTTGAGACTGGATTAAAAACTTTTTAAGACTGAGGAAAATTAAATCAGACACTCAGATAGAGAAAAATAAAAAGATCAGATCAGCACCGATAAGAAAAATACAGATAAAAGATGTTGTAAATAAAAGAAAGACACGGTAGCATTAATGAAGTTTTTAAAAAGATGAGAGAAGTGATTAAAAAGAAGTCAGTGATTTTGTAATGTCACTGCAAAGACTTCAGGAGTGAAATATAACTTCAGCCAACTAAAAATATCTTTGTCTTTCCCTATTTTGTATAAATAATAGCCTGCAGCCACTTTAGTAGACGCTGCAGGCAAAAATTGTACAGGAAGGCATAACAAAACAGACAAACTGACCAATAACAAAAGGAATATATGATGTGGGTGACGGGGAAGTGGAGACAGGTGAGGAAACTAACAGGGGGACAGGTGAAACGAATCAGGGCGGAGCAGAATAATTCAAAGAGATGGGAAACACACATGGACAGGAAGTAAAGTGTCAGACATGTGAGGAGAGGAAAGAATACAAAATAAAACAGGAAGTCAAGAGCGGAGACCGAGAAGAAAACACCAAGAAACACCAGAGTCATGACAGTTTGAGAGTAAAGGAACAAAGTTTGCAGCCTGAGAAGCGAAGACCAGTATTCAAATCTTCTCTCTGTTAACTTCTCTTTCCTAACGTCTCCATCTCTTCCCCTCCTCAGCTCTGGACTGCTGCTGCAGACGGCCATCGAGAAGGCCGGCTTCACGGACAAAGTGGTGGTCGGGATGGACGTGGCCGCCTCAGAGTTTTACCGCGAGGGGAAATACGACCTGGACTTCAAATCCCCACCAGATCCATCCTAGACACATCTCTGGAGAGGAGCTGGCCGAAATCTACCAGGGCTTCGTCAACAACTACCCAGGTGGACCACAACTGCTGCTGTTTTTTATCTTCAGGATGGAGAAATGTGACTTTTTATTAACCTTTCAGCTCTTCTTCTCAGTGGTGTCCATTGAGGACCCGTTCGACCAGGACGACTGGGAGGCCTGGTCCCGTCTGACGGCCCAGGTGGGGATCCAGGTTGTGGGGGACGACCTGACGGTGACCAACCCCAAGAGGATAGAGAAGGCGGCCGAGGAGCGAGCCTGCAACTGCCTGCTGCTCAAAGTCAACCAGATCGGCTCCGTCACCGAGGCCATACAGGCGTACGTCCGCTTTATGTCTCTATTCGGATCATTTTTAAGAGTTTGTATAAAATGACCTAAAACATGCAAAAAAAAGCAGCAGTATTACCTTTAAAGTCACATTATTTAACTTTTTTAAAGAAGAAAAAACACATTTTTCTCAAATGCAAAGCTTGACGATGGTTTAAAAAAAAGCTATTTGATGCAGAAACAGATCGAATACGATATTAAAATGATAAATATCTACAAACACGGCACTGGCACTTTAATACACTGCTGTCACTCTCGCGAAGAAAATGGAAACCAAAATGGTGAACTTGGACCGGCCGGAGAAGGTCGTCCATCTTGGCTGAGACGACACGGAGGCCTGCGGGGACGAACGGAGAGACCGAGCTGCCCCGTTATCAGTCAAACACACACTGAAACACAAACACACACACGGGCAGAAAGTCACTCACATCACTCGTTACCTGTCAGCCATGTTGACCTTGTGCCAGAGACGAGCAGCGGCAAACAGAAAGATAAATGAAGGACAGGAAGTGACAGGGGGTTTTTTAGCATGAAGATTGGCTGTCAGTCAAACGAACCGCCGGACTGTTGTGTACATGTGTCTCATATTTGTTGATCTCTTTATGGAGAGAGTGTGTGCTCCAGTCTCGAATATGTGCGTGCGTGTCATCAATCTCAGACTTAACAAAACGTCACTCAGGGTTATGAAGCCATCAATAACGGTGGCGTGGTTGGATTGCATCGGGAGGAGGGGAGGCGGCGGGTGAGAGGGATGAAACGATAGAAACGAGGCAGACGACAGTAAAGGTGATGAATCGTGCCCGTCACACGAAGAGCTTCCTGCGTCATTAACCTGATATAGTCGCCTAATAGCTCAGCGGGGGGAACCCGGCGAGGGCTCATTCATTTAAAACCTCAAAATCTGACCCTGCAGGCGCCGTCTTAATTTTCACGTCAGATGAGCCGCGGTTACAGATGAATCACAGTCAGATTAATTAAGTCTAAGTACTGGGTCAAAACGCAGGCGAGGTTCATTTACACATCTGTTGTTAACCCGTCTCCACGTATGGATATAAAGTTCAGGAAATGGGACAGACGCCTTTCAAAATATTTAAAACTTATTTTTCTAAAAAGATATCTGGCGGGTGATATTACATGAGATTTCTTTCATATTTTATTTGAAGAATATCAAATTTTAACATCAAACAGAAGATTTAAAGTCCCACTAGTTGCTTGCTATTTGCAAATATTTTACCCTGTCAACATCTGGAGGGTTTATTTGTTCATTTGTGTGAAAATTAAATTAATTCAGAAGTTAAAAAAAGTGTCCCCTTCTCTCCATCTGGCAGGTGTAAACTGGCTCAGGCGAACGGTTGGGGTGTGATGGTCAGCCATCGCTCAGGAGAGACGGAGGACACCTTCATCGCTGACCTGGTGGTGGGTCTCTGCACTGGACAGGTAAACACACACACACTCACACAAACACACACAGAGGACATAATGTTGACCTACATTTGTTACCTGGAGTTTCACCTGAACTGTAACTACTACATGTGAAATATGTGCAAAAGTATAAACAACATAAAAGACATTTCCATTCACCACTTAGTGACATTTTTATAATTCAACATTTTGCAGGTCTTGTTTTTCATCTTATTATCTGTTGGGTCTTAACTTTCTCGGTTTCTCTCTCTCAGATTAAGACTGGCGCCCCCTGCAGATCTGAGAGGCTGGCCAAGTACAACCAACTCATGAGGTCAGTGAGCTGCAGACAGACACACACACACACACTTTATCAGCGCATTTCACCTCACTGACACATTACCAAGATCAAAACACATGTCTAAAAAGGCTTTTGTATATAGAGAAATATTAGAGTGATGATTTCTTGTGTCTCCCTTCATACGAACATATTTGAAATCTTTGGAAACCTGTGGCTGCACATCATGCACACATCATCTGGTATATTAAAAGTAAAGGAGAATAAAAAATGTACTTCTGACCAGCAGTTATATTAGTTTGAACGAGCTCCTCACTTGGAAGAAAGTGGAGGACTGCAAGAAATTGGGAAAATTTAATTGCTTTTTTAAAAAGTTGAGGCACTTCTCTAAGAAAACTTCCCCTGTCTCCTCTTTTTAACTCCACAATCCTGAACTGACCCTCTTTCTCCTTACAACACTTTGCTTTGTTTGATCTCATTGAACTTCAACATGCATGATTTTATAATTTCACGGCTTTGAAATAAATCAAATTAGCAGCTGCAAAGAAGCGGAACTGCCTGTCTTTTGCTGCACCACACAAATAAATTTCAACCTTCAAAATCTGGTCGACTCGAGGATCTAAAATATTTAGGAAATCTTGAGGAAATGAGGCCGCATGCCCACAGCCACGCCCGACAGGAGGAGACAAGAGTCAGCTGTGAGACACATTTCTGTGATTTACAGGATGTAAGAGTAACAAAAAAGAAAGCACATGAAGAGCTGCAACATAAACTCAAACAGTTTCATCAGTGAGAGCTGGAATAAAAACTGATGGTTATCTTTATCATTGTCATCATATCACATCACATTTATCTTGACATGTTATTGTTATCTAATCACCTTCAGAACAAGACTTTGAAATTCAGGTTGTAATTTTGTCTTTTAAGGATCCACTTTAAACCAGTAGACACAAAGACAATCATAAACTTCTTTTAAAGGTGCAGTCCGTAAACATTTGATTTAATACTCTCACTTTTTTTCCCAGAATTTAACATTCTCCGTATCTTCTCTTGGCTCCAAATCTGGCAGCAGCTCGGCTCTGTCTTAGTGCTTTGCATCACGGGGCTAATTGACGTGACAGGCGACGGCAGCGCCGGTGTCACCCCATGTGTCCGAGCCAGTCAGCAGCAAGAGCAAAGGGGGAGGAGGGAGGAGGAGGGAGGAGGTGGGATCAGCTCAGTGTCTGTAATCCCATCGGACTGCCGAGGAGACGCAGGAGAGGTGGAGGGTGGGGAGACTTACAGAGGCATTAACCAGTGATAAACGCTAATCAGTGCAGTCAAGCATGCACGCACACACTAGCAGACACACCTGAAAGAAATGAGTTATTTATACTGAAGCAGTGGAGACATTTTTTATTCTTCCAGTGATTTATTATTGCATTTCCATACTTTGTAAGGACCTGCAAGAGACGAGTCAAAGATAAAAACTTTAGCAGGAGAGACTTTTAGTTTGTTTTAAGCAACAAACTTCAAAAACATCCTACATATTTTCATCAGCGTATTTTTATTCGATCTTTATCTGGTGCAATATTATCACCGTGAAAACCAATTTATTAAGATATTAAAGTCTCTTTATTCCCAAAACTCAGGTGACCAAAGTCACTCTGCTCTTTTCATCTCCAGTTTAACATCACTCTCTCCCATCATCTGTTTATAACTGATTATAGTCAACATAAAACCACATTCAGCAACTTTACAATTAGTTAAAAATAAAAAAGGTCTATTGTATTGAAACATTGGTGCGTCAGTGATAAAGTGTGAAACACATCTCTATATTGTAATATTTCCAGTGATTCATAAAGCTGGCGTGCAAGCTAAGTATCATATAAGTCAGTGTATCAAGCAACAAGAATCCATTATTTCAGCATCACTAGCCTATATTATGTTAGCTAGCAAGATGACAATGAGAAAAGAAACCAACAATGTCAAACTATAATACGCAGTAAATACAATAGAAAATTTCTGTTAAAAATCTTCTGTAACATTCACTTTACTGCTACCTCAGATATTAACCAGAGCACCAGATGTGTATTCTGCCACCGCTGAAAATAGTCCCCAACAAACCATTTCCTCCTGTTTAAACTGCAGTTAAAACTACTACTTTAGCCTTATTATAACATGAAAACTGCAAATATGTGGGGTGTGTTTAAAGCTTTGCATTCTCAGGAGTCAGAAAATACTGAGAGATGGACTAACATGTTGGATTTGGTGAAGTTCAGAAAAAAACAAAGCAACAAAGGTTTGAAGTTCTGACGTTTGGTCGCTTTTTGGAGCACTTTGCAGAGCTGAGGATGATTAACTCTTCCCTGGCAGAGACAAACATTTTAATGAACGACACACATGTTTTCACCACTTTAAGTAATTCCTCTCTTCTTCTTCTTTTTCTTCTTCTTCTTCTTCTTCTTCTCTGCAGGATTGAAGAGGAGCTGGGCGACCAGGCTCGCTTCGCATGAGGCCATAACTTCAGGAACCCCAGCGCCCTGTGAAAACAGACAGACAGACGAATGACGCACACACACACACACAATATATATATATATATAAACTGACACGACAAACATGAACGAGCCATGTAGAGTGAAAGGTCACACAGATACATACAAACACACGAGCAAAAGCAAAAAAATGAATAAATAAAATAAAATAAATAAATTATGCACTGACTTATAGGTTGGGTGATGATGCTGTATGCACACACACACACACACAGTACAGTACACAGATGCAACACGAGCACATGCAGGGGAATACCATGAAAATATCAAATTTATAAGCCAGACATGCACTGTTACTGTAGTTTTAAAGGAATAGTTCATGTACAGCCAGGACATGGGACAGACCTGCAAAATAAAGATTATTGAAAAAAAAAACAAAAACAGAGAGATAAATAAAGTAGAGATATTATAGAGTAACATAGACCGAAGCACGCAACTGAAAGAGATTTTAAAAATAAATAAGATAAAATAAATCTTTCAGCACCAAAAGAGGTCGATGCATTTGCAGAAAGAAACACAAAAACAGCTGTTTCAGGGACTGAGTGGAGAAAAAAAAAAAACATGAAAAGACACACACCTGGACACCTACACACTCAGCTGTGTCACACTCTCACCTGGACACCGAAGCACCTGCACTCCACCCACTTCTGTGCTCCTTCCTCCCTCTTTTACGTCTCCTTTCTCTTCTTCGTCGTGTCCGTTTCTAATTTTCAGACCCTCTTTTTCCTCCGCCTGGATGTGATTCTGATTATTTGTTGTCCTTTATGCTTGAAGTCCCCCCCCAAACTTTGTCCTGAAAGAAAGAAAAAGAAAAAGAAACCCTGAATCCCTTCGTTCCTTCTGTTCTTCCTGAATGTCCATAGAATAGCTATGTTGAAAAAGAAGAAAGAGAATTAAAAAGAAAAACCAAAAAAAAGAACGCTTGTCATTGAAAATAATGTGAAAATATGTGAAATAAAAAGATGTTAATTTACAATTTCAATCACAGCTCAAAGGTTTTTGTCTTTATTGTGTCTGTGTGGTTGCTGATATGACATTCAAGTTTCAGTGAGAGAAAAAAGAAAATGTTGAAAACTTTCAAATTCTCTCTGACATTATTTAACAAGCATCTGAAAATCATGAAAACAATACTGATGGACTGAGGGACACTGAGGGCTGCAAAAATGATGATTAAGTTGTTTAATTTCAGTCAAAGCAGTCACACCTGAAAGAAGAGGGACAGGACCGACATGTGATGATGCATTTTCCACCTCGTTTATCTAAAATTAAAAAGGTTTAAAATAGTTAATTTAGCCCAAGAAGACTTCAGAGTAAGGTTATAAAAATCATTAACAAAGCTGATGACGGCGTTTTCTTCCTGCCAAGGTCGAGAAGAAGATACACCAAACCCTCCTGAACTAACTAATTACTATTCAAAGTTACTGTAGTTAACGTTACTATCTCCTACTACTTATTTTATTCTTTTTCTATTTTAAACTTATTTTTTATTGCATAATTAAAGGAGCTGACAGTCACTCTGATTATATGTGACAAATAAAACTATGGAAGGGTTTTCTCGGTCCGTAAAGGATCACTTAATCTTTCAAATGATCATAAACATTTAAATTAATCACATCTGAAGATGTACAGAAAATAACCTGAAACGTAATTAAAGCCATCAGACAAATGTTGTGAAGCAGAAAGTACAGTATTTGCCTCTGAGATGTGGTGGAGTAGAAGTGCAAAGTTGCATAAAATGGAAATACTACAGCTATGCTCGCAACCATTATCGAGTCACAAGTTAATTATGTCGTGATCTCGAGAAACTAAGCTTTGTTATCTCAAAATAACAAGATAGTGAAGCTGTTATCTTTAGAAATCAGAGTGTGTTTCCTCTTGTTCCTTGTGATGTTTGTGTGTTTATCTCCAGTTAGTTTCCATCAGCAGGTGTCTGTAGGCTCTGTGGAGATGCTGTGGGGGTCATTATGTACAGTGGATGAGCTTAATAATGTCTTCATTATTTCTATATAATATATATAACGGCTTTATTTGAGCAGCTGCTGGCTGAAGCAGAGAGATGGGTCAACCTCTCATCTTTGGAGACTATAAAACCAGATTGTCTGCTCCAATGAAGAAACTGCAGCAAAGCAAACTCCACATTTAGGCCTTAATTATTGATCAGTTATGGATCCTCCCTGACAGTCATCACAGTGATCTTGAAGGTTGAAATCAGCTGTGCTCAAATGAACCACACACTCATTTTGGAGTTCAACACAATTATTGAGATATCACCAGAAAATGAGTTTAGTTTCACCTTCAGCGCCTCAAATTTCTACATATGTGCAGAACTGAAGTAAATGTTAAATTCCTCCACATCATCCAGTCATAAATTCATGTCATGGCTTAGAGACAGATCACATGTTGGACCCTGAACAATCACAGCCATGTTCATGTTGGCAGCTGTGCTTTGCTCTTTTTGGAGCGTGCAGAAGTTTTCAAACTCACTGAGAAAAGCCAAAGAAACCCCAACATGTGTTTCTGTCAGGACACATAACAGACCGACACCCTCTGATCTGGTCTGAGTGAGGCGACAGAAGCGACAGAAGAAGATATAAAGAGCCAATAAACACAGAATAAAACCTCTTTCCACATTTGATGTATTTATTCATTAAGTTCTCACATCACATCCTCTGTGTTATGTGATGAAAAGTGCAGCGTTAACTACATAAATCTTTAGTGCCTACTGGTGACAACTTCACAATAAAATTAATAACACCTTAAGATTTCTTTATACACACACACACACACACACACACATATATATTATATTCTATATTTAAGTACATTCTGTCCAGAGGTTTTATTGTTAAGGGCCCTGAAGTAACTGAAGTTAGTGCATCATTAATACACCGTTAGCAAACACACAAAACAACCTGACTGATCCTCTGCTGGAGATAATGTGTCATCATTTATTATGATATTATTAATGCACAAGATATCACCACATCTCAAACTACCAGCAGATCAGGACTGACAACGTTTAGCATCGTTTATATGTTTGAACATTAGCGCGGTTTGTGAGGAGATCAAAGTAAAACGCTGGATTGTTTGCATGAAATATGTATCTTATGTTTCTTCTCTCTGTTGTCTTAGAGAGAAAGAAGATGTTAAATCAGCTGAAAACATGTTGAACTATTGTAAAATGTTCCTGTTTTCAAGATGTCTACTGACTTTTTGATGCCTCTTAAATCCCTCTGCAGACAATCAAGCTGAAAGTTTGATATTACGACAGGAAACTGAAACAGACTTAATGATAAAAAGAAAAAAATGATCATATATTTAACTATATAGTGTGACATGACAAATACAGGAGCTAAATCCCCACAAATGACAGCGAGACATGACAGAAAAAGGACAGATATTTACTTTAAATGAATCCTGTCGCTCTACATTTACCTCATTCGACGTATATTTAGCAAAATAAAACTTTACTTGGACACATGTCTGTGTGTGGGTCAGTGTGCGGTGACAATCTAAAGGGTGTTTTTTCTTTTTTTTTGGGTCATTTTCCTCTTCCCGTTAAGCACGTGCGTTGATGATGTCGACAAACTCTGGTTTCAGAGAAGCTCCACCCACCAGGAAGCCGTCAACGTCGCCCTGAGCCGCCAACTCTCTGCAGTTCGCTCCTGTAACCGAACCTGGAGGACGGAGAGAGAAAAAAGGTCATTATGTGGGGAATTAAGTCAATTTATCCAATCAGGGGAGAAAAAAAAACTTCAGTTGATGCACACACTAAAATAAATGTAATTAAAAATCTCTGTTCATATGTGGGTTGACATTGGAAGAGCAGCAGGTGCATTTTGGGCTTCTTTTGCCCTAAACACATTTTACTTTTATTAGATTTACCTAGATTTTCCTAAAAATGTTTGCAGTTACAGCATCATTTATCAATACCAGCTCTATTGAAACTAAAAGTTATTTTAATTAAGAAAACACGGTCACAAATGAGATGTTAATAGCTTATTTGGTAGATATATGTTTACTCATTTATATATATATGTATGAATGTAGTTAGATGTGACATTGCAGTTATGTTTGTTTTAAGTGATGAACCATGACTATCATGTTTCTCTTTCACCTCTAAAACCAAACCTTTGAATTTTGGTGAGAAAAGAAAGGGCTAAAAATCAACCTGCATCCCGAACACACACAGAACCGATCCTGCAAACAGGGCTTTAAAAAGGTCAAACTGCAGCCAAACGTCATCACTGACCTCCGTAGATGATGCGCACAGAGTCGGCTACATCGTCTGACACGTTGGCTCTGAGCCACGCCCTCAGCTTCTCATGGACCTCCTGAGCCTGGACACACACACACACACACACTTAAAGTGTCTCTTTACTGTTTAACAAAACCTTTTAACGTACTTAACTTCGCTGCCAACTTTAATCTCTTTTATGTTACAAAAAACGTCTTTGTCGTTTTAATGACTCCCATTAAAGTTTAGTTTCAGCGGATCATTTTCTCCCACAGTCGTTCGCTTCAAGTAAAAATAAGCACGTTTGGAGACACAGTGGTTTTCAGCTGACAGCAGCTGAATGTGCAGCCTGCAGCTGTGAGGAGATTGCGGGCTGTGGTGGAGAAAAACACTGGCAGCCGGCTGCTGGAGAGGAGAGACTGGATAGTCACAGCTGTGAGGTAAGATGAGGGCAGAAACACTGAACACACCCACAGTGAGCACACTGAGGAGGCGCTGTAAAGAAAGGCTGTTACTATCAATAACAAACAGGTGATGAGAAAATATCCACAAATATGACAAGAAAATGATAAAATCACCTGCTTTTTTAAGTTTTAGCTTAAGCAGGTCAATGTCAAATGAATTAAACATCAGATAGAAATAAAATACGTTATTAAAGAAAAAGGCAAATTAAAAACAGATTAAGCATCTAAATTAGAGCAAAATATCTGGCAAAATAAAGACTAAAACATTATATAATTTTAAATTGTTTAAATTGATACTAATAAATACTGTGCACAATAATGAAATGGAGTTTGAAATGCCAGCATGAATAAGTGTGATTTAAAGGCTGGTAGCGAAGTTGCCGACCTAATAGTACACCTTGAAGACAGGAAGTGTTTGTTACCTGTTCAGGTGAAGCGGTCTTTCCTGTGCCGATGGCCCAAACAGGTTCATACGCCAGCACCACTTTCCCCCAGTCCTTCACGTTATCTGGAACAGAGCAACATCCCTCCATCAGGAAACTAAACCAAAACTCTTCAGAAAGCAGGAAACCTGATATTTAACAGAAAATGTGCCCATGCAAACATTCATATGAGTGTGAGTCTTCTCCCAAATCAAACTGTCGTACAGTAACTGGAGAAGTTTCAGAATAAGAAACAACATTTTTTTCTTTGCGCTTTCAGAAGAGAAAGTCCTGCAGAGACCGCTGACCTATTTACATTTTAAATCAGCGTGTAGCCTACTTTGAGCACAGAATTAGGCTACGGGAGGCAAAGATGGAGGCAGGGAGAGGATCATCAATAAAATCTTTTAACGTCTGACGGAGGATGCAGAATATAAAGTGGTTCGTCTACTCGCAGACACATCAGGACTGAAGAACCGGCCACAAAAACGAGAATAATGTTGCTGCAGGTATTGTTGATGTTTCATTTATTTAGTAAAAAAACTGAATAATGTCACCTCATATCTTGTTTTAACTAAAGAGGAAGAATAACACTGCTGTATTTTTATGTGAAACTTTCATCAATGTGTAAATTAATTCAGTGAGTTCCTTCACAAAAATAAAAAAATAAAAACCGTAAAATAAATTTTTTAAATAAGAAAAGAAGGGACAAAAAGATAATCAATGTAAAATAAGAATATGAGAGAAGAAGCATGAGTAAAATAAAAGGGTAAAAGAGTTTTTTGTTATTTCCTTCGTTTCCTTCGTTTACCTGCGATGACTTGCGTCTGAGCGTAGACGACTTCTTCTGTGGTGCCGGCCTCTCGCTCCTCCAGCTTCTCTCCGATGCAGGCGATCACACCGAGGTCACTCTCCAGAGCGTGAGCCACCTGAGAACCAACCACAGACTCAGACCTGAACCCGGATCAGCTCACCTGACAGGTGTGTGCGCAAAATATTACACATTTAATTCACCGAAGGCGTCCGGAGGTTTGTGGTGGAAGCTTTAAATCAGGGGAAGCAGGCGAAGGTAAACAAGCCGCCGAATAAACCTGCTGTGGTTTTTCTTGAGGATTTGACTGTTGAACTGGTGTTCAAATACTGAAAAAGTTCAAATGTTGACATCAAAAGGCCTCTAAAAAAGGTTATTTATCATTTATAATGTCTAAAAATCTATTTTAATCCAGTTTGCAAAAAATATGAATATAAAAATGTATTAAAATGAATTATTAATTACTTTCTTTTAAATCTTAAGATAGTAAACTGTAAATAATACTGTGTGGTTGGACTTTACAGCAGCTGCAGACTGATGAGAAAAAGAGACTGAACATCAGATTAACTTTTCCAGGTGAAGCTGCACTAGAACAAAATGCAGAATGAATCCAAATTAAATTATTGAGATATTATTTAGTACATAAAGGATTATTTTAGGATTTTTTTATCTCTGCAGCCACACAAATACATCATAATTGCACATATTCTTTATTTATATGAAAGTCAACGTGTAAGTAAAAATTTCTAGATGAGTGTTTTGAGACTCCAAACGTTTAAAAGAGGTGATCAAACATCTGCGGAAGCTCACGTCTCACCTTCTGGCCAATCAGCTCGTCGCTTTCCCCAAAGACATGACGGCGCTCGGAGTGACCGAGGATCACCCAGTCCACCCCGCAGTCCTTTATCATGGCTGGACTGGAGGGAGAGGAAACACGATGAGGATTTTATGTTCGTGTGCTGGAGTCAGATTATTATTTTATCATCAGATTGGGATTTAAAGTTTATCATAACATCTAAAATTAAATCCTGCTGCTGCGCTTGATGATAAAAAGTCATCTGAGTATGCATCAGCTCACGGTCTAATCAATGACCAGGGCTGCAGTATAAATAGCTCATGAGTTTGTTTGTTCGTTCAGGTTCAGGCGGTGGGATACCTGATCTCCCCTGTAAACGCTCCCTTGGCCACCTTGTAGCAGTTCTGAGCCGCAACCCCGATCCTGGGATCCAGACTGGACCGAACAAAGTCCAGATAGATGGAGGGAGCAGCACACACCACCTCTGAACGGGAGGAGAGAAGGGTTGGTTAAAACATCGGGACTTTTCTTTCTTTTTCCTCAGTCAGAAACGTTCTTTTAATAAATATAATTGAACTAATCACATTTAGTTTCAGTACTAATGAATGAAGTGTGGACAGCATTTAGCTTTCTGTGCTCATGTTAATAAAGTTTTAAAAACACTTCCACTCACGCCTTTTAAGCCCGAATAACTCAGTTTTAATTAAGTTAAAGTATACCACAGTGTAAAAATGCCCAATCCTGTAATCAAAATCCTGCTTAAGTTCAGAAATATTATCAAAAGTAAAATGACTCTTCCTGCAGGAAAATGTCTCCTGAAGCTGAAATATTATCACATGTTATGTGACATTATTAGATTTTTAATGTAGATGCATTAATGTTTGATCAGTTTGTTTTTTTTTTTAACACTGTTAGTTTAGTCCTGCGGTGCCCAACATAGGGGTCGGGCCCCTCCAGAGGGTCACCAGATAAAATGTGAGGGGTCGCGAGATGATTAACGTTTATTATTTGTTTATTGTTTTATGCTACACTTTTACTCCAATACATTTACAGGTTATTTAGATAATCTCTACACCATCTGATAAATGACTTATTAATATTGTTTCAGCTTAATTAGTCATTAAAATGAGCTTCATCTTCACCAGCTGCAACATTAAACACATGAATGCATCAATAATCGTAATCCAATTATAGAATAAATGAAATGAACCAACCTGCAAAACAAAACTTTTAGTACTTTAAGCATATTTTCTAAAATTAAAATGTAGTATTTTAACTCTGTATTATTGCTTCTTGTACTGAAGAAAATGATCCATCTCTGATGAGAAGATGCAGGAAATGGACATACTCAAGTAAAGTACCTTAAAACTGCACATCAGTAAAGTAGTTGAGTAAATGTACTTAGTTACTTTCCAGCAGTGAGGCCTTTTATGCGGCTCATCCTGATCACGTGACTCTCAGTGCGACAGAGTGAGCTGATCGATGGGTCACACACACACACACACACACACACACCCTGCAGGCTCTCACCGGTCTGGTCGTGCAGGCTGGAGGTGTTCAGGGTCGTCATCAGCTCCTCCAGACTCTCCTTGTTTCCGTTCATCTTCCAGTTTCCTCCCACGAAGAACCTGCGGAGCGCCATGACGTCAGAAGGAGAGGAGCTGATGGAGGTGATGATGGAGGTGATGATGGAGGTCCGGAGGCTCCGATCAGCTGTTGGGCTCGTGTGCACGTCAGGTGCTGTCGGAAATCTGAGCAGCCAACTCGACACACTCCTCTCTTCTTCTTATTCGAGCCTGGGAAGTTTGTGAAGCAGCTTTATGACGGATTACCTCCACCTATTGGTGCAACACGGTGCTGCAGAGATTTCTACTTCAAACCACAATCAGTCTAGTTTATCACCAAGCAGGTTCACATACAAGCAATTCTGCAAAAAACATAAATACAGTAAGGAGAAAAAATATAAGACAGAAGCTACTACTCCAAGAAGAATAAATTAAATATATGATAGACACAAGTATTATATGTGCAATATGTAGACAATGTGCAATATGTAGACAATGTGCAAGATGTAGACAATATGCAATTAGAAGATAATGTGCAATATAAAGATAATGTGCAATATGAAGATAATGTGCAATATGAAGATAATGTGCAATATAATTACAATATTGCAATATAAATAATGTGTGCTCTACAAGTTGTTTAAATGAAAGAACTGTATAGTTTGTGCAAGAATGTGCAAAAAAATATTGAGCATGGATTTGCAAAATTTTTCACAGTCCTGACTTTAAAGAGTTTTTGCAATTTGCAGATCTCACCATATTTCAGAGGGAAATGATACTTAATTTACTGCACAACATTTATATGATGTAGTAACCAGTGACTCTGCAAGATATGATACGTTTATTTCTTACTGCTTTGAACATTAAAAAAACAAACTTCTACCACCTTTACTGTTGAGATTCACAGTAAAGATGCACGTTTAACAATCTGCATATATTAGATTTGTCCCCATAAAGAGAAAATAAACACTTTTTTAAGGACAAGAGCAATGTGCATAAAACAAGATAAAACATCTCACATAAAGCATAAACACAGACCATTTTTAAAGAGGATGAAATAGAAAAAAAATCAAGGTTCAGATAAAAATGTATTATTCTTCTTTCTTGTATTAGGTAATGCATTATTACAGCAGTATGTTTTTGTTTTGCTTTGTATGTAAATGATCTGCTGCTGAAGACTCATTATTATATATAATTATAATTATAATCAGATAATCTTTTAATAAAACATGCACAGACGTTGACACTGATTCAGCACATTAGTTTGTTTTTTTTTTAACCCAAACCTGCTTTTATCTGCTAGATGTTCAGAAAAAAAAAATCACCCCCAAATAAAAACTCTCTGAGCATGTTTGTGATTTCTGATTGGCTGGTAGTCATCCTTTAACCACACAACCATAGCAACTGCACTGATGACTAATGTAACTAGCAGATTTAAGCATAATAATGATAACAAAGGACTCTTTTCTCTTATCCACAATATCCACCTATTAGAGCTATTGTTAAAAGGATGCACATTGAATATATGTGCCTATAATTCTTTTATTTCAATTGACTTGATGCTACAATGATGTATTCTGCAGAAAAAATATAAAAGATAAACCTTAGAAAAATTCACTTCACAGCCACAGTTGTGCACCAGCATCTGTATTTCGTGTGTGCAGGTGTGAGTCACGCATCAGTCGACCTTTATCATCAAACTTTCCCTCCAGGTCTCATTCGTCCTCCAGAGCTGCAATTCTGCTCACACTTTTCACGTGTATTTGCGGCGCAGTCCTCTCACATCACATTTCAGCTCAGCACACACAAACGCAGACTCTGACATGGTGTTAATGCAGAAGTCTATGTTTATTAGAAAGATTTTCAACAAACATTTGGTCTTTTTTGTTTTTTACAGAGGAACTGCACAGGTGTAAAAGTCCTACAAAATGCAGCTGAACCCAGGGGAGTAAAATACAGTTTACAGGTCTTTACAGCGTGTTTCACCTCGCCTCTGAACCTCCATCCGTCTTGGGTGCATCATCAGATTTCCACAGTGAGAAACAGCAGTGGCAGATCGAAATCTGCTGGATGTTAGCAGGGGACCCAAGATGGCTGCGCTACCGCACACATACACTCTGGATATGTGCACCCACTCCCTCCCACTTTCCAAAAAAAAAAAAGAAAAAGACACTGTACATCAACTGTCCTTCCTAATGTTTTACAACTATAAAATACAAATAAATGTACATATCAACCTTCCATCTAAATAAGTGCAGGGCTCTTTTACAGGTCAAAGACAATAAAAATAAATCTGTAATCCTAAAGTCTCATTTTCAGTAATCACATGTTCTTTTTTATTTTTATTGTCAAAAATCTATTTGTGTTTAATTGACAATAAGAGCTTATTTCATGCTCTGTAATCATGTTGAATAATGTGCTATTTTTTAATATTTTTATGATTTTTTTTATATTTCGCCGTTTATATCGTCTCGACAACAATAAAACTCTTGCACATACAGCGGGATGCATCGTGCACTGTTTACCTGATGCCATTTATACAACGTGACTCATTCGCAGCTTCTCATATTTTTGCATACATGAATGAGGAAGAAGCAGAGAGGGAGGGAGGAAGAGAGGGAAGACCCCTCGCCACATATCCTCCAACGTCACTCGTCTCCTATGTTATTCTCCCTTCCCCCTTTTCCTTCCTGTCTTCACCTCCCTCACCCCCCCTCACCCCCTCTCCTTCCTCCTCTTCTGCTCTCTCCTCTTCCTCCTCTTCTTCTCCCTCTCCTGGTGTTTTCCTCCGCCAGGTTGCCTCAGTTCCACAGTTTGAGGAAGCTGTCCCAGGATCCTGTGCAGACGCCCATACCGTCATCGGGAACGCCGGTGCAGCTCACCCTGTTGTCGTGGCCGGACAGCACACCTGGAGAGAGGAGAGGAGAGAGGTAAAAGGGGAGGATACAGGTGAGATGAGAGAGGTGAAGAGAGGAGGAAAAGGGGGAAGAGATGAGCAGAGGTGAGAGGTTACGGAAAAGCAATGAAAGTCATGGTAAAGAATGAAAAGACAAAAGAAAGGAGAAGCAAAGAGAAAAAGGGAAAGAAAAGAAAGAAGTGAAGAGGAAACAAAACATATGAGATTTATTGGAAAAAAAGGGAAAGGAAAGGAGGGTGCAACAGTAAAGGAGAGAAGTCAAAAGAATTGAAGGGAAAGACAAAACAAAAGGAAATTAGAGGAAAGGAGATGAAGAAGAAGAAGGGAGAAATTGAAATAAAAGAAAATAAAAATCACCACTGTGTCTGATCACATGTGACATTTGTACTTATTTGCAGGTAAATCTTAATATGTTTTGAAGAAAAAAAAAGGTAAAATCGATTAAAGAAGGATACAAAATCTTTCTGATGTCCTTTTCTCTTTGTAAGTATCATGAAGTGCATTAGTGCCATCTACCTGTTGTAAAATGTTTTCTCTAAACACCAATGCAAAGAGCTCAGAAAACTTTATATCAGATGTCAACCAAGAGTTTGAAGGGTTTTTATGAGGCTTATTTAAATTAATAAATGTGATAAGCCCCTTTTGCAGTGTTTGTCTTTGTCTCTGCTCTGAAACCTCTCCATCCCATTTATGACTGACTTTGAACTGAACCTTTTCAAAGCTTAAAAGCCTGAAACGCTGAGTATTTCAGCTGCACTCACCAACTTTCTCTCCCTTCAGTGAGTCCCAGATGTGGCAGTTGAAGTCGTCGTAGCCGGCAAAGATAAGGCGGCCTGAGTTGGAGAGAGCCAGAGACGTGACGCCGGCGTTCAGGCTGGTGTCCTGGTACCCGATCACCTCCTGGTCGGAGCGCAGGTCATACATCTTGCAGCTGCAGTCGTCGGAGCCTGTGATGATGGCGTTTCCGCTGGGGAAGAACTGAAGTTGTGGTGGTGGGGGGGGGGTGAGAAAAGGACAGTTTGTGGTGATGATTTAAAGACAGATGATCAAACCAGCTCTGTCTGTCTAACCTCTTTAACCTTTTGCAAGCAAATCAGAGAAGTTTTTCTTAATTCTTTTATATTTACAAAGTCTTTTGGCTCTCTGGCCTCCGTACACTGACCCACAGCCAGTTAAGTCCAAGTGATGCAAAAGCTGCTCTACACAAAATTTAAATCTAAGAAAACCTGACAAATATAGTGCATTTTTATGAAAAAGTATAGTATTTTTTTATTATGAGTGCATAAAATTCACATTTATCCACAATATCCACCTATTAGAGCTATTCTTAAAAAGATGCACGTTAAATTTGTATTAATTTGTATTTGTAATTTGTATCCATGATTCTTTTATTTCAATTGACTTGATGCTACAGTGATGAATTCTGACAGAAGTGCTGAAAAAATCTAAATAATAAACCATAAAAATTTCACTTTACAGCCACAGTTCTGCACCAACATCTGTATTTCGTGTGTGCAGGTGTGAGTCACACAGCTGATGTCATCATCAAACTTTTTTTCATGTGTTTTTCATGTGTATTTGCAGCGTATTTCTTTCATATCACATGGGTAATTCTACATTAATCTACAGGTACTGATTATATTAGAAGGTGAGTCATTTTAACTCCCTGCTCAGATATGTGGTGTGTGGTGTGCTGGATGCTCACAGAGATGGCGTTGATGTCGCTGGTGTGTCCAGAGAAGGTCTGCTTGCAGGCCCCTTCCCTCAGGTCCCACAGCTTGGCCAGAGAGTCGCAGGCTCCGGAGATGAAGGTGTTCATGTCGGGGGAGAGGGCCAGCGACATGCAGTCTCCAATGTGGTTGGTGAAGATGATCTTCTGCTTGCCGGTCTCCAAGTCCCACAGACAGCTGGAGAGGAGGGACGTGGACGAGGGAGCGTGAGGAAAAAATAAAAAAGGGTGTAATTATCTGTGGATCTGTTTGGACCAAGTTTCGGAGAGAGTTTCTTTAAGTTAATTTCCCAAAATGATGAAAAAGTTCAATAAACAAAGTCTAGTTTGATCCCATAGGTCAATAAATAGCTCCATTATATATATATATATATATATATATATATAATGGTAAGGAGGAAGCACCTTGGATAAAGCCAGGCAAGATCAAACTGATGCCAATTTTCTCATCTAACATATGCTAAGACAGCAAACTTTAATAATGCCAGTGCACATATATTTAAGTCCCTGATTGCTGAGTGTGGTGTTGATGGAAGCTGCTGTCCAACAACATATAATGTATATTGTAATGTAATAATGTTGTTGTAATGTGATGTCAATGTAATAAAAGACCAACTTGTGGCTGGGAAAAATGGTGAATGACACTAAAAGGTATTAATTCTCAAAACAAAAAAAAAATCCAGTAATAAATTTTGTAGTTTTTTGGGACATTTCACTGATTTGAAATTAGCGTTTGTGTTCAAAAGTTTTAGTTTTGTCAATTGTGGTTTATAGTCCAACTTAAATCACATTTAGGCGTCCATATTTTAAGAAAAAATAATATCAATTTTTTATTTAAATGTGAACAAACTTGTGCTATAGCTACTTTTTGGCGTCTGTTTTTTTTTCTCAAGGGAAAACACAGGATGAGCAGATGTTTTCTGCAGTAGACGACGAAAATTCAGTCAAATTTCAGTTAAACTTGAAGAAGCATATTGGAAAACACAATTTTCAGCAAGTAGCCAGTGGAGCTGGTTGCTTTTCCTCCATAAACAGGACATTTTTCCAGATGTTTCAGTGGCGTGGTCGTCCATTTTACAAAAATGCAAATACAAGAATGCAAAAATGATGAACGATGAACTCACCAGGTGGTGTCACCAGAGGCTGTCAGGATCTCAGTGTCGCTAAGGAAACGGCAGCAGGAAAGGTAACCTGGGTGGGACAGAGAGAAGCTCAGTCTGAGATGCTTTAATGTGACATAAACCTCATTTTGATGTTTCCCCGAGAACATTTTCAGCGTCGTCCTCACCTGTGTGTGCGTCCAGCTCCCTGAGGGTCTTGGGGCTGGCGGACTTGATGTTGTACACTGTGCACATGTTATCCAGACCGCCGCTGGCCACCAGGTTTCCAGAGGGGGCGAAGGCGACGCTCATCACCCAGGCTGACTTTAGTGGGACAGCCACCAACTGGGAAAGGAAAACTGAGTTTAGTTGATTTACAACCTTCACATATTAAGATAAGACAAGATAAGATAAATGTTATTAATCCCACATTGAGGAAATGAACTTGTTACAGCAGCTCAATAGTGAGACAAATATGAAAATCAAGTACCAAAAATAAGTATAAAAATATGGAAGATAAAAAGAAATAAATACGCTATAAAGATAAAACACATTATATACGTCCTCCATATATATACAGGTTGATTATTGGATTATATTAACCTTCATGGACTATTTGAAATCAGATATTGTAGATATTGGTCACTGATATTTTCTTTCTATCTTTAAATACGGACTTATTGCTGGCTGAAACTAAACCACCACTTCACTCACCACTAAAATCCAAACTAAGCTAATAATTTCAGGATTAGAAGCAGGAAGTGTGCACTACTTAAATAAAATTAGTCAAGAAAATCAAATTTCTTGCAGGTCATTCATTCTCAGCTGCATCAATTTAAGAGTAAACGTACTCTTACCAGTATCTGACAGATAATAAACTTACACATGATAAATGACTGTTTCAGGATACTACTATAAACAATCATACAGCTCTGTGGGCCTCCCACAACAAACAGAAAGGGTCATTTATTCTACGGTTCAAGGTGCAGCAATGATAAATGCCCAAACACATTTAGCAATATAGCAGAGGACCCATTTTAGAGGCATCAGTATTCCTCCACACCAGCGTAAATAATGAATAAACTCAACGTTAATACAGACTTGAGTTAACACGTGATCTTACCTTGTTTCCTGTGAAGGTGTCCCAGATGAGAAGCTTGCCATCCTGTGATGCACTGACCATTTGCCTGAGAGAGACAGGACAGAGTGTTTGCAGACGACTCGACACTTTAATTTAATATGTCAAGTGGAGACTAAAGAAAAAATCCAGTTGAGCCGTTGGTATTGAAAAGATCTAACAGAGAGCTGCAGCAACACTTCACATCAGGACTTTGTGATCAGCCAGTCACATCATAAAATGCTGCTCATCAGTCATCAATGAAGTCTAACCAGTTAGCTAAATCTTGTCTTCTGTGTCTTATGTAAAGCACTTTGAACTGTCTTGCTGTGCTACACAATTAAACTGGACTTGGCTGCTCTGGCGACTGATTACAATAAACTACAGAAGTAATCTAATATCTTAAAGCTGTCTTTTGAAACAGAGCATACGACTGAATAACTGTCAGTACATTTAGGATTTTAAGCTCCACACATATTTTTGGAGACAAATGTACAAACATGATCTGAAGGGAGAGAAAATAGAGAATTTTTTTTTGGTTAGTTACTTGCACACAAATGATTGAAGATAAAAAATTATTAATGAACCAAAACCATATTCTGTTTCTCTTTGGCTCCCTCCCCTGACACTTTATCAAACCTTTAAGATCATTTCTGCCTCATAGAAATGTTTTAAAAGGTGTTTTGACAGGAGAAGCACAGGTGTGAATAATTTAGGGGTCCTGCATGTTAACTCACTGTCACATTTTCATTCTGGCTTACTGGGACATTTGCGCAGATCTGGGCCATTACAACGGGTCAAAAGGTCCACTGAAGTGTAAACAACAGTGTCATCCTCACCTGGAGTCAGCTGACCAGTGCATGGCATAGATTTTAGCCAGGTGACCCTTGAGCGTCTTCCTGAGCTTCAGCTGGACTCGGCCCACTGTGGTTGCGCTCCCTGCTGCTGCTGACATGCTGCTGTCATTCACAGCCTTGCGGGCCGCCTGGTAGGAGAAGAAAGAGTGAGGAAGGTCCCAAAATTTCCTCCTAAACTGCAGTTTTAAGTTGAGCTAATGAAGATTATCTTTACAAATATGTAGCTTATGTTGCATGTCATTTAATGGCATGAGGACACTGCTAGTGGAAAGGAGAGCAGCACTTATAATAATAATAGTAATAGTGATGGTAGAGACAGTAATAGTACTCATGGTAGCAGTATTGGCTGATGAAATGGCCACATATCTCCAATTTAGGTGATTTTAAATGATTAAGTAAACTGAAAGATGAATATTTTCTTTTTATGAGTTGAGAAGATGATCCTACTTCTTAACTTCTTTAAGTCTCTTTTTTAATGTAAATTTGAAAATTGTTATGGATGTGAAAACAGGGCTGTTTTTTGGAAATTACTTCAAGGACAGCAACGTTATGTTTTGACCCATAATGTAATGGGTTATGATGGACCCACAGATTTTTGAAGTTCTGCGTGTTTCACCTTGCAGGGGGGGGGGCTCACCTCAATCTGTGCACGGAGGCCATCGCACTCCTTTTTCAGTGCATCCATTTCAGCTTTCTCAGCTGCCATGGCGGCGGTTGCTAGGGGATGTTACGGACGGGAAACGAAACTGTCACTCTGAAACAGGGAAGAGAGAGAAAAAGAGAGGATGTAAATAAAGAGGAAAAAAGTTCATTCTTGATCTTGGAGAACAGTGTGAGGATATACTTTGAACTCATATTGTGCTGTGAATGAATTTGAATTATGTGTCAATATATTACAGCAGATTAGACAAGCTGTGAGAACATCTGTCTTTGTTCTTTCACCTTGCTAATTACATAAAGTATCGACACAGCAGCTCCTGAAGGAATTTACTGACTATCCCGTTTGGAAATGAGACAGCTTCTGTCAAATTTCTTGTGTCGCCAGCTTGATCCTGGCACACTTTACAGTACAGAACAGGGACGCAAAGATCCACTGACCAGGCTGAACATCACTCAGTGACCCTGATACCTTGACCTGGAACACTTTGCTGTTACATCATCAAGTCAGGAGCAAAGATTAGACACATACCTGACAGCTTTAATCTCTAACCTAAACCCGAGTTGTAATGCTGTTAGCTCTTGCACTGGTCCATCTAAGATGTACAGAGTGGGGAAGGATGAGGAAGGATGAGGAGATGAGATGAAATGAAGGACAAAGCAAAGGAAAAACACTGCACATGGTCGGGAAGAAAGATGGAAAAATAACGTCTGAAAGGAAAGATTGCACAGAGACTAAGAAAGTATAGTTAGTAGTAAGTGTAAAGGTAGGAAAGACAGGATTATAAAGAAAGGAAAAGAACACAAGAACACACAGCAAAGGAGAGAAAGAAAGAAGGTCTAAAAATGAGGGAAGGAGGGAAGTGAAGACGAGAGCTAAAACATCATTCAGACTTTTCTCAAAGTATAAAAATAAACTTCATATATGTACCATGTAAAAGCGACTCTTGGACTGTGTCAGCACATTTCCTGATGACACAGCAGAGTTTTAATGTTCAGTATCAGAGCTGACATCAATCACAAGATCTCCTCTTTCATTTCTATGAACTGACTCTGACGTTGCACTTTGAATTCAAGCTGATGCATCAGAAGACCTGCTCATCTTTTAAGTCAGCTATTTTGGGATCAACTTCTCACTTTGACAGTAACATTGATGCTTTTACTTATTAACTAACTAGGTAAATTCAACTCTTCAGCTCTGGAGGTTAGTTAACTTGGACCCAGAAGAAAAAAGGTTTTAGTCACCAAAATCAGGCAACAGCAAAGAGTGAAGGTTTGAGCAGTTGTGTTTCTTATATCTAACACAGAAAAAGCCTTTTACCTCTGCTATAAAATGTCCTCATTGTCTTCTTTAACCGACCGCTTCCTACACATCAACATGATTGTCATGCTCCAAAAGCCCTGTGTGCTTTAGTTCAGCGTACGTGCCTAATGCACTGTAATAGATACTGATACTGACGTCTGACTAATTTAACGCCAACTGTCTCTGTGCGCAATTCTTTTAAATTGTCAAGGAAATTCTTTGAAAACTTAAACACTGCACCTCCACAAATGAGGAAAATATAATTGTTAATTCTAATGGGAAAAAATCAAAGTGTCATTCCACATACATGACATTCAGATTAAAAAAGACAGGTCATAGGTCATGCATGCTTGAGTAAGTTCAAGAATGAGCTTTTTATTTAAAGAACAAAGACTTTCACTTTTGTTTGTTTGGATGCTCCCTTCAATATAAGCGATGCAACACTGCATTTAGTGGAGAGAAAAGTCAAACGAAAAGACAAAAACTATAGTAGAGTACTAATTAATTCTTTAAGTAATCTATTGAGCTAATTTGTCCTGCTTCTCAAACATGGAGATGATGTTGTATATCGTTGGAAATAAAAAGTTCAAGTTTCAGTTCGAAGGAAAAACAAAAAAAAAAAGAAAATGCCGTATACGTAAACGATGGGGGTGAAGGTTCAGGATGTTGCAGCTTGAACCTGTGACAGGATGCAGGATGGACGGTGGAGGATATGGGAAGGGCAGTGGTGGCAGCGGCTGTTGCTACAGTGCTTTAAATCCTGGACAGGAGATCTTAAGGGAAGCTTTGCCGCTCAAATCTCCTGTCATCCGATTACTGACTGCTCTTTACCTCGGGATCAGAGACAGAGGGAGGGCGACGTGAACGGTGGGAGATGTGGAGGGCCTCTTATAGTCGAACATCAGCAGCTCCTCCTCTACTGTCCTTTTCCCTCATTGAACAGAAATGAAGGTGCATTTGGACTCCCACTCATAAATGAATCTACTCTCAAGTGAATCCATTTTCCAGACTTAATAATGACCATCTGAAGACAAAGGTCCTTGTTTTTTGTCCCAGAAAGACCAAACTTGCAATATTAAATGTAAAAGTACCAAACATGCTGCTGGATATCTGCAGACAAAGTGGGCTGGATGAGGTTTGGCCTTGTCTGATAGATCAGCCTGCAGCTTACTGCTGCCACACCTGAGGCACCAATCCTCTTTAGCAGCTTCCCTACAATCCAAAGATCACCTTCACTCTGGATGCAATCTTACATGGGGCTGATATTATTATTCTATTACTTGCAAGAACTCAATGCTCCATGATGCTTGTAAAAATATTAGTGGACTGTAGAGTGGAGTTGCCTTCTTGAAAAATGTCTGCTGAATTTTATAAAACAGCTCAGAAGTGAACACTGAAGGGGAGCTCATGCTTCTCCAAAATCACTGCTAATGGACAAACTTGTTGCTGCTACATCTCGTGGTTCGCAGACGGCCATGTGTAGAATTCCCATTAATGTAAAGGTCATCAGTTTCCTGTATTGAAGCAGAAGTCCACTTCCTGTTTTTCAAATCTCACAAAAGCACAAAATCCACTTCCTTCTCTTTAAAACGTGACAAAGTAAGACATCACTGCTTCACAGCATTTCGCCGCCGCTCTAAACGTCCTACAGCAGCAGAGGAAGCTGGAAAAAAATGGAGAAACTCACCTTTTCCACTCACAGCGTGGTCCCTTCTCCTCTTCTGCTCCTGTGCAGCTCCTCGTCCCAGACACCTGAGCTTTTTTAGATTCCACAATCCCAGGATGCACAACCTGCTCGCTGGCTCCTCCGCTCTCCCCCGGCAGACTGCTAGCAGCTTACTTGTGAGAAACTCTCTCTTTCTCTGTCCCTTCCTCCACAGTGAAGAACAGATGAGGATTGGAGGGGATGAAGGAGATAAGGGATGAAGGGATAAAGCTCAAAGATGGAAATAGAGAGAGAGAAGGAGAGGAGAGAGAGAGAGAGAGAGACCGGGAGAGGGAGCATGGCGAGAGGAGGTAGGTAAACCGATTGGAGGGAGAAAATCAGGTTATGAGGTCAAAAGACAAGAGCAGGGGAAGAAATGAAAGAAGAGGAGAAAGGGAACAGGTGGAGATGAAATGTGAGAATATGAGAGGGGAGGAAGAAAGATGGAGATATGGAGGTGTGCAAACAAACAACACGTGTTGCTCAAAGCCATGCACATAATCAAATCTATTTTTTATGCAATGACTGAACACCTTTAATGAGTTTCAGGTGCAATAAAAACAAACTGGAACAAAGTAAAGATGCAAAATGAGCCCAGAAAAAAATCCCAGAATTCAGTCATGTGCGTCCTTTTATTCACAAATTTGAGGCATTATTTTAATTTCTGGTTTGACTTTCAGGATCCAGGTACGTCACCAGAGTCCCTTGATAATGGAGAGGTGACATTGTGCTCTGACTCCTGGCATTGCGGTGCATGTTTTCTGTCAGGGTGCGGGAGCCGGGATGCATAGTCTGGGGCTGGGAAGGAGGTTGACGGGGTGAATTGGTTTGTCAGAGCTAATGAGCTGAGCCCGGTTAATCAGGGTCTAATGGGATATCCGGGGATGGGCAATCTTGTTAGGGAATTAGAGCAGGTCAGGCAAAACGTGCGTCACACCTGACACAAGGCGACGGCCGGGACGAAAAGTGGATCAAGAAGTTTTTGAGTTTTTTGAGAAACGTGACAGCTGCTCTTTTTAAACAACAGCTCCAAATGGTAAAAAAAAATTCCTGTTAAATATAGATTAGCACAGATTACCTGTCATAAATAATTTCTTCTCCATAGTGGGCGAAACCAAATGAAATCAAACATGGAGAGAAAGCTAAAGAGGCAGGATGTCCGATAGGTAAAGGAGGGAGGTTTTTGATCGAGTCGTGGCAGGAAGGAGAGCAGGTATTGGTCTTCAGTGATCTTGTTTGGTCCGCCCCTTGATATCCTGTAATCTCACTTGTGCCTTTGAGGAGAGATTTCCTGTTTTTTTTTTCCTTCTTGGAAAGGTGGGTGGTCGGGAACTCCACACGGGTACTAATCTGAGGTGATGTCAGAGATCAGAATCAGTGACACAGCAGCATCCTGGAGCTGAGAAAGGTCTAATGTTTTACTCAAGATCACTTCAGCAGGGGGAATAATGGAGGTTTGGGTCCTGGGGTCTCCGGCTGAAGCATAGTTTTTTCCTACTGAAGCCTCCTGCGAATCTGCCAAAGCTTTTATCAACATTTATAAAACTACAACACCATAAAACAACATACAGGACTTTAGAGGAATTAACCAACCCTTTGTCATTGACTGACTAATTTAATGTATTATTTTTAAGTTTTTATTTAATATGAAATCATTTATATATAATGAAGACACTGCAGACCACAGTGAAGGTTGGTACTAAAGATCTGACTCTGACTTATATTTTAACGCTGAGCATCTCCACATGTTGTCAGGAAGAGAAGCCACAGTAGTGAACACTTTGAATACAAACCATTTCAAACAGTGAAAATTATAATGGAAAGAAAATCTCTGATCTTTGACAGCACAAGTGAACAGTCATTCAAACTTAATATCTAACATTTACTCACTTTCTAACGTAGCTCATCTGGAAATAAGGTTGATGAGAGCGGCAAAGTGAACCAAAATATTAAAGCGGATCTGATCACAAAACAGTGGGTTGATAATATCAGTATGAGTGACACCTTCACATTACACACAGACATTTAATTCATCTGTAAAAAGATACAAATGTGTTCCCACACAGTAAAAGGTACATATATTTACAGTTTCTTTTAAATGTTTAGGTACAATATCACAGGTTTTTATTTATTATCAAAGTTTTTATTGTTTCCTTCTTAGTTTAAGGAAGATGGATGATGCTGAATCATGAGTGCAGATATATGACTGCTTCACACTGAGTTAAATGTTGGACCTGTTTTTTCATGAGCAACACTCATGAACAATAAAAAAGGTTTTATTGTCAGACAAACAAATCAGGAGAAAGTGAGTTTGTTCACAACTGAGGGTACAAATAACTACCAAATGTTCAACAGCTGAGGGCACTGCTGCAGCATCGGCTCTGAATCCACGACGTAGTCTGTCTGTTTATTCAGGTCAGATTATAGTGCAGACGCAGCACTACATGTATTTCCTGCTCAAGTTCAGTCAAAAAGCTTTGGGTCACATGGCATCGCTCACATAATAGACTATGCACTTGACTGCACGTGAACAACTGACCCACCCCCCTACTGTGCATTGCTGCTGCAACTTTGGACTTTGGATATTTGTGTACATACTACATATTTTTACTATTACTTACTATTACTATTTTTTACTATATTTACGTTTAAAGCTGGAAGTCACCAATATTAATTTTGTCATGTGAAAACATGATGACAATAAATGATTATTGATTATTGATTCTTGATAACAGTCACTCCTTCAGTTATTTGGCAGAGGATTATGAAAGATGCTCGGTAAGCAAAAACAGAACTTTCAAAATGAAAATGTTTGATACTTGAGTCCTGATTTTAAAAATTCAAAAGGTGAACTGTGAAGAAATGTGCACAATGTTTGCTGGGTGTTGTTGCAAAAGTGCAATATGTTGAATGAATGTTTCTTCACAAACATCCATGTATTTTTATAAGAATAAAACCAAACTTTAAGCCAGAATGACCTTTGAGGAACAAACCATGACAATGTCAAGGTCAAGTGATGCAAAGACTGAGTTCTGCAGTTGGGTGTTTGTGCACGTCAGGACACTAAAACCTCCAACATCATCTCCAATCTGTGGCTTTCAAAGAAAAAAAAACTGAAATAATTAGATGAGCTTAATTGTCTCTAGCTGACAGAGTGCCAGTTGGCTGTTTGTCTGCTTAAGACGCTAAAACATTTGGAAATGTTAACCTCCCTGCTTGGGCTCAGGTAATGTAGCCTAGTTACTACACTTCAGCTCTAAGCCACGAGTCTCGTCCTCATTGGTTCGATATCCTGCTAATCCACCATTTCTCGTGATGCACCGCGGCTGAGATCATCAGAGATGTTAGACCGCCTCCTCTGATGGAGACTTTTAGATTAAGCTTCTCCTCAGGCCGTGTCTTTTTTTAGTAATTGATGCAAAAGGTTTTGGCTCAGGCTTGGTGACATCATGCAGCAACATCAGTGCTTCCCAGCCGTGGTTGGCCCCGTGGCTCATCTGAAAGTCAAACACCCACACAGTTCATTATGAATCATGTCAAAGTGTCATTAAATAAAGCAGGGATGTCCTACCTGCTGCTCAAGTTCATTATTATTTACTATTTACTGACATTTAAGAGACCCTGTTCCCTGAACACCAGCTGAAAAGTGCCAAGAAAAAACATGCATCAAGATTATTTCCATCAACTTGCACAATTTTGTTTTTAGTTTTTGACTGTCAGAAAGGAACATAAATACTGTAGTTCTGCCCGGTCCAGTGAGAGCTGCTTTTCTGATGCATTCTTGTACCAAAATAAGCATGGGCAGCTACCAGCAGCTACAGCTGCAATGTGCTTTGTGCTGAAATGGCCCAAAAAAGGGTGATTATTTTCGGTTCTTCTTCACACTTTTCTGTCTCTGTTTGTTGCATTTTAGGGCTCCTTAAAACTTCAAGTCTGACTTTGCCTCTCGTTGCTTTGTTTATCTGTCGACGGGATATTATCACACTGTGTTATTTAAGAGCCTGTGTGTTTCTCCTCTCTCCCTTGGTAAGTGTCTGTAAGGGCCTCTAATCCTAATGAACTGTGACAGAAGAGGGCTAGCTGACTTCCTGATAACTCCCTGTGGTAATGAGCTCAAGGAGCAGGAGTACAAACCATGCACACAACAAAACCAACCCACTTCGCCCTGCCCGCCTGCCCCCTCCACCTTTGGCTTCTTCATTCAGGGACGCCCACTTTGACAAGACAGGAAATGGAAGAGAGGACGTGGAGGACGTAATGCAGGTCTGTCAGCCCAGGAGAGATGAATCCTCAGGGTTTGTTCTGTAGATGGGAAGTGTGTTCATAATTAAAGAAGAAAAAAAATGCAGCTTATTAATGAAGTGGAAAGAAAAAGCAAGAAAAAAATCATCTCATTAAAAAAGAAAAGCTAAAACTGAAAAGTTCAAATGTCTTTCATGGATTGTCTGCATTTTGTACCTCCTCTGTTTATTTTGTTGCAACCTGAAAACAATTCATTTTCTTCTTTGAAAAACCCTAACCCTATATATATATATACATACATATATATACACACACACACACACACAAACACACACACACACACACAATAATAAAAAAAACATTTTGAAATACTTTAATTTCTCTACAAGTCTGCTATTTTTAAATATGACATGCAGACACCCCTTCATGTCAACATGCAATGTGCAACCTGCTTGTGTTATTAGTGCCACCTGCTGGGCAGCAAAAAGAGACAATAAGAGAGACGTGATGATGAGTCGTGTTTCATCTTACTGTATTTATCAGCAGTGGGATGAAAATTATTGCTTTTTTCTGCTGCAAGCAAAGACATAGCTACAAATATCGATGAGAGACCGAAATGCTTTTAAAAAATATCTTAATAAGAAACATATGTAAGGGACAAGTAAGTTGAGACATTAAGATACAAAATAATTATCTTTATTATTTTTTTTACAAGATCCACAGGGGACACTTCTGCATAATTTCAATGTCTTTACACGTGTTGCATTGAAAAATATTAAATCAACTGAGTGTGACAACTACAAGTGCATCAAATTAAATTTGATCTTGCTGAGGTGGGGACGTCACTATCACATTACATCAGAAAAATCACACTCAAACACAATCAACATTATTTACAGTTCATATAAATCTGTTACAAACACTGTTCATTGCTTAAAAAGTTAATTTTATATGTCAAGAAAATCAATGAAAACATTAATAAATGTCTTGAATCCCTGATTGATAATCCTAAAAAAAGAATTAAAGTAGTAAAAATGAGATATTGCTCATGTAGTTTAAGGCACAGATACACAAAGACACCAAGACTACGTAACACCTTTTCACATAAAAAGCTGTGGAGGCACAAAAATCATTTTCAAAGTCTTGAAAGTGACTCAGCTTCCAATGTCATAACAGCCACTGAGCTCAGCTTAACACAGACACACTCTGCAAAGTTATACAATCCTTTGCAAGAGATTATGAGTAGAAAATGTAAATGTATGTATATGTTTTTCATACAGATTAATAAAAAGTGTTCTATGTAAATTGCATTATAAATGCAAATTTCCTAAAAAAAAAAAAAAAGAAGAAGAAACTCAAACAAAAATGACAAATGGCAAATGTTTTGTGACAACTACCTTATGTGGCGCAACCTGTTTTGATTTAGTGAAATGTAAATCTTTTCTTAGTAAACAGTTAGTTAGTTTTAAAGAGTCAGTGAAACCAGGCTCTTTGTCCTTGATGTCAGATATTTTGTAGGTATTTCAGTATTAACTACAAAAATGTTTCCTTTACTGCCTTATCTTTGAATCATATTTGCGTATATAATATAATATTAACTATAATTGAAAACATAGATTGCCTGCAGGCTGCATAAAACCTCAACAACCTCCACCTTCACTTTTACAAAGAAACATGGAGAAAAGACTTTTTTCCAGCTCAGCCTTGATCCTACAAACTGCCTATCTTAAATTTGATCCTATCTTGTGTTTATTTATCATATTTCTAGAGACTTAAAAATAAATAGTCCCATTGCAATCATTCTTTAAATGCTGTCTCTGGGAAAATAAGCACCATCTATGCTAAAATACTATAAATTCTTCTCAGGTGCATCCAAGATGAACTTCAACGTCTGACTGACTGGTGTCAAATGTAAATAACGTTTGAATCTTTTCCTACAGAACTTCAGCCTTCTCAATCCCAGGTTTTAAGGGAAAATGTAAATAAAGCAGCTGTTCATGCAGCAGTTTGTTCAAACCTGACAAACCGCTGACTGCTTAGCGTCCTCCCCTTCCTTTCCTCAGATGATCGGAGCGGTGTCGACGCCTCAGTGTGGTATGGCGGTGCTGGTGCCGGGGCCCATCTCTTTCTCACAGATGAAGCGCCAGTACATGCTGCAGGGGGCGTCATACCAGCTCCGGATCGCCACCCGCTCCAGCACGCGCGTTTTCACGATGTAACCGCAGTCCTCGTTGATGTGGTTGTTGGGCTCGCCAACCTCCCAAAAACTACAGACAGAAGAGAGGAAGCAAGAAAAAAATGTCTTTAGTCAACAATATATTTAAAGTAATCCATAAACAGAAACAGTCATGCACTTTCCCATCAATAGGGGGCATTTTATTTCATTTTTCTATGTATAATCTGTGAATAAGTGAGCATGTTTTGCAATAAACTCAGTTTTGTGGCATTTTTTACTCACGTGTGACTGTTTTGAATTTTCATTGATCTAAAACTCTTCCAACACTCGACTGTTAGCGTGAAGCACTTCAGCAATGATTTAAAAATTCAAATAACCTGAGTTATGTACATAAAGATGGAAGGGTTCAAGGATAAAGGTTATTAAGGATAAAGGTTAACAGCTTACTCTGATATTTTTCAAGGAAAAGAAAAGCAGAACAGACATATCACCCAGTTGGTATTTTCAAAACCTATATTGAAACAGCACAGAAGAAACTTGGGCAAAAGTATTTGCAGCGGCTCCCTCAGGAATTGGTCTCTCTTATCACTGTTACCCCAAAAATTAAATGAAATATTCACCTTTGGCAAAATCAAAGCAGAACAAAATAAGTATAATACAATACAAAATAAAAGAATAAGAAACATCTCAGAAAGGAAAAGGGGAAGAGAAGGAATATTGAGGGCAAAAGAGAATTGATAACAGGTTGGTCATCAAGAAATCTTTTTAAAATGAGGAAGAGAAATCAGATGGTTGATAGGAAATGTGTTGAAATAGCACAAGACAAAATATTACTGAGCAAGACATATTTTCCACAGTTCTCTCTTTGGCTGTGACACATTTGTTTTTCACAGGTCAAAGGTCAAGGTCGCCTGCAGCGTGTGGTGCTCGGCTGCAGTTTAACAGCAGTCACTTAACACCGCTCAGAGCTGCTGTTTGCAGGCCGACAGGATCCTGGCCTCCATCCAGCTGTTATCTCACCACATCTGGCACATGACCAACCTTTAACTCTCTTTCAGAGTTTTTACCATTTTTGTTATGCATTGTAGAGTCCATTATTTCACCCACCACTATTCACTCTCCCAGAGGGCCAAGGTGACTTCTTTAAATTGAAGTTATTCACCATCAGTGTGTATACTGTCCATCCCTCAACAAATGCTGCTTGTACGTCTATAAATAAAAGTCACATTGGTTTCAAACTGATAATAATTTTCCAGAAAACAAACACCTTTTTTTTTTGTTTCTGAGAGCGGCAACTTCCTGTTTCTGTTCCTGCCCCCCAATCATTTGGAAGGAATGACTTTCCAGTAAAACAGGAAGTTGTTTTAAAAAGTTTGCACTTATTCAGTCTTCCTGTCTTCTTCCTCTTCTCCTTCCGCTGGCTGCATCATCCCTGCAGCTCCCTGACTCTCTTCATTTGGCCTTGTTCAGCATAAACCGGGCCAACAACCAAAACCCACGCCGCAGTCTGCAGGTATGCGGGAGGTCAAAGTTCAACAGAGGTGGAAGTCCAGCGGTCGGTAAATCTGTGTGTGGGTGTTTGTCCAAGTTTGTGTGACAGACAGTCTGGAGCCACAGCAGCGGAGTTCACAATTGTGCAGAAATGAATTAATGTATTATTTATGTATCAAAACTCCCCAATTACATCTGTGCACCGACACACTTTGAGCCAAAGTCCTCCATGTTGCCATTCTCATGTTTCTCCTTGTACTCCTGTACATAGTTTTGGTGATATCTTCCTGTATATACATTTTAATATACTACTACATTTTACATTTACAAAATCTCTTCAGCACTGCCTGTGGAAAAGCACAGGGCACATCATTTTTATATAATATTCTGTTTTTAGCATCCATTTCCCATGAGCCCTGGACCTTTGGGGGGTAAACATCATGGCTCTCAAAAGAGTCGAGGAGTTGCAGAGACTAAAAATTATCTTTAGAAGAGAGCTTTTGGTGAACTTTATGGTTATGGACAAAACCAATTATATGCGCACACACTTTTTTTCATAAATTTCATGCGCATAAAGCAGTCATCTTTTACTGTATTACAACTATGAAAGCTTTAGTTTCAAATAGCAGCTTCTCTGCCAATTTATCAAGAAAGGTTGAATCAGAGATTGCATCGGGCTACAGAAGCTGGAGGTGAAGATGCAAACATCATGTCAGAGGGTGAATGGGGTGTGAGAGGAGGGAACCTACCCTCCCACCAACGGGGTGCCATCCACCCATTTCCAATGATCCTCTGTGTGCTCATCAGTGATCCCAAACCAGAAGGCGTTCCAGTGGCCTCTAGGAAGAAGATCCCACAAAAACGTCTGAGAAGAAACAATCAAAGACAAAAGAAATGTTTAAGTATACTCGAGGAACAAATTTATCACTAACTGTTTTTGAACAGTCGAAGGCCTTTGTGGTTTGAGGGACAACTGAACGACTGAGATTTGTTTTATAATCCACCAGACAGGATGTTGAGATTATTTTCAATCACTGTCCATCCATCCATCTTCATCCCCTTGATCCGGGACCAGGTCGCGGAGGCAGCAGTCTGAGCAGAGATGCCCAGACTTCCCTCACCCCAGACACTTCCTCCAGCTCTTCCGGGGGGACCCCGAGGCGTTCCCAGGCCAGCTGAGAGACATAGTCTCTTTCCAGCGTGTCCTGGGTCTTCCCCTGGGCCTCCTCCCGGTGGGACATGCCTGGAACACCTCCCTAGGGAGGCCGTCCAGGGGGCATCCGAAACAGATGCCCAAGCCACCTCAGCTGACTCCTCTTGATGTGAAGGAGCAGCGCTCTACTCCGAGCTCCTCGCCGAGTGACCGAGCTTCTCACCATATCTCTAAGGGCCACCCTTCCGAGGAAACTAATTTCGGCCACTTGTATCCGCAATCTTGTCCTTTCGGTCATTACCCAAAGTTCATGACCATAGGTGAGGGTGGGAGCGTAGATTGACGGTAAATCAAGAGCTTCACCCTTCGACTCAGCTCCTTCCGGTACACCCACCGCATAACTGCGGACGCTGCATCAATCCGCCTGTCAATCAATCTCATGCTCCATCTTTCCCTCACTCGTGAACAAGACCCCTGAGATACTTGAACTCCTCCACTTGAGGCAGGACCTCTCCACCCACCCGGAGAGGGCACGCCACCCTTTTCCGGTCGAGAACCATGGCCTCGGATTTGGAGGTGCTGATTCTCATCCCAGCCGCTTCACACTCTGGCAGCAAACCGCTCAAGTACATGCTGAAGGATCCTGGCTTGATAAAGCCAACAGGACAACATCATCTGCAAAAAGCAGAGATGAAATCCTGTGGTTCCCAAACCTGGACTCCCTCCGGCCCCTGGCTACGCCTAGACAAACCGGTGACAAAGGGCAGCCCTTCCAGAGTCCAACATGCACTGGGAACAGGTCTGACTTACTGCCGGCAATGCGAACCAAGCTCCTGCTCCGGTTCGTACAGAGACCGAACAGCCCTTAGCAAAGGCCCCCGGACCCCATACTCACGGAGCACTCCCCACAGAATACCACGAGGGACACAGTCGAATGCCTTCTCCAGATCCACAAAGCACATGTGGACTGGTTGGGCAAACTCCCATAAACCCTCAAGCACCCTGCGGAGGGTATAGAGCTGGTCCAGAGCTGGACCTTCCCAGGGAGGCTGGGAAGTGTGATCCCCTGTAGTTGGAACACACTCTCCGGTCCCCCTTTTTAAAAAGAGGGACCACCACCCCTGGTTTGCCACTCCAGAGGCACTGTCCCCAACCTCCATGCAATGCTGCAGAGGCGTGTCAGCCAAGACAGCCCCACAACATCCAGAGACTTGAGGTACTCAGGGCGGATCTCATCCACCCTCCGGTGCCTTGCCTTGCCAGAGCTTGGAGCTTACGAACTACCTCAGTGACTTTGGCTTGGGTGATGGAGTGATGGAGTCCACCTCAGAGTCCCCAGCCTCCGCTTCCTCATTGAAAGGCAGGTCAGCGCTGGGTTGAGGAGAACCTCAAAGTATTTCTTCCACCGTCCGACAATGTCCCCAGTCGAGGTCAACAGCTCCCCACCCACACTGTAAACAGTGTTGGCAGAGTACTGCTTCCCCCTTCTGAGGCGCCGGACGGTTTGCCAGAATCTCTTCGAGGCCAACCGATAGTCCTCCTCCATGGCCTCACCGAACTCCTCCCAGACCCGAGTTTTTGCCTCCAGGACCATCCGGGCTGTGGCTTGCTTGGCCTGCCGGTACCTGTCAACTGCGTCAGGAGTCCCACAGGCCAACATGGTCTGATAGGACTCCTTCTTCAGCCTGACGGCATCCCTTACTTTTCCGGTGTTTCCACCACCGGGTTCGGGGGTTGCCGCCACGACAGGCACCAGAGACCTTGCGTCCACAACTTCGAACTGCCGCGTCGACAATGGAATCAGAGAACATGGTCCACTCGGACTCAATGTCCCCAGCCTCCCTCGGAATCTGTGAGAAGCTCTTCCGGAGGTGCGAGTTGAAGACCTCCCTGACAGAGGGCTCGGCCAGACGTTCCCAACAGACCCTCACAATACGTTTGGGTCTGCCAGGTCTGTCCAACTTCCTCCTCTGCCAGCGGATCCAACTCACCACCAGGTGGTGATCGCGGTTGACAGCTCAGCCCCTCTCTTTACCCGAGTGTCCAAGACATATGGCCGGAGATCAGATGGAAACGACAACAAAGTCGATCATCGACCTCCGACCTAGGGTGTCCTGGTGCCACGTGCACTGATGGACACCCTTATGCTTCAAACATGGTGTTCGTTATGGACAAACTGTGACTAGCACAGAAGTCCAATAACAGAACACCGCTCAGGTTCAGATCGGGGAGGCCGTTCCTCCCGATCACGCCCCTCCAGGTATCACTGTCGTTGCCCACGTGAGCGTTGAAGTCCCCCAGTAGAACAATGGAGTCCCCAGTCGGAGCACTATCAAGTACCCCTCCCAGGGACTCCAAGAAGGTCCCTGGTACTCTGCCTGTACTGCTGTTCGACCCTGGCCCGTAGGCACAAACAACAGCAAGAGACCTATCCCCGACCCTGAAGGCGCAGGGAAGCGACCTCTCTCGCTTCACCGGAGTGAACTCCAACAAATGGCGACTGAGCCGGGAGGTATAAGCAAGCCCTCATCAGCTCGCCGCTGCTCACCCTGGGCAACTCCAGAGTAGTGGAGGGTCCAGCCCCTCTCAAGGAGCTGGGTTTCAGAGCCCAAGCTATGCGTGGAGGTGAGCCCTGACTATCTCTAGCTGGTACCTCTCAACCTCCCGCACGAGCTCAGGCTCCTTCCCCCCCAGCGAGGTGACATTCCATGTCCCTATTGCCAGAGTTTTTTGGTCCAGGGATTGGGTCGTCGAAATGTTTCAGGCCCGCCACGCCACTGACTGCTACCCTAAACCACATTGCACCGGCCCCTCATGGACCTTCCTTCCTGGGTGGTGGTGAGCCTACTGGAAGGCGGGCCCATGTCGCCATTGCATTTCGGGCTGAGCCCGGCCGGGTCCCTGTAGGCAAAGACCCGGCCACCAGGCGCTCGCCTGTGAGCCCCAACCCCAGGCCTGGCTCCAGGGTGGGGCCCTAGTAACGCCAATCCAGGCGGCGACGTAACGGTCCTTGTTTTTTCTTTCTTCATGGTGGCCTTGTAGAACTGCTCTTAGTCTCAGTTGGCCCGTCACCTAGGACCTGTTTGCCATGGGAGACCCTACCAGGGGGTAATGCCCCTGACAACATAGCTCCTAGGATCATTCGGGCACACAAACCCCTCCACCACTGTAAGGTGGCGGTTCAAGGAGGGGTTCAATCACTGTGTCGTAGTAAAAAACGAGACTGGTGATGCTCTAGTATATTTTGTCAACAAAACCCAGAAAGAGACTACAAAAATGAATGAATCTACTCACAAGTATTGCTGTCACAGCCTGATATTCTATCTGTCTGAGCAGTAGAGCTTCACTGTTGTTCAAAAACTATTAAAGGTGGATGTTCCTTGATTATCATGAGCACTCACACTATAGTTTATTTGGACTCAATTTCAAATACTCACCAAATGCAGCTGAAAATAGCCCCTAATTAATGCACTTTGCACATTAATGTACTGTGCTAAAAAAAACATACCAAAAACTACAGCGACAAGCTGTTATGTTTGTGGCCTGGTTCACTTTTATCTTCAGTAAAAAGTTTCCTAATGTAAGTAACTGTACCTGCTCCTCGGCCGTGTGGATGATGGCCAGGTGGGCTCCTTTGCTCTCGCAGAACGATTTGCTCTCCGGCCAGTCCCTCGTGGTTCTGGAGATGAAGTAGCAGCTGCCGTTGAAGAGATGCCAGTCCACGGGGCAGACGATGGGCACCGTCGTCGGTTTCAACACCTTCGGAGCTGATGACTCACAGAAAGAGGCAGAACGTTAAAAATAATAATCCAATGTCCTTATTTCACAGCCGTAGCTCCAGTGCCCACTATGAGACCAAAGCAGAAATACACCTGTGATTTGTTCACCTTTAGTGGCAGCCAGTTTGGCCAGCAGCTCCTCCTTCTCTTTCTGCAGCTGTTTTTTCTCCTGCTGTAGCTGATGGATGGAGGCCAGCAGAGCTGACATGTTTGCATCCTGCGTTTGTTTCTGTATCACTGTCGTTGTTCCATCGTCGCCCCGAGGTTTGTTCTTATCTGTGGAGCGAATGAAACAATGGACCAAAAAGTTAATAGACATTTTGTTAATAAACTAAACTTGACATACAGACATATAGATGAGAAAAAAAATCAAAGTGTGATTGAAAATGTATTTTCTCTTTGTTAAAGTTCTTCTTTTGGACAGGGTGCAACAAAACACCAAACTGAATGAATGTGACACAAGTCGTTACAACATCTGAACTTCACGCTCCTATCACACTTTTTCCTGAAAGAAGCTTAATTGCAATTTTAAAAATAATCTAACTTTTTACCCCACTTATAGTTTAATCGAGGTGATTAATTTATGTCACAATTATCACATTTACATACTCTGTAACACCTGGAAGTGACGGCTGTTCAGTTGACAAGATTATCAAAAGCAGAAGCAGCTTTTCAGCCTCTGACTGTGCAGATGTTTCAACACAAGCACACACACACGCAAGATAAATGTGCGTAAAAGCATACAAATACTATTGGCAAACATGCTTGAAACATCAGTGTTGCAAGGCGCAAACCGCTGTATCCTCTTTTGTTCTTACCTGAAACTATACATTCAGCAATTTTGAACTCAATGTTTCTGCCTGAGTTTTCACATCACATCATTTCATATCAGTCACACAGTGGCATTTATTTATTATCTTCCCGTTTACTCTGCTAAAATGCACTTTCAGATTATCAGCAGTGAGCCAATGTCTGTGCTAACATGTGCATGTGCACGTGGGAGAATTGCAACAACAGAAAAGAGGAAATACATCAGAATACATCAATTATCTGCATCATTTAGTTTCAAAATGTAATGCTGTTAACCCCTGGTAAAAAATAAATTAATTAGTTAATTAAAAAATAAATTAAATTAAATTGCAAAATGGGCTCACAATATTCCACCAGTCTGCCTTTTCGTTTTACTAGGATGTAAAAAAAATAGGACTTGCTGCATCAAAAGGATTGAGTATCTGAGTTTGTGCACTCACAGTGTGCAGTGACGGCTATGATGGAGATCAGCAGGACGGCACACAGCGTAGCCAGGCAGATGGTGGCGAGGCGGTAGGGCCCGGGGCCGCTGGGCCTGGGGGTCACTCTGACTGGGGACACTGGGTGAGCTGGAGGTGGCAAGGTGGAAATGTTGTTAATTAATACACAGAGTTTTCTGGATCCTGCACACTGATATACTTAAAGGTGAATAATTACAATACTGAGCCCTTTAAATGTGAAGATTAAAGTGAGATTATACCCATTTTGAACACAGAAAAAACACAATCTTCCACATTTATGCCTCTGATGCTTTCCACTTATCCCTTCTTCATCATAGATGTGTTTTAAATACAGTTAAGAGTGCATGATATTCTCCACATCCACCAGGGTCTCTGACAATCTTGCCACACAAACTTTAAATGGTACCCACATCACTCATTTAGGATTCATACTTAACATTTGACTTAAAGATTCAAAATCAAACTGGTTTTCTGTATGAAATTCGAGTCTTAAATACTTTGATGTCTGCACTTGATAAAGGACATTTTCTGTGATGCTACCCAATCAATAAAGCAGCTAAACCCTCTTTCTAAGTAATGACAAATTTTAATGGAGTTCCTTACTGGCAAGAGCAATTAACACTATCCAACATTTATCTATAAAGCGGTCAAACAAACTCACATAAAATAAAATTAAACAATATTTAATCCTGTCATTTCTGTTTTTCTTGCAGATAATGACCACAATCTGCTGATCTTCTTGTGTTGACAGTATACCTTCCTTGTTATAACAGCTTACCAACTTGTGTAATATGTTTGTTGTAACAGCATCTGCTGCGTTTGTGAAATAAAAAGAGACGTTTCTTGGAAAATCTAAAAATAACAATGGCATGATACCCTGAAAAAACATTTAGTTGTACGTGAAAATATTTTTTCATTTCCACATGAAACCAAGCAAATGATTTTCTTGTCAGAGTGGCAGTGTTTTGTCACTTCTGAGGATGAAAGCTGGGCAACGAGTGTGTGCTGAAGAGTTACAAACCCAAATGCACTAAAATAACCCCTCAAACACTCACTGCTCCAACTGGAAAATATATGAATTAGAACTTTTAGGAAGTGATTTTTTTATTTGGCATGTCACAGCCTCTACAGCTCTGTATCATGAGCTGGCTGATGGATGACATTTACCTGAAGCTGAGCCTTTTATCCACAGAGAAATCTCCTCTGCTCTGTTCAGACTTGTGGAAATCAAACTTGTCCGAGCAGTTTCTAACATGTGGAAAACCCGGCTGAACGAATATAGTGCCTTTTATTTACCCTGCACCATTTCATGTAAGCATCAGGTTTTGGTGTAAATGTTTGTGTCCCTCCCCTTAAAAATAACTACTACTCATTTTCAAGCCAGCCTGCTTTATTCTAATTTTGTTTTTTTGTTTTTTTTGCATTTTGCACTATTGCAGGTTAGATTTTATGTTTTACTGTAATATGCAACCTTTCCTTTTTTTTTCCTGTTTATGCTGTATCTGATTTTAAACTTTTTATATAAAAATGTGCTCTGATAACTAAGCACAAAGTTGAAACAATCAGTTAAATCATTGATCCATTAATAATCATAAATATTAATGTTTTGTTCAATAAAGATACAGATTTGTTGCAAAAGTAATAAAAAAATAAATAAAATAATAATAAAAAAAATAAAATAAACTGCAGATAAACAGATGATAAAAATTATCACAACTGGCAGCTCTCATATGTTACATAACACAGCTGGAGTGTTTGGTCAGTTTGTGTCCAAATCAATAAAAGAGACCAGAATAATCCCAGACTATGAACTCAGATGTTTAGAGACAAACCGGGAGCTCAGATCTGAACTGCTCCATGAACAATCAGCTGTTAGAGGACCTCAGGCTGAGTCCTTACCGTGCCCAACATCTGGCCTGATGTTGAACTCGTCATATGAGCCCTCGTCGTCTATCAGCTTGGAGTACATCCCCTCGCAGGCCTGGGGGGTCCCAGAGCTCGCCATCTGGAGGGGGGGGGGCTTGGAAGATAAAGAAAGGACTGAAATTAAAAGTTTAGAGAGTTTCAGTGAAGACTAAAAACTGGAGCATTTAAAACTGCGGATGTGTCCCTCTTTTTAAACCCTCCCCTGGTTCAGCTCTCTGCAGGAAGGTGTGTTCTGGTCCGGCCTTTCAAAATAAAAGCCCCGATAATATACTGCGAACCACGCACACACACACACACTCAAATAAATCAAGCTGAGTAAAAAAAAACAAAAAAAACACACAATATAAGGTTTGTAAGTCCCTCAAAATTGAATTTAGTCACACTATTTGAGTAAATGTACTTTACATGTCACATCTCACCACTAAAAAACAATATCACTATCTATTGTGGTGTATTTTGGAGGTTTAGTGCATAAATAATAAATCATGCAACCTCCACATTATTTCACCCCACTGAGTGTTTTTTTCTGCATAAATGACTTACAAATGAACAAGTATATGTGTCTACCCACCATATTATTTTGTATTAATCAAGATGTATGTGGATGTATGTTGGTGTTTTCTGTCATTTACACAATAATACTTAAATGATTTGTCATACTTTTTATGTTGAAATGCACTTCACAAAAAATAAAAATGTTACTGTCGATCACAGAGCAATTGGAAACTTGTCTCCCAGAATCAGACACATATAAACAATCATACTGTAGCTACATGCACATAAAGCAAACTGGCTTTGCATATAAAACTGAATAACAGAAAATGCTTCTTCTCTCCACACACTGTCCCATAAAGGAATAAAAACAGCAAGAGTAAACTTTTAACTTTACATTTGGGGCTATTATTGTGAAGGCCTCGGCCAGTTCTTGTTGTGTGGAGTCTGACGAAGCTCTCTGGCATTTATTGTGCCACGTTGTTTACAGTCAGACATCTGTTGGAGGGGTTTACTGGAACAGTGCAGCATTTCCAACGATTTGTCTGTCCGGGCTTGTTCGAACAAGTCTTAATGTTTCCTGGATGGTTCAATATATCACATGGGTGAAATATATTATATATAAGTATAATTGCTGCAAATCACACAGTTATAATCACATTTTGTGCTATTATATTCGTGTTCCCAATAATAAGATGAATCCCACTGACTGTGTTGACCCTTTGACTTTTCCTCTAGTGCCTTAAGCAGGTTGACAGTTTAACTCTTTTGAAGCATGAATGAATTAAATAAAAAAAGACTTAAAACTTTGCCATCAGCTGTATCATAAAAATTATACCTGAAAGACTTTACAGCTTTACAGCCTCACACACACGGCTGCAGAATCTTTGTCTTGTTAATCTCTTTATAATCTGTTTAATAAATATTTCTTTTATCAGGATCAATCAAACAGTTTAAAAAAACATACCAAAACAAAATTATGAGCGGGAGATCCAAACACAAGGATCAGGATGTACAAAAGGTGAAGATGATGGGAATGTTGGAATTGGAGAGAAGATGAGTATGAATGAGGATGAGGAGGGAGATCAGAGCAGAGCTGAAGATGTTTAATGAGTGTTGGTGAAGACGAAAAAAAGTGCGAGGACGAAAGAAAGATTGAGACAAATAACGAGTGAGGCAGCTGTTGTTATGAGCCACATGCATTATGTTGTGCTAAAACAAAGAGCTCAGAGATATTTATACCAGATGGTGAAAAGAAGATAGAAAAAAACTATAGTTTTAATATCCAATACCTTTCTAAGGCACTTCCTTTAACTTGCCACTCGTCTGTATTTGTGCATCCTCCAAGTGAGCATTGAAAGAATACTACTCTAAATGTGATCTGTGACCTGAAATATTTCACCTGTCCATGAGAACACAGAGGGTGAAAGGTCTCGTTTGTTTGTTTGTTAATACCACAACATGGCCATCTGTAACAATCGTTACGACCTTTAAAAGAAAACCTCACTTGTATTTCTCAAATATGAACACCACTAGTACTCGTTCAACATTCAGTTCATATATTCTATAAAGTCAGTTAAATCAGTCACAAACTCCATGCAGAAAAACTCTGATTTCTGACCTTTTCCCACGGACAGCTTATTTATTTGGATTATTTCCATTATTTACGGTGTTCCCAGGATCTCTCACTGAGACACACCCATGGGTGGTGTGAAGAAATTCTGAGTTAAGGTTTGATTTGATAAAGTGCTTGGTGACTCATCTCACAGAATGGATGCTCCTAATGAATGAGATTAAGTACATCTGTGATAATTGTACGTTAAGTATGTGCGTCTATGGGTGTGTCCTGCTAAAAGAAAAAACAGGTTGAAATGGGAGGCATGAATCGATCACAGTGAATCTGCAAATTATGAAATCTTTTCTCTCTCTCCTCTCCATTATTATTTACTAACTTACATTTCAGTTGAAAAGTTTTGAGTTAAGTTTGCTGCTTCTCACAGAGTATATTTTTTATTATGACTAAAAATATATATGTGTATTTTAAGAAAGCTAGAATATATCTGAGGGACTTAATTGTTACAAGAAATGTGCTGTCATAGTTAGATACTACACCTTACAGTTAGATTTGTTTATTGTTTAGTGCACTTGGTCCTCAAATCAAAACCAAAATCTGACATTTAAGGGCTGCACAAAAATAGTTTTGCCTTGTCACTTCTTTCAGGATGCTGTAGGGCGCAGGATCTTCTGAAAAATGTGACATAAAAACCCTGGTTGATCTTCAAAACTTCTTTTGTTTTTCAACTGCAGGACTGGGCAGGTAGCCATCATCACCTCAACGCCAGTGGGGGTGACGGTGGCTGAAGGCTACCGGAGAAGATTGCAGCTGTCATTGGCCATCAGTGGCCCCTGGGGCCATCAGTGTTATAATGCTACCATGGTAATTTCTGAAAAGACTGGAGACCAAACTCCGACTTCTGGATGAGCTGCTGCGTGTTACTTCAAAAAGCATGGCTCAAGTGGGTGGTCAACCACTGTGGTCCAGACCGAAACATCTCAACAACTGTGGAGTGGCTTGTCATGAAATTTAGTACAGACATTGATGGTGCCTAGTTGATGTTTCCTCTACTGCCTTTAGCAGATTGATAATTCTGACTGCTTGATGGAGAGCAATGACATGATTGATTCTTTTCATTTAGCGCCATCCTCTGTCAAAAATTTTATTTGTTCATTGCTTTTTTTAATACCTGCAAAACTCATGACATTGACATCAGCCTCAGTTGCTGTTAAGGTCGAGTTATGTTACTGGTGAACATGGGAAGCATTATGTACATGCTGAAGTAAGCTGTGCCTAAACCTCAAAGGTTCGACACACTTTTTCCCACTAAGTATACTTAGAAAGATTTGTATTCTTGGTGAGCTAAAAAAATTTAATTTAAATTTAATTTAATTTAATTTGTTTAATTTAAGGTCCTTACTGTTTTTTATCACAGTGTTGGAGCTGGCCATTGCTGACAAGCAGCATGTAGTGCACATATATACATTAAATTACTGCATATATCCACACAGGTGTTGCCCTTTTGACTTTTATTTCACAAATTTGCAGCCTACACGTATAGAAGTAGCAGGAGATCGAGTGTCAAGTATTTTAAGGTTCTGATGTTGGTTCTCACCTGAATGAAAAAGGCTTGTTGTGTCTTGTCATTGCACACAAAAAACTGCACTGGTTCTCACAAGGGTGTGTTCTGTCCCTCCTGTTACTTTCATTAAACGACAACAGCTACAGGTATTTTATTACATATTCACTGCATACCAACTCACCCACAATTCGGATTTTTCCCAGCCCTTTTTATTCAGCAACAACTACTTACATGAACACATGTTGCACATTTTCTTTGGAGTTTCTTGGATGTTCAGTACAAATCCAGTGAAAGAAAAACTGCTGGAGAAACATACAAATAATGGCAGAAATGGTGAAATTATGAAACTTCAAGAATTCATAACTGAAAAAGTATTTGGAGTAGAGTTGTACAATTTTGCATGGTCACATGAATTTATTTTGAAGTGGACTGCATGGAGGAATGACCTAACCCTAACCCTAACCCTTATAATCCAATAATTTTCCTCACTGGTATGTCTTTAATTTTCTTTTTAATCTTCTAAATCTTACTTTGAATCTGTAGCAGTGGATTTAACACTCTGCTGTTATTGTCTGTGCGTCTCCAAACATGCAATGTCACTTTTCCACCATAAGATGTCACTGTTAAATAATAAATTCAACTTTGAAACTGCAGTGGCAACATAATGGGATTTGTGTACATGTAGGCATCCACATTTTACAGTTTTTCTCAGTCGCTTTGGTGCGTTTCTCACATCAGTATTAACATTTGCACAATAGTTAGTGCATTTCTCAAAACAATTAGTACAAACTGCCAAAACCTAGTTGATAACCTGCAAAACGCGTGTCACTTGCTCAAAATGGATAGTTCATCCCTCAAAAACAAGTATTTGTGTCAGTGAAACTGTCAGTGTCATCACCATTGTTTATGAACAAGATAGCCTAAATGGCTTTGTCGTGTTTTCAACATGACAGTTTACTCTGTAAAGGTTTTCCAATGCAGATGCAAGTCTGATCTTGGTGACACTACCTGAAAATGCTCAAGATAGCACTGTACACTATTTGTACAGCCATTTGAAAACTACAGTAAAGTTACACATTACTTTATTTAGTGGGGTAACTGGATACGCGTGTTTCACATTTTTACTGCATATGCTCTTTTCTTTTGCACAAATGCTGAGAACAAATTAGAATTGCAAAGTACACTACAGTCACGTATTTATGACAGACATAAGAAACAGCCTTTGGGTAGAGCTGTGCACAAGCTGTAAACAATATTACAGTACATATTGTAACTGAACATACAGAGCACTGTAAATCATTCCTGCACATCCAGACATTCCTGTCTGTCTGCCCACATGTTTTCATCTACATCACAGGGAATATCATCCCTTACAATGCAGCGAGGAAAGTTTCTCCTCGAGTGGCGAATCCATCCTCTGCAGGACTCTGCTGTGATGCCATCACATGCTGCATCCAGGGCTGCTAGCACGGCTATTTGGATATGTGATCATATACCTTCCACCTCCAGGCAGAGAAAAACTCCTCTACTGGATTTTGGAATGGGGAGTAGGGAGGGAGATATTCCCTTTTTAGCACATTTTGCTAAAAACAGTGTAAATTCAGCACAATTACATCTGTTCATGTCCATCTAACATACAGCCTCACTCTCACTGCTGGATTCTTTTTACTTCTTCTCTATAGAGTCTACGTTACTTGTTTTTTTATGAATTGAAATAAAGAAATATGCTATTTTGAATTATCTTCAGCCTCATTAAGTTTTCTTCACTCTCACTGCTGGATGCTTTTTACCTTACCTTTAAATAGCCAACCATTCTTGTTTTTTTACTAAGTGTAAAAAAAAAGAAATATATTTTAAATTAAATTACGTTTTCTTCATTAAGCAGCTCTAATGAACTTTTAGCTAAAGTTAAAGCATGCAGCTACGTCAGGATGCTTAGAAGACCATAAAATGTTCAAATAATTCAAATTTACCACATTTTTCAGAATAATCCATCCACAAGTGCTTGAACAGAAACAGTTAATACAATTAAAAATGAAAAATATTTAAAAAGGTAAAATACTATCTCCACTGTTCAACTGTAGCCATAGGGGGGAGATGTTGTTCCCACAGCAAGCAGCGGCATTCAGGTCACTTTGACTGAGGAGGGTTTTTGTGTGACACTTTTTCATGGAAGAAGCAAGAAATTCAATTTAAAATGACTGACTCATGAATGCAGGGTTTATCTATGTCTTATTTTTTTGTTTATATTTTAGTACTTAAAATAAATACATTTTGTACTGATATATTTATAAAGTTATCAGTACATATAAAGAAAGTGAATAGTGTAGTCTTCTTTGTGAATGTGTGTGTGTGTGTGTGTGTCCTCAGTGAAGTGTATCAGTCTCTGCAGCAGCTTCCATATAAAAATATTATATTAATAGCTGCAGCTTTCAGTTCAGTTATTTATTTAAAATTTAAAATTTCTGTTCAGTCTGCTTTTCTCATGATCCAGACCCCTGACTGAGGGAGGTTTTTGTACGACGCTTTTTCACTGTGTGAACACATACAGTTTGACTTCCTGTAAAACGAGCTCCTGTTGGGATAGTGAAATCTCTCTGACTCTGTCCTACATGAGATGGAGACGGAGCCTCCCAGAGCAGATCTCATACAGAGACAAAAACACAAAGACACAAAGCAGCATCATGGTTTTGTGGGCTTCATTTCAGAGGGACGGATGTTCATAGAGGAGAGGAGTTTGATTCTCTGGACTTTACCTGTGAAGCAGCAGCAGAGGAGAGTCCAGATGAGGACGGAGATCAAAGTCATGTTTTTGATGAGGAGGATTTCTGTGGCTTCTGTTGTCATGAAGGACAGCTGTCAGTCATCCAGTCTTCAACTCTCAGGACTATAAACTCTCCCAGAGCACTGGAGCATGGTGCTGCTGATGCAAAGTGGCTCTCTATGGAAATGCTCTGACTGACTCCAACAGGGACTTGGATTACATTCTGATCATGCTGTTTATCAATGGATCAATAAGTTTATGAATGTATTGATTAGGCATTTTTCCAAACAAGCTTTCCATGACTTGGGTTTTGTTATTCCAGATATATTTTGTTTAAAATGTCTTCTTTGTGGATCCAAAAGTGTTGCTAGAGAAAGTCCCATTCATATCAATTAACATTAACATATATATAAAATAAACATCTGTGTGAAAATGTGTCTGTTGTGTTTATTGTAACTGTTCATGTCAGCTGAAAAAAATTCACACAGAGACTATTTTTTTAGTTTGTTTGTGTCAAAGTCAGAGAGCCAGTGTCTCTCTACAGTCAGAGGTTTTTGTACGGCAGGCTCAATGAGTTTGTATCACTGTGGTACACGTTTGGTGGAGGAACCAGACTGGATGTTGGAAGTAAGTCAGATTTTTTAAACTGTATTCGTTTCTTAAGGTTTCTTGTTTTGTTTCCTTTATATTCATTATGCCTGGAAAATGTTTGCCTTTTCAAATTAAAGTTTTGTACTAATATTTTGTCAAACGAGACAAACCTCACTTAACACTAAAAATGTAATTCTCATTGTAATAAATATAAAATAGTGAGCTGCAGGATGAATGACCATTTCTAAATTAATGGTAAAGTTGCATCTAGAGGTCTTGTAGTTTTAGTTCAGTCTGTCAAAGTCAGAGAGCCGTGTCTCTCTACAGTCAGAGGTTTTTGTACGGCAGCTCAATGAGTTTGTATCACTGTGGTACACGTTTCGGTGGAGGAACCAGACTGGATGTTGGAAGTAAGTTTTTGCACAAATACTAAATACAATATTGTAAAGTTATGTTGTAAATTCTGTTTTTTTAATATTTGAGGATCATAAAGATTATTTGGTTTATTCATAATGCCTTTTATATTCATGTTTTTATTTCTCCTCCTTTATCATGGAGGCTAACTCAGAGCAGCTTTACTCAACTTTTCTTTAAACTTTCCTGTCGTACTTGAATTTGATTAACCTGAAATGTAGAAATCGTAAAACTTTAACCTTACAGTAAAAATAATTGTCAGTATTAGCTGTTATTTTTTCACCACAGTGATAAATGTTTATTGAAATGAATCAACATTCATTCTTAACTCAACTTAAGTCAATGATTTGTGTTTGAAAATGTCTCAAAACCGCTGATCTCTTTGTTCTGTCATATATTATTTTTAAATTTCGGTTTGCCAAAATAATGATTTAAAATCCACATGAACAACATGTTTGTATCACTTTATTCTCTGCATGTGTTTGGTTTTCCATTAAATACTTTAAGTCATATGAAGTTGTTGAACAAGTTTTGTTAGAAAGTTTAAAACTTTAATGTTTCCAGCACTGTTTGATATATTTCAGGTCATTTTGTGTGATGATTGTCTCTGTGCTGATGTGCATGACAGAGGCTTCTTAAAGGGAAGTGAAACAATGTGTGAGTGAGTGACTGGTGGAGCAGAAAAACACCTGACAGAAACTCCTTAAAGGAGAAAATCCAACTCTCACACAGTAAAGGTGTCCAAGTGTCTGCTGTTTGATTGGCAGCTGTGTGGTCCCTGTCCTCTAAGCTGATTGGTGTCTCCTAGGTGACGTCCGTCCCACCCTGACGGTGCTGCCCCCCTCCAGTGAGGAGCTGCAGCAGGGGAAGGCCACGCTCATGTGCCTGGCCAACAAGGGCTTCCCCTCAGACTGGAGTCTGGCCTGGAAGGTGGACGGCAGCAGCAGCAGCAGCTGGGAGGAGAAGCAGGAGCCCCGGGGTGCTGGGGAAGGACGGCCTCTACAGCTGGAGCAGCATCCTGAGGCTCACTGCAGACCAGTGGAGGAAGGTGGGCTCTGTGACCTGTGAGGCCACCCAGGGCTCCCAGACTCCGCTCTCAGGAGACACTGAGGAGAGACCAGTGTCCCCAGTCCTGACCTGACTCACTGCTTTGACTCTGATCCTGGTTTCACTCTGATACTGCTCTCAGTCTGCACTCCCAAACTCTCTCTTTCTTTCCCTCATTCACTCATTTTTCTCATTTTTTTTTGCAGCTTGAAAGATATCTGATTATTTCAATTTAATAAAGACAAATTCATCAAATCAGTTGTCTTCATTTTTTGTAAAAGTAAGAGATGTTATTTTTTTAGTGATTCCTTTAAATGCAATCCCAAATTAAATGTACTTGACATTAAAATCGTAAACTATCCATTAATGTGACACAGACATGATATAAATAAATTCATGATTCTTTGCAGATTCTTTAAAGTGTTTTTAACTGCTTTTAACTGCTCCCTTTTAACTCAGGGACTGTGATAATCCGGGAGACAACATGAGTTAGCTGATTTAACAAAGGGATTTATTAACAGAAAAATGACAATCAACTAGGTAACAGCTGACGGAGAAACGAGGCAAAACTGGTCGCCATGCCGGTCAAGAGCCTGGAAGCGTCAGAGAGAGCCCACGAGAGAGAACGAGTGGGGCAATGGAGGCGTATTTATACTGAGATGACACCGGGCCCAGGTGTAACTCCTTCCCCTGATGACCCTCCAGCTGGAATGGAGCTCCTGCAAAAATAATAGAGAAACCCCACAGAGAAAGAGACACCCACTGGCCAGGTGGTGGGGTCGGCACACTGCTTCACTGCAATTTTTTTTTTTTTAACAAAACAAATTGTTAAAATATTTTAAGTAACATGAGATATTCTGTCTGTATCTGATTACAACTATGCCACTGGTAGAAACTCTCAAGTTAAAACAGTTGTGGATGTAAAATGATTCAGTAAAATGAATCAGACTAAATTAAAATGCAAGATTTCTTTTTATTGCATTTGAAGTATTCAGTAGGATGTTGTCAGCATATTATATCATTATACACATCAGTTTCAAAAGTTTGGTTTTTTAACACAGTTCATTTGTTGTATTTCTGTAAACACAAACTCCATCCATCCATCCATCTTCTAAACCTGCTTATCCTGAGCACACACAGGGTCGCAGGGGTGCTGGAGCCTGTCCCAGCTATCTTGGGCGAGAGGCAGGGTACACCCTGGACTGGACGCCAGTCAGTCAGTGCAGGGCTGACATTGAAGAGACAGACAACCATTCACACTCACTCACATTCACACCTAGGGGCAATTTAGAGTTGTCAATTAACCTGCATGTCTTTAGGGATTGTGGGAGGAAGCTGGAGTACCCAGAGAGAACCCACGCAGGCACAGGGAGAACATGAACATTCAAACTCCACACAGAAGGGCCCCGTCAGCCCGGTAAAGTTCAAACCAGATAGAACCCTCTTGCTGTGAGGTAGGCGACAGTGCTAACCACTACACCACTGTGCCGCCCACAAACACAAACTCATTAACACATTTCAAAAAATAAAATGAAAATATATTTCTATAAAGAAAAGAAAAAAAACACGTAAATCTCATTTGTATTTCAAATGAAATCTTGTTGATTTGTTATTACCAACGTGACGTTTCTTCTTCTCAAATCATTCAATATCCATGTATTTGTATCAGACTTTAAATATATTGTTGAATACCATATTTCTACAAACTTACCATTTTAACATAATATAGACTAAACAGTATTTCATAACAGTATTCTGTGATATGAACTTCACTGTCAGTCTTCTTAATTGTTTGTATTTCTCTACAGCTGTTGAGTCCCATCACTTCCTCTCAGCTGAGGGAGGTTTTTGTACAACGTTGTATGTCTGTGTGAACGAACGGGCGGCTGTAATCCTGCTGACAATAATAAACTCCTGCATCTTCAGTCTGGACTCCTCTGATGGTCAGAGTGAAGTCAGTTCCAGACTGACTCCCACTGAAGCGATCTGAAACTCCAGACTGACGGGACTGAGCATTACAAATCAAGAGTTTAGGAGCTTCTCCAACTTCATGAAGATACCACTGCAAATCATCAGTAACACCTGAACTGGCTTTACATCTGATGGAGACAGTCTGTCCTGGAACAACAGACTGAGATCCAGGAGACTGAGTCAGAATGATTTTTCCTGATGAACCTGGAAAACATAAAAAACATATTATTGAGACAATGAAAGATTATCAAAATCCAAACAGAAGAGGATCATTTCTTTAAGATGGAGAATAGATGGAAGAAGGTCAATGCTGCTTGTTTCAGTGTTTCTCCAGCCAGTGAACTGGACTGTCCTCAACATATCATGCTGTTTCCCTCTCACTGCTTGGACAACTGACTATTTCTATCATGCTCATGTGGACAACCAGAATACCAGGATGCAGTATAGATATTACAAATCAATCTCTTTCGAAAAAGAAATCATTTAATTTTTCATTTACTTAAAAATGTAAAGTTTTTGTATGATAAAGATCTGTCTTGCAAGAGATATCTGTCTAAGAAGGCAGCATGGAAACAGCAGTAACAGACAACACAAAAAGAGGAAGAAATGTGTCACGTTACACTAAAACTGTACAAAATCTACTTTTAAGTTGCACCTACCACCAAAAACTTCCTCCATTTATACAGAAGATTGATTTAAGCTTTTTTCATCTCACTACAACACTGCATCAAACATTATTAACATTGCAAAAGACCAGATATTAAATGCTGATAAGTTGTATTACTTAAAAATTTAAATGCTGTCATTATTATAGTAAATTACAGTAAAAGTTGAGAATGACCCAGAGGGCAACATATCTCTGTACTCTCTGTGTTAATGTGGTTCAGGCATCAAACAAACAGGCTGATATTGTTTCAGTTAGTCAACATTTATCAGCCACTACCATTTAAAATCTTGCCATCTCATAAGACTCCATCTTGGGTCCTCTGCTGTTAAGACTTTACATGCTGCAGTCACTAAATAGTTGAGGACAAGGGCTTCTATATTCAATTCCTTTCACAAAATTCAGATATAAACCTAAAGCTCCCGTTGTTGTAGAATCTGAAACAGTCAGAAAATGAATATTAATACCAATGCAGGTCTTTGTCTTCGTATACTGTATAGTAGTATCACAAAAACTCTACCACTCCCAAATTCCTTGTGTTCACCTTTTTCCCCTCACTGGATCTTGCCCTAGACTTCTCTTTTTACTCTCTTCCTAGTAATGTCTGCATGCATATATTTTTTACTGCACACCTTTTCTATCTCTGAGATTTCTGCCTCCACCCCAATAAAATGTAACTGCATGAAAGCTTAGAAAATGTCATTTCTTTTAAGAATTTCAAAAGTTACATTTCTGTTGAGAGCTAGTGTTGAACACAGTAAATGGAAGTAAATAGATCATCCACAGAACACAGACATACATGGAAAAAAATATTCTGAAAAATAGTCCAATGAAAGCTGTCCACAGAAAAGACTGAAAGTTTCATTCACCTGTTTTTACAACTAGCACAGTATGACATGAGTGGAGTCCTGTTATTAAAACATATGATGCCTCTGTCACCATGTTGATACTCCGTTGTAATATAAAGCACTAGGTATATGGGATCATATCCTAATATGGTGTGAATTGATGGAAAGAACTTTAAACAGTAAACGTCATTGATTTTAATAGAGTGTATTTAAAAAAAAAATGTTGTGTAATTTATGTCAGATCTATTCTTCTCAGGGAAAATGTCTGTGTGTATCGTGTGTGTGTGTGTGTGTGTGTGTCCTCAGTGAAGTGTATCAGTCTCTGCAGTAGCTTCCAGCTGCAGCTTTCAGTTCAGTTTCTGTTCAGTCTGACTGAGGGAGGTTTTTGTAGATGACGCTTTTTCACTGTGTGAACACCCACTGACTATTGGGATAGTGTTGACTCTGACAGTAATAAACTGCTGCATCTTCAGTCTGGACTCCACTGATGGTCAGAGTGAAGTCAGAGTTTGATCCACTGCCTGTAAAACGAGCTGGAATCCCTGATTCTCAAGTGCTAGCAGCATAAATGAGCACTTTAGGAGCTTCTCCATCTCTCTGTTGGTACCAGGCTAAACAGTGCTGTGAGTTATAAACAAACACATCCTGACTGGTCCTGCATGAGATGGAGACGGAGCCTCCCAGAGAGCAGATCTCACTGCTCCAGGCTGAGTCACTGTGATCTGTCCTCTGGACTCTGAGGATACAGAGACAAAAACACAAAGCAGCATCATGGTTTTGTGGGCTTCATTTCAGAGGGACGGATGTTCATAGAGGAGAGGAGTTTGATTCTCTGGACTTTACCTGTGAAGCAGCAGCAGAGGAGAGTCCAGATGAGGACGGAGATCAAAGTCATGTTTTTGATGAGGAGGATTTCTGTGGCTTCTGTTGTCATGAAGGACAGCTGTCAGTCATCCAGTCTTCAACTCTCAGGACTATAAACCTCTCCCAGAGCACTGGAGCATGGTGCTGCTGATGCAAAGTGGCTCTCTATGGAAATGCTCTGACTGACTCCAACAGGACCAGACAGATGCTGTTTATCAGCGGATCACTTAGTGCTACATCAGCTCCCAAGTATTTAATGATTTATGATATTAGGTGTCTTTAGGTGTTGTAGCGACTACTGAAGCCAAAAAAGTCGCTGAGAGGCTGAGGCTGGGCAGTTCACTGCTTGTCTGACACGCTTTCACAAAGAACGATTCACTGAGATCAAAAATAAGTATAACATGATATATTAAAGAAATAGAAAACAAATTATGATAACGTGCACAAAAAAATAGAAATAATCACAGCGATCAGGCTGGTGGATACAGCGGTCAACAAAAAATACAGCGCCCAGCTCTTCACTCCTCTCTCCTTTCTTACAACTCAACCCGTGCAGGTGAAGAGCTGAATATACAATGAGCTAGACCCGCCCACACCCATGTGACCTAATTATCACCGTGATTTTAAGACATGTATTCAAAACAATATAAACCACAAAATAACCCAATAAACAAAACACAAAAAAATACCTATTCCCTATTTATCACATACAATTGATTCATGGCTCCTACACACCAGCCCCTAATTATTAAGTTATTACATAATAATTACTTACATTATACATTAGTAAGAGACATGAAACAATTAAAGCTCAATTAATGTCCATACATTTGTCTTCTTTCTTCCTTCCGATGAGTCATGTCATTCAAAACCAAAGTCAGAGTCAAGTCAAAATGTCAACCTCTGAACCAGCCGTTTCTCATCCAGTTTCAGCCTCCTGTAGCAAGCAGACTTTTGTTATTGGCTGGTCCAGACAGCTGCTCTTTAGTATAATGCCCACTTGACACACGAAGCCTCTCTTGTCTGGAAACATTTGCACGATTCTTCCCATGACCCAGGAGTTACGAGGTGCTGTGTCATCCGCGATGAGGGCTATATTTCCAGGGACGAGATTCTGCTTCACTGCTGACCATCTCTGTCTCTCCTGCAGCTGAGGTAAGTACTCTTTGACCCACCTTTTCCATAACAGGTCTGCCATATATTGTACTTGCCTCCATCTCCTGCGAGCATACATGTCTGCTGTTTGGAAGACTCCTGGTGATAAAGATGATAACGTCTTTAGAAGTAGTAGGTGATTCGGTGTTAATGCTTCCAGGTCATATGGATCCGTGGAGGCTTTGTAATTGGACAGCCATTGATAATGGCTTCCACTTCACAAAGAACTGTGTGCAGGCCTTCCTCATCCAGGTTTTGCATGTTGAGGACTTTCTGCACTGACCTTATTAACCTCTCCCAAGATCCACCATGATGTGAGCCAGTTGGGTGGTTAAAAGTCCATTTTATCCCTCTCCGAAGAAGAACATAATTAATTGTGACTGGTTCCACCGCTAAATGGCTGTTTTCAACTCAGGCTCTGCTCCTATGAAGTTTGTCCCATTGTCAGAGCGCAGCTCCTGAACTTGGCCACGTCTTGCTACGAAGCGCATCTGAGGGCATTTATGAATGAGTCTGTGTCAAGTGAAGGTGCTACCTCAACATGGATTGCTCGTATGGCCAGGCAGGTAAAAAACTAGCCATACCTCTTCACAACACTCCTCCTGCTCCTCACCTCAAAAGGTCAGAAATAATCTACTCCAACATGGGTAAAAGGAGGTTCATCTGGAGTAATTCTTTCAGAAGGCAAATCTGCCATCTGCTGGAATTCTGGCTGAGCATTCAACCGTCCACAGATAACGCACTTTGAAAGGACTTTCCTTATGGCTGTACTGGCACCAGTGATCCAATATCGCTCACGCAGTTTGGATAGCATGTGGTTTCGACCTCCATGTCCCATCCCTCTTGATGGATGTGCCTCAGAAGAATGACTGAGATATGTGCATTGTCAATCAAAATTATTTCACCATTAAATAGATGTTCTGGAGCTTTGGATCAAATTACATGATCTTCCTCAGCAGTCAGATTTCATCCAGGTATCACTGAATGTTTTGTTTTAAACAGAAATGCTCAGAGGAAGATGAATTTGAAAATGTACTTTTCAGTGAACATTTGGTGACTCCATCAGCTGAGGAAAATCATGAGATATAACTGAAAAATGAAAAATAGCTACTGTATAACCATTGTGGCATTTTATATTGCATATAAAAATATTATATTAATATGATATACGTAGGCACAGTTATATCATATACAACACGTTTCAATTGAAAATCTGCTTTTCTTAACATAAGGTTATTTATTTAAAATTTAAAATTTCTGTGTATCAAGCAGAGGTCAAATGTCATGACCAAAACTTTTCTCATGATCTGTTCCAGACTGGCTCCTTCACAGTATTCAGAAGATCAGACAAATTAATTATAATGAAATGGATTAATTTGGGCTCCACCAATATAAATTTTTCATCATTAAACTTGATTTGATGCATGTTAACAGGTCATTAAAGTGGGGTTAATGAAAGATAAATGTGTAAGTGTGTGTGTGTGTGTTGTGTGTGTCCTCAGTGAAGTGTATCAGTCTCTGCAGTAGCTTCCAGCTGCAGCTTTCAGTTCAGTTTCTGTTCAGTCTGACTGAGGGAGGTTTTTGTACGACGCTTTTTCACTGTGTGAACACCCACTGACTGTTGGGATAGTGAAGACTCTGACAGTAATAAACTGCTGCTGCATCTTCAGCCTGGACTCCACTGATGGTCAGAGTGAAGTCAGAGTTTGATCCACTGCCTGTAAAACGAGCTGGAATCCCTGATGCTCGAGTGTTAGCATAGTAAATGAGCAGTTTAGGAGTTTCTCCATCTCTCTGTTGGTACCAGGATAAATAGTTTGAGTTATAAACGTTCTGACTGGTCCTACATGAGATGGAGAGACGGAGCCTCCCAGAGCAGATCTCACTGCTCCAGGCTGAGTCACTGTGGTACTGTCCTCTGGACTCTGAGGATACAGAGACAAAAACACAAAGCAGCATCATGGTTTTGTGGGCTTCATTTCAGAGGGACGGATGTTCATAGAGGAGAGGAGTTTGATTCTCTGGACTTTACCTGTGAAGCAGCAGCAGAGGAGAGTCCAGATGAGGACGGAGATCAAAGTCATGTTTTTGATGAGGAGGATTTCTGTGGCTTCTGTTGTCATGAAGGACAGCTGTCAGTCATCCAGTCTTCAACTCTCAGGACTATAAACTCTCCCAGAGCACTGGAGCATGGTGCTGCTGATGCAAAGTGGCTCTCTATGGAAATGTTCTGAATGACTCCAACAGGGACTTGAATTATTCTGATCATGCTGTCCATTTATTGATCAAAAAGTTTATGAATGTATTGATCAGGCATTTTTCAAAACAAGATTAACATGATTTGGGTTTTTGTTATTCCAGACATATTTTGTTTCCAAATGTCTTCTTTGTGATCCAAAAGTGTTGCTAGAGAAAGTACCATTCATATCAATTAACATTAACATATATATCAAATAAACATCTGCATGAAAATGTGTCTGTTGTGTTTATTGTAACTGTTCATGTCAGCTGAAAAAAATTCACAAACAGAGACTATTTTTGTGAGTTTGTTTGTGTCAAAGTCAGAGAGCCGTGTCGTGTTTTTGTACGGCAGCTCAATGAGTTTGTATCACTGTGGTTGACTTTTGGTGGAGGAACCAGACTGGATGTTGGAAGTAAGTTTTTGCACAAATACTAAATACAAGTATTGTAAAGTTATGTTGTAAATTCTGTTATTTAATATTTGAGGATCATAAAGATTATTTGGTTTATTCATAATGCATTTTATATTCATGTTTTTATTTCTCCTCCTTTATCATGGAGGCTAACTCAGAGCAGCTTTACTCAACTTTTCTTTAAACTTTACCTGTCATACTTGAATTTGATTAAACCTGAAATGTAGAAACCGTAAAACTTTAATCTTACTGTAAAAATAATTATCAGTATTAGCTGTTATTTTCTCACCACAGTGATAAATGTTTATTGAAATGAATCAACATTCATTCTTAACTCAGAGAAGTCAATGATTTGTGTTTGAAAATGTCTCAAAACCGCTGATCTTTTTGTTCTGTCATATATTTTTTTCTAATTTCGGTTTGCCAAATAATGATTCAAAATCCACATGAACATCCTGTTTGTATCACTTTTTTCTCTGCATGTGTTTGGTTTTACACTAAATACTTTCAAGTCATATGAAGTTCTGGGTTTTGAACAAGTTTTGTTAGAAAGTTTAAAACTTTAATGTTTCCAGCACTGTTTGATATATTTCAGGTTATTTTGTGTGATGATTGTCTCTGTGCTGATGTGCATGAGAGGCTTCTTAAAGGGAAGTGAAACAATGTGTGAGTGAGTGACTGGTGGAGCAGAAAAACACCTGACAGAAACTCCTTCAAAGGAGAAAATCAACTTCTCACACAGTAAAGGTGTCCAAGTGTCTGCTGTTTGATTGGCAGCTGTGTGGTCCCTGTCCTCTAAGCTGATTGGTGTCTCCTAGGTGACGTCCGTCCCACCCTGACGGTGCTGCCCCCCTCCAGTGAGGAGCTGCAGCAGGGGAAGGCCACGCTCATGTGCCTGGCCAACAAGGGCTTCCCCTCAGACTGGAGTCTGGCCTGGAAGGTGGACGGCAGCAGCAGCAGCAGCTGGGAGGAGAGCAGGAGCCCCGGGGTTAAAGTTTTGGATTGGCCTAGCCAGAGTCCAATTGAGAATCTGTATTGTCCTATCAGAAAGTACTGGGTTAAAAATAAATATAAAGGGAAGCCATGGATGACTAAGGGCATGCAAAAAGAAAAATCTACTCTTTAAAAAATTGTCTAAAAGTAAGAACCAGTGAAAATGAAAGAAAATATAAGATATATGAAAATACATTTCCATTATGAGGTTACAGAAGAAGGGATACTACAATAGAATATTAGAGAGTAAAGACAATATACAAAGTACTTGGAGAGTAATCAATCATATTATTCAGAATAGATCTTGTAAATCAGAATTTCCAAGTTATTTTAATTATCGCTCTGATGCCTTAGTGGGCAATTTAATGGATGGATGAAGATCCATCCATCCATCTTCATCCACTTAATCCGGGACCGGGTTCGCAGAGGCAGCAGTCTGAGCAGAGATGCCCAGACTTCCCTCACCGACAGACACTTCCTCCAGCTCTTCCCGGTGGGACATGCCTGGAACACCTCCCTAGGGAGGCGTCCAATGGGCATCCGAAACAGATGCCCGAGCCACCTCAGCTGACTCCTCTCGATGTGAAGGAGCAGCGGCTCTACTCTGAGCTCCTCCCGAGTGACTGAGCTTCTCACCCTATCTCTAAGGGAGCGCCCAGCCACCCATGGAGGAAAACTCGAAATCCGCCTGTCAATCTCATGCTCCATCTTTCCCTCACTCACTTGTGAACAAGACCCCGAGATACTTGAACTCCTCCACTTGAGGCAGGACCTCTCCACCCACCCGGAGAGGGCATGCCACCCTTTTTCCGGTTCGAGAACCCATGGCCTCGGATTTGGAGGTGCTGATTCTCATCCCAGCCGCTTCACACTCGGCTGCAAACCAAACCGCTCCAGTACATGCTGAAGGTCCTGGCTTGATGAAGCCAACAGGACAACATCATCCGCAAAAAAGCAGAGATGAAATCCTGTGGTTCCCAAACCGGACTCCCTCCGGCCCCTGGCTACGCCTAGATATCCTGTCCATAAAGATTATGAACAGGACCGGTGACAAAGGGCAGCCCTGCCGGAGTCCAACATGCACTGGGAACAGGTCTGACTTACTGCCAGCAATGCGAACCAAGCTCCTGCTCCGGATCGTACAGAGACCGAACAGCCTTTAGCAAAGACCCCCAGACCCCATACTCACGGAGCACTCCCCACAGAATACCATGAGGGACACGGTTGAATGCCTTCTCCAGATCAACAGAAGCACATGCCATATGGACTGGTTGGGCAGAAACTCCCATAAACCCTCAAGCTCCCTGCGTGGAGGGTATAGAGCTGGTCCAGTGTTCCACGACCAAGGACACGAAAACCGCATTGTTCCTCCTGAATCCGAGGGTCGACTATCCCGGCTGAATTCTCCTCTCCAGTACCCTAGGCGTAGACACTTACCTGGGAAGGCTGAGAAGTGTGATCCCCCTGTAGTTGGAACACACTCTCCGGTCCCCCTTTTAAAAAAGAGGGACCACCACCCCAGTTTGCCACTAACCCTTGCCTCCAGGACCGCCTGGCTGCGGCTTGCTTGGCCTGCCGGTACCTATCAACTGCGTCAGGAGTCCCACAGTCCAACATGGTTCGATAGGACTCCTTCTTCAGCCTGACAAGCATCCCTTACTTCCGGTGTCCACCACTGGGTTCAGGGGTTGCAGCCACAACAGGCACCACAACCAAATTGCGTCCACAACTTCGAGCTGCCGTGTTGACAATGGAGACAGAGAACATGGTCCACTCGGACTCAATGTCCCCAGCCTCCCTCGGAATCTGTGAGAAGCTCTTCCGGAGGTGGGAGTTGAAGACCTCCCTGACAGAGGGCTCGGCCAGATGTTCCCAACAGACCCTCACACAATACGTTTGGGTCTGCCAGGTAGGTCTGTCCAACTTCCTCCTCTGCCAGCGGATCCAACTCACCACCAGGTGGTGATCGGTTGACAGCTCAGCCCCTCTCTTTACCCGAGTGTCCAAGACATACGGCCGGAGATCAGATGAAACGACAACAAAGTCGATCATCCACCTACATAAAAAACAAAGTTAATGGTTTTTGGAACACCGAAAAGGAAATTGAGGGTGATTTTGAATAAAAAATCTGTGAAGTTGAAATTGAAAGAGTTTATGAGGCAAAATTCCTAAGGGTTGTGATTGATCACTAAACTGACATGGAAACAACGTGTTGATTATATTAAAGGAAAAATCTCACAGTAAATCGCAATCCTCGATAAATCTCGGGATATATTGAAGTATGAGGCTCTGTATATAATGTTCATTAATACTGCCTTATATATCGTACACTGTGGAAAGGTGCAGGTGACTTTTAAAACAACTATAAATTCAATAGTTCAAAAGAATGGTTTACAAAACTATTTTTGAAGGTTATAAGTGTGAATGATCTGCTTGTGTATGTATATACATTTATGAGGATGTATGTCTACATTTCTGTAGTGTAGCTTAAATTGAAAGAATTTAGGACAGGCATAAAGAAACTTTGGCTGCTGCCTGAGCCTTTTCAGTCATTACTTGATACACAGACTGTGGAATTAAGATTTTGATTTTTACTGTTGATTACACAGTCTATGTTGTCATTGTATTGTGTTATTATTATGTGCCAAGACTGAAATAAATCCAGTCATTCATTCATTTATATATGTATGTTTGTAGATAATGTCATGTTATATAGCAAAGTCTTTTTGATGATTCCAGTTGATATTGATCCAGTGATTTAGTTCTGTCTTTCCACTTGGGCAATGTGGTCTTGTCTCACAGTGGTTGATGATCCTGATATTGATGCTGGTTTAACATAATTGTTTGGTTTAGTGTAATTTGGAGATGTCACCAAGTTAAGCTGTGATGCGGTCTCCAAGGTCAAGTTTTGGACATGTGAGCAGAGACAGAAAACTCAACAATCATCATCACTTACAACTGAACAATTTCTTTGTCTCAAGTCTGTCGTAAAAGCTGTGAGCAGAAATGTGAGGTCTTCATGCTGCACTTTAAGAACTTCTTGTTCATGTTGAAAGTTCATGCTTGTCAGTCAAAACTATTTCACCACATGCTCCATTCAATAGATGTTCTTTGGATCAGATTAAATGATCTTCCTCAGCAGTCGGATTTCATCCAGATGTCACTGAATATTTGGTTTTAAACAAAAATGCAAAGGAAGATGAATTTGAAAATGTACTTTTCAGTGAACATTTGGTGACTCCATCAGCTGAGGAAAATCATGAGATATAACTGAAAAATGAAAAATAGCTACTGTATAACCACTGTGGCATTTCATATTGCATATAAAAATAGTATATTAATATGATATACATAGACACAGTTATATCATATACATCATGTTTCAATTAAAAATCTGCTTTTCTTAACAAAAGTTTACTTATTTAAAACTTAAAATTTCTGTGTATCAAGCAGAGATCAAATGTCATGACCAAAACTTTTCTCATGATCTGTTCCAGACTGGCTCCTTCGCAGTATTCAGAAGATCAGAAAAAGAGATTATAATGAAATGGATTAATTTGGGCTCATTTGAATTATTAAGTAGGATGTCACCAATATCAGTTTTTCATCATTAAACTTGACTTGATGCATGTTTACAGGTCATTAAAGTGGGGTTAATGGAAGATAAGCTTAACGTGGTGTGTGTGTGTGTGTGTGTCCTCAGTGAAGTGTATCAGTCTCTGCAGTAGCTTCCAGCTGCAGCTTTCAGTTCAGTTTCTGTTCAGTCTGACTGAGGGAGGTTTTTGTATGACGCTTTTTCACTGTGTGAACACATACTGACTGTTGGGATAGTGAAAACTCTGACAGTAATAAACTGCTGCATCTTCAGCCTGGACTCCACTGATGGTCAGAGTGAAGTCAGAGTTTGATCCACTGCCTGTAAAACGAGCTGGAATCCCTGATACTCGAGTGCTAGCATAGTAAATGAGCAGTTTAGGAGTTTCTCCATCTCTCTGTTGGTACCAGGCTAAATCAGTTAGAGCTATAAACATCCTGACTGGTCCTACATGAGATGGAGACGGAGCCTCCCAGAGCAGATCTCACTGCTCCAGGCTGAGTCACTGTGATCTGTCCTCTGGACTCTGAGGATACAGAGACAAAAACACAAAGCAGCATCATGGTTTTGTGGGCTTCATTTCAGAGGGACGGATGTTCATAGAGGAGAGGAGTTTGATTCTCTGGACTTTACCTGTGAAGCAGCAGCAGAGGAGAGTCCAGATGAGGACGGAGATCAAAGTCATGTTTTTGATGAGGAGGATTTCTGTGGCTTCTGTTGTCATGAAGGACAGCTGTCAGTCATCCAGTCTTCAACTCTCAGGACTATAAACTCTCCCAGAGCACTGGAGCATGGTGCTGCTGATGCAAAGTGGCTCTCTATGGAAATGCTCTGACTGACTCCAACAGGGACTTGGATTACTCTGATCATGCTGTCTATCAAATAAACAATATGTTTATTAATCTGTTGATCAGGCACTTTTGAAAACCAGTTTTACATGATTTAGGGTTTTTTTGTTCGTGATGTTTTTAGTCGAATGAACATTAATTTATTTAAAATAAACATATTTGTGGAAATGTATTTCTATTGTGTTTACTGTAACTGTTCAAGTCAGCTGAAAAATCTTCCAGAGCAGATTATTGTCGGTGAGTTTGTTTGTCAGTCAGAGATTCGTGTCTCTCTACAGTCAGAGGTTTTTTTGTACGGCGGCTCAATGAGTTTGTATCACTGTGGTGGACTTTTGGTGGAGGAACCAGACTGGATGTTGGAGGAAAGTTTTTGCAATACAAATTCTAAATAGTAAAGTAATGTTTTAAATTGACTTGTTTAATATTTGAGGAACAGAAAGATTTCTTTATTGATTCATAATACCTCTTATGTGCATGTTTGGATAGAGGCTAACTCAGAGCAGCTTTTCTTTAATCATTCCTGTCATACTTGAATTTGAACAACTTGAAGTGTAGAAATGTTAAAAGTTTAATCTTACAGTAAAAATATTTTTCAAAATTAGCTTCAATTTATTCAATTTTATAGCCACCCTCTGTTTTGCAGACTAAGTAGCAGTATCAATATTTGTCATCTGACTAAAATTTAAATAGTGATATTTTCCTGCTTCTAATGATGCTGACACTGTTTCAGATTATAAAGTTTGAATTAATTTACCAAAAACAATGTAAAGACAATCAAAAAATCACCCCTCTCAGTCTTCACTTATGACCCACTAAAAGTGTGTGGTGGAGTCTGTCTGCAGAGACTCTTGCTGCCCCCTGACTTTATTTTTTTATTTTTCTGTGCTCTGGACATTTCTGGACATCAACCCTTGATCAGAGATGGGAATCAAGATCTTCTATAATCCAATGCATCAGAATCATTAGCCTCTGAATTTATCAATTAATTCCAACAATTTAATCAATGACATCAAACTCATGTTTACATTGCCTGGACACTTGCAACAAGAATCAGAAAGATGAAAAATATTTTTTATGTTAGTAAAATTCTCATTTCAAGTGTGTTGTCAGTATTTTATTCATTTTTAAATGTTCATAGTCATGTGTTTGCATAAAGCAAAAAAAGGACAACTAAGAGTCACTTTTTAAAAACTGGATTCAAAATATTTTATTTTAGAATAGAAATGAGTTTGATTTTGCTTTAAGAAAAAAAAAACACTCAGCATGCTTAAAGTATCAGGATCAATTACTTTACTTTAAAAAAATGAATTCTACTTAATTAAGTCTAAATTTAGTGATCAGCTCCAGACTGACTCCCACTGAAGCGATCTGAAACTCCAGACTGACGGGACTGAGCATTATAAATCAAGAGTTTAGGAGCTTCCCCAAGTTTATGAAGGTACAACTGCAAATCATCAGTAACACCTGAACTGGCTTTACATCTGATGGAGACAGTCTGTCCTGGAGCAACATACTGAGATCCAGGAGACTGAGTCAGGATGATTTGTCCTGATGAACCTGAACCTGAACCTGGAAAACAGAAAAAAAGAGGAGGAGAAGGGTTACTGAGACAAATCCAACTTGGAGAAAGATGATCAACATCCAAACAGAAGAGGATCATTTCTTTAAGATGGACAATAGATGGAAGAAGGTCAATGCTGCTTGTTTCAGTGTTTCTCCATCACAGCAGAACATCATTGTGGTGAACCTGGTTGCATCCCTGAAGCAAAGTTTTCACAAGAGAGTCTCACCCTGAACAAGGAGCCCCAGGGTGGCCAGCAGTCCAATCAGGGACATCATCATTGTGCTGCCGGTGTGTCAGTGGCTCTGAAAGGCCTGGACAGCCACTGATCAACACTGGCCTCTTAACGGCTGGGAGCAGAGAGGCAGGACACATATGCAAACACAGAGTCAGTCAGCTGGAGCTTTCCTCAACATATCAGGCTGTTTCCTCTTTACTGTTAAGAGTGTACCCCTACATATAGTTATATATTTCACATGAGGAAGATCAAATGATATGATTGAAAGCTCCACATCAGCTACAAGATGAGCACCTGTTAGGGTAGGTGCAGGGCTAAGTGGAGTTTCTGGACCCAGTATGCAGACGAGGCAGGTAGGCAGAGTAGATGGTAGGACTCTTTATTACAGGAACACTGGTAATGGCGGGAGGAACAGATAGGCAGGAACAAACACGGGTTGGCGACATAACATAGCACAGGTAAGCACAGGTGACACGACACCAAAAACAAAAGGAGAAGGACTGACTTAAATACACTGGAGGAAAGGGAATGGAAAACAGGTGAGGAGACTAATGGGGACAGGTGAAACCAATTGGGGCGAGAGCAGGCAATCAAAAATGGGAGGGAAACACAAAAGGACAGGAAGTAAAGTGCTCAACAAAGTGAGGAGAGGCAAGAATACAAAATAAAACAGGAAATACACAACAGACAACATGCGTAACATGTGTTACTGGATATGGAATTTTTTAAATATGCAGTTAGAGTTATACATGTGTTTGTATGTAGATGATGTTATGTTATATAGCAAAGGTCACTTCTGTCTTTTTATCTTTTTGATGATTCCAGTTGATATTGGTCCAGTGATTTGTTGACAGTTTAGTTCTATCTTTCCACTTTGGCAGTGTGGTCTTGTCTGACAGTGGTTGGTGATCTTGATATTGACGCTGGTTTAACATAATTGTTTTTATTGTAATTTGGAGATGTAACCAACTTAAGCAATGATGGGGTCTCCATCATGTGAGCAGAGCCAGAAATCTCAACAATCATCATCACTTACAACTGAACAATTTCTTTGTCTCAGGTAGTAAAAGCTGTGAGCAGAAATGTGAGGTCTTCATGCTGCACTTTAAGAACTTCTCATTCATGTCGACTTAAAAGTTGAGAAAGAAAGATCATGCTTGTCAATCAAAACTATTTCACCATTAAATAGATGTTCTGGAGCTTTGGATCAAATTACATGATCTTCCTCAGCAGTCGGATTTCACACAGGTGTTTATTGAATATTTGGCTTTAAACAAAAATGCTCAGGAATGTGAATTTGAAAATGTACTTTTCAGTGAACATTTGGTGACTCCATCAGCTGAGGAAGATCATGGGATATGACTGAAAGCCTGAAAATAGCTACTGGATGAACATTGTGGCATTTTCATATTGTATATAAAAAGATTATATTAATATGATGTCTGTCTTTCTGTGTCAGCCCTGTGACTGACTGACGTCCAGTCCAGGGTGTACCCCGCCTCTCGCCCAATGACAGCTGAGATAGGCTCCAGCACCCCCTGTGACCCTGTGTGTCAGGATAAGCAGGTATAGATAATGGATGGATATACGTACGCACAGTTATATCACAAACAGCAAGTTTATTATGATTTCAATTGAAAATCTGCCTTTCTTAACATAAGTTTATATATTTCAAATTTCTCTATATAAAGCAGAGGTAAGAAGTTATGCCCAGGACATTCCTCTGCTTCAGACTGGCTCCTTCTGAGTATTCGGAAGATCAGAAAAAGAGATTATAATGACATATGGATTAACTTGGGCTCCACCAAAATAATTTTTTATCAAGAAAGTTGGTTAGATGCATTTTAACAGGAAAGGTGATTAAAGTGGGGATTAATGGAAGATAAAATTGTGTGATTGTGTCTGTGTGAGTGTGTGTGTGTCCTCAGTGAAGTGTATCAGTCTCTGCAGTAGCTTCCAGCTGCAGCTTGCAGTTCAGTTTCTGTTCAGTCTGACTGAGGACTCTCAGGACTATAAACTCTCCCAGAGCACTGGAGCATGGTGCTGCTGATGCAAAGTGGCTCTCTATGGAAATGCTCTGACTGACTCCAACAGGGACTTGGATTACTCTGATCATGCTGTCTATCAATTAAACAATATGTTTATTAATCTGTTGATCAGGCACTTATGAAAACCAGTTTATGATACATGATTTGGGGTTTGTTGTTTGAGATGTTTTTTGTCGATTGAACATTAATTTATTTAAAATAAACATATTTGTGGAAATTTAATTCTGTTTACTGTAACTTTTCATCATTTTCAGAACAGATTATTGTTGGTGAGTTTGTTTGTTTGTGAGTTAGTTTTTGCAATACAAATACAAAATAGTAATGTTTTAAATTGAGTTGTTTAATGTTCGAGGAACAGAAACATTTCTTTATTTATTCATAATACCTCTTATGTGCATGTTTTTATTTCTCCATCTTTATCATGAAGGCTAACTCAGAGCAGCTTTACTCAACTTTTCTTTTAAACTTTCCTGTCATACTTGAATTTGAACAACTTGAAGTCTAAATGTAACCCGGCCCGTGTGGGATCGCGCCTCTCCACACCCGGAGACTCCGGAGAGCGTTGTGTTGTTGTGTGGTGTTGATGTCGGGCGTAGTGGAGGGACGAGTCGGACACAGGTGGTATCTTCAAATGTGGCGCCGTTTATTGTTCTCTCTGCTGGCGGCTCCACCTTAGGAATGGTAAACGCGAACATTGAGGCTCACAGTCATACACACAGCCTGAGAAAAACACGAGAGCTAACGCTTTACAAATGAAAACTAGCCAAAGTAACTTCCTCATAAAAAACACAAAAGTATAAAACTAAAAAAAACCTCACCAGACAGTACACAATCATCTTTTTAAACGCAGCGCTTAACAGGATGTATCAACAACCACTTATATTCCAGAACATCTGACATTTATGCAGAGCGCCATTTATAATGCTTACCTTAAGAATGGTAAACACAAACATTGAGCCAAAATGGCGCCTGCACAGCGGTGGTGACAAACGGCAAGAATCGCTCAAGGGCCCTACAGCCCACACAACACCAGAGCGCCCTCCTTGGACACATTTAAGCCACCACCCTACATAAACATGTTAACGCTTTAATCTGACAGTAAAATATTTTTCAGGATTAGCTTCAATTTATTCAATTTTATAGCCACCCTCTGTTTTGCAGACTAATAGCAGTATCAATATTTGTTATCTGACTAAAATTTAAATAGTGATATTTTCCCGCATCTAATGATGCTGACACTGTTTCAGATTAGAAAGTTTTAATTAATTTAACAAACACAATGTAAAGACCTGAATCATTCAAAAGTGGTCCAGAGGGCTGCTGAATGTCCTTTGACGAAATGCTTATGAAGATCTCATGTCACATGTGACCTTAGTGTCTTTGTTTTTTACTGCTTTCCCATTAAAGTAGAAATCCAGTTCAAGATCCTTGTGATGACTTTCAGAGCTATACACTAGGTGATGAATAAAAACTGCTAAGTGTAGTTTATATATATAGTTTAAATGAAACTCATATTAAAAAACTTTTGATCGTGTGGGCCTTGAGGCTCACTGCAGACCAGGCCACCCAGGGCTCCCAGACTCCGCTCTCAGAGACACTGAGGAGAGACCAGTGTCCCCAGTCCTGACCTGACTCACTGCTTTGACTCTGATACTGGTTTCACTCTGATACTGCTCTCAGTCTGCACTCTCAAACTCTCTCTCTCTCTTACTTTCCTCCACAATCTATAAAGATACTTTTTATTGGTAAAGTGTTGTTGCTTGTAAGAATTTTGATCATTTCAATACAATAAAGACAAATTCATTGTCATGTTTCGTTCCATGCCCTTTTTGTTTTTTGGTCTTGTGTTTTCTTGTGTCTCGTGTTTCTTGTATTGTTTTGTGTTCAGTGTGTTCAGTAGGTTTCTTGTTCTGGCGTGTCATGTTTTACTTTGAAATCCTAACTCTCCCTCTTGTTTCAGGTCCCTTGACTTCCTGCTTGCCTTGTGTGTTTCCCTACCTGTGTGATTGTCTGCCCTGCCCTGATTGTTTCCACCTGTTCCCTATTACCTCATTTGCATATATAGTCCGCGTCTTCCCTTGTCTCATTGCCAGATTGTTGCGTCATGTTCATTTGATCTACGTGTTCATGTTCCTGTCTGCGTTTATGTGTCAAGACTATCGATCCTGCCATCAAGCCACGTCGTAGTTACCAAGCCTGTTTTTTAAGACTTTTCCTTATTAAATACCTGCAAACCTTCCCCGGAGTCTGCGTCCTGCATTTGGGTCCTCCTGCTCTGTGTGCCCATCGTAACATTCATCTCATCTAATATGACTGAGGTTCATTTATTGCATTCTAATTATTAAGTAGGAATGTCATCAGCATATTAAATGATTATATTCTCGGATCTCAGAAAGCTTGCTCAAGAATCACATCACATGTCCTCCTTTGATTAACTTGCAAATCTGATAACAATATGGGACTCAACAGAAAAAGAGATTATAATGACATATAGATTAATGTGGGCTCCACCAAGATAAGTTTTTGATCACTGAACTTGGTCTGATGTATTTTAACAGGTCATTAAAGTGGGGTTAATGAAAGATAAAATTGTGTGTATCTGCGTGTGTGTGTGTGTGTGTGTGTCCTCAGTGAAGTGTATCAGTCTCTGCAGTAGCTTCCAGCTGCAACTTTCAGTTGACTTTCTGTTCAGTCTGACTGAGGGAGGTTTTTGTATGACGCTTTTTCACTGTGTGAACACATGCTGACTGTTGGGATAGTGAAAACTCTGACAGTAATAAACTGCTGCATCTTCAGTCTGGACTCCACTGATGGTCAGAGTGAAGTCAGAGTTTGATCCACTGCCTGTAAAACGAGCTGGAATCCCTGATGCTCGAGTGCTTAGCAGCAGTAAATGAGCAGTTTAGGAGTTTCTCCATCTCTCTGTTGGTACCAGGCTAAGGCATGGTTGCTGCTCCAAGTATAAACGTTCTGACTGGTCCTACATGAGATGGAGACGGAGCCTCCCAGAGCAGATCTCACTGCTCCAGGCTGAGTCACTGTGATCTGTCCTCTGGACTCTGAGGATACAGAGACAAAAACACAAAGCAGCATCATGGTTTTGTGGGCTTCATTTCAGAGGGACGGATGTTCATAGAGGAGAGGAGTTTGATTCTCTGGACTTTACCTGTGAAGCAGCAGCAGAGGAGAGTCCAGATGAGGACGGAGATCAAAGTCATGTTTTTGATGAGGAGGATTTCTGTGGCTTCTGTTGTCATGAAGGACAGCTGTCAGTCATCCAGTCTTCAACTCTCAGGACTATAAACTCTCCCAGAGCACTGGAGCATGGTGCTGCTGATGCAAAGTGGCTCTCTATGGAAATGCTCTGACTGACTCCAACAGGGACTTGGATTACTCTGATCATGCTGTTTATCAATGGATCAATAAGTTTATGAATGTATTGATTCAGGCATTTTTCAAAACAGTTTTACATGATTTGGGTTTTGTTATTCCAGACATAATTTGTTTCCAAATGTCTTCTTTGTGATCCAAAAGTGTTGCTAGAGAAAGTACCATTCATATCAATTAACATTAACATATATATAAAATAAACATCTGTGTGAAAATGTGTCTGTTGTGTTTATTGTAACTGTTCATGTCAGCTGAAAAAAATTCACAAACAGAGACTATTTTTGTGAGTTTGTTTGTGTCAAAGTCAGAGAGCCGTGTCTCTCTACAGTCAGAGGTTTTTCGTACGGCGGATCAATGAGTTTGTATCACTGTGGCACACGTTCGGTGGAGGAACCAGACTGGATGTTGGAAGTAAGTCACATTTTTTAAACTGTATTGTTTCTTAAGATTTCTTGTTTTGTTTCCTTTATATTCATTATGCCTGGAAAATGTTTGCCTTTTCAAATTAAAGTTTTGTATTAATATTTTGCCAAAAGAGACAAACCTCACTTTAACACTAAAAATGTCATTCTCATTGTAATAAATATAAAATAGTGAGCTGCAGGATGAATAAACATTTCTAACTTTATGGTAAAGTTGCATCTAGAAGTCTTGTAGGTTTAGTTCAGTCTGTCAAAGTCAGGGAGCCGTGTCGTGTTTTTGTACGGCAGCTCAATGAGTTTGTATCACTGTGGTTGACTTTTGGTGGAGGAACCAGACTGGATGTTGGATGTAAGTTTTTGTACAAATACTAAATACAATATTGTAAAGTTATGTTGTAAATTCTGTTTTTTTAATATTTGAGGATCATAAAGATTATTTGGTTTATTCATAATGCCTTTTATATTCATGTTTTTATTTCTCCTCCTTTATCATGGAGGCTAACTCAGAGCAGCTTTACTCAACTTTTCTTTAAACTTTCCTGTCGTACTTGAATTTGATTAAACTAAAATGTAGAAACCGTAAAACTTTAATCTTACTGTAAAAATAATCGTCAGTATTAGGTGTTATTTTTTCACCACAGTGATAAATGTTTATTGAAATGAATCAACATTCATTCTTAACTCAGAGAAGTCAATGATTTGTGTTTGAAAATGTCTCAAAACCGCTGATCTCTTCGTTCTGTCATATATTTTTTTCAAATTTCGGTTTGCCAAATAATGATTCAAAATCCACATGAACATCCATGTTTGTATCACTTTATTCTCTGCATGTGTTTGGTTTTACACTAAATACTTTCAAGTCATATGAAGTTCTGAGTTTTGAACAAGTTTTGTTAGAAAGTTTAAAATTTTAATGTTTCCAGCACAGTTTGATATATTTCAGGTCATTTTGTGTGATGATTGTCTCTGTGCTGATGTGCATGAGAGGCTTCTTAAAGGGAAGTGAAACAATGTGTGAGTGAGTGACTGGTGGAGCAGAAAAACACCTGACACCTGAAACTCCTTAAAGGAGAAAATCAACTCTCACACAGTAAAGGTGTCCAAGTGTCTGCTGTTTGATTGGCAGCTGTGTGGTCCCTGTCCTCTAAGCTGATTGGTGTCTCCTAGGTGACGTCCGTCCCACCCTGACGGTGCTGCCCCCCTCCAGTGAGGAGCTGCAGCAGGGGAAGGCCACGCTCATGTGCCTGGCCAACAAGGGCTTCCCCTCAGACTGGAGTCTGGCCTGGAAGGTGGACGGCAGCAGCAGCAGCAGCTGGGAGGAGAGCAGGAGCCCCGGGGTGCTGGAGAAGGACGGCCTCTACAGCTTGGAGCAGCACCCTGGAGGCTCACTGCAGACCAGTGGAGGAAGGTGGGCTCTGTGACCTGTGGAGGCCACCCAGGGCTCCCAGACTCCGCTCTCAGAGACACTGAGGAGAGACCAGTGTCCCCAGTCCTGACCTGACTCACTGCTTTGACTCTGATCCTGGTTTCACTCTGATACTGCTCTCAGTCTGTTGAAACTCTCTCTGTCTTTATTTCCCTCACTCACTCTATACTGACATGTTTCATTTATACATTTAATGCTTTTTTGCTTTTAAGAATTTTGATATTTCAAAATAATTCAAATAAATTCATCAAAAATCAGTTGTCTTATGTTTTTGTTGCAGTTTTAATGGTTTCATTAAATGCAGGGAGAACAGAATTCAGCCGAGTTTAAGATTTCAGAACTAGAAACTAGAAGCTGAGTTAATGTAGCATTACATGATTTATTAATACATGTTATATACTTGACATTTTAGAAACATAAATAAAAAATCATGAAATCATGACACATACATTATAGAAATACATGAATTTTCCACATTTGTAAACTGTTGGAAATCATTTTGCCTTGTAACAAAGCAAATCATTAAAATAAAAAATGGATCTGAGTAAATTACAATGATTGAGATTTCATTGCATTCGAGGTATTAAGTCCGATGTCATCAGCATATTATATCATCATACTCATCAGTTTCAGAAGTGTGATTTTAAAATATGACACAGCTTTGTTTCATTTCTGTGAGCACATATTATATATGTATCATGAACAAGCAGCAAGTGGTCTGCTCTTAAATGATATCAGTGATCATCTTCCTATTTGTGTAATTTTACATAATTTTAATGAGAGAATTTCAGTTGGGGTAAGCAAGCATTTATGCAAAAACAGATGGATGAGGATGGATGTTGATCCAAATCAGGCTTACAATCTTGCATATCTAACTGGGTGAGGCTGTGTATGTAAATACTGTCTCTTATTATAATTATTATTAATGTTTACTATTTTTGTACATATTGTTTTGTGTTTATATTCTCTCTATTATTTAATCTCTGTCTTTAATTGTTGTTTTTTGAGCTATTGTAACAGTGTAATTTCCCCACTGTGGGATCAATAAAAGATTATCTTATCTTATCAATGCATTTTTTGCTTGCATTTTTAAAATTATATAATTGTCTTCATCAGAAAGTACTTGGTTAAAAATAAATTTAAAGGAAAGCCATGGATGACTAAGGGCATGCAAAAAGAAAAATCTACTTCTTTAAAAAATTGTCTAAAAGTAAGAACCAGTGAAAATGAAGGAAAATATAAGATGTATGAAAATCCTTTTCTATTATGAGGTTACAGAAGAAGGGATACTACAATAGAATATTAGAGAGTAAAGACAATATACAAAGTACTTGGAGAGTAATCAACTCATATTATTCAGAATAGATCTTGTAAATCAGAATTTCCAAGTTATTTTAATTATCGCTCTGATGCCTTAGTGGGCAATTTAAAAGTGCTGTTGAAGATTTTAGTGATAATTTTGTGGGTGTTGGCACCACATTTGCCAGCAAAATTTCTGTGTTTGATGACAACAAAGTTCTGTTTATGATAATCTGACTAGAGATAAGGTCAGTTTCATGTTCCTTTGTGGGGTAGCTGAAACAGAGAAAATTGAAATAATAAGGAAACACAAAAACCAAATATCAACCGATATAAATTCCTATTGATAAAGGGGTGAGACCTCTGACAAAGAGGTGTTTTCCTAATAATATGAAATTAGCAAAGATAATTCCAATATTTAAAAATGGAAATAAACACCATATGGAAAACTACAGGCCAGTATCCCTTCTTCCTCAATTTTCAAAACATATTAAAGAAATTATTTTAAAACAGTTAGATTTGTTCATTAGTAAATATAAATTATAATAATTATAATTATGATAAACTCACCATACCAATATGGAGGGAATGTTCAGGGAAAATACAACAACTACCTATGTAGTAATGCAGGTGGTAGAAAACATTACAAAGGCAGTTGAAACTAATGAGTGTTCTATTAATATTTATATTGACTTTCAGAAGGCTTTTTTCATAGTATAGATCACAATCAGCATTGAGAAAGTTGGAGAAGTGTGTGATGAGAGTTACAGCAATGTGTGCAAATCAATGATACTGTATCAGATTTAAGGGAGATCACCTGTGGAGTACCCCATTTGGGGTTTGGTGATTGAAAGATATTTGCAATGTTACTGATTTATTAACATTTATTGTTTTTGCAGGTCATACAAATTTGTATCGTCTAGTGAAAATTTAAAGGACTGTTTGAATACTATTGAACAGGAGCTACAAGTCCTGAAAATTTGGTTTGATGTCAATAAATTGTCATTAAATATATACATAAAAAACAAAGTTAATGGTTTTTGGACACCGAAAGGAAATTGAGGGCGATTTTGAATAAAAAATCTGTGAAGTTGAAATTGAAAGAGTTTATGAGGCAAAATTCCTAAGGGTTGTCATTGATCACTAAATGACATGGAAACAACGTGTTGACTATATTAAAGGAAAAATCTCACAGTAAATCGCAATCCTCGATAAATCTCGGGATATATTAAAGTATAAGGCTCTGTATATATTATATATTGTTCATTAATACTGCCTTATATATCGTACTCTGTGGAAAGGTGCAGGTGACTTTTAAAACAACTATAAATTCAATAGTTCAAAAGAATGGTTTACAAAACTATTTTTGAGGGTTATAAGTGTGAATGATCTGCTTGTGTATGTATATACATTTATGAGGATGTATGTCTACATTTCTGTAGTGTAGCTTAAATTAAAAGAATTTAGGACAGGCATATAGAAGCTTTGGCTGCTGCCTGAGCCTTTTCAGTCATTACTTGATACACAGACTGTGGATTAGATTTTGATTTTACTGTTGATTACACAGTCTATGTTGTCATTGTATTGTGTTATTATTATGTGCCAAGACTGAAATAAATTCAGTCATTCATTCATTTATATATGTATGTATGTAGATAATGTCATGTTATATAGCAAAGTCTTTTTGATGATTCCAGTTGATATTGATCCAGTGATTTAGTTCTGTCTTTCCACTTGGGCAATGTGGTCTTTGTCTGACAGTGGTTGATGATCCTGATATTGATGCTGGTTTAACATAATTGTTTGGTTTAGTGTAATTTGTAGATGTCACCAAGTTAAGCTGTGATGCGGTCTCCAAAGTCAAGTTTTGGACATGTGAGCAGAGCCAGAAAACTCAACAATCATCATCACTTACAACTGAACAATTTCTTTGTCTCAAGTCTGTCGTAAAAGCTGTGAGCAGAAATGTGAGGTCTTCATGCTGCACTTTAAGAACTTCTTGTTCATGTTGACTTAAAAGTTGAGAAAGAAAGTTCATGCTTGTCAGTCAAAACTATTTCACCACATGCTCCATTCAATAGATGTTCTGGAGCTTTGGATCAGATTACATGATCTTCCTCAGCAGTCAGATTTCATCCAGGTGTCACTGAATATTTGGTTTTAAACAAAAATGCTCAGAGGAAGATGAATTTGAAAATGTACTTTTCAGTGAACATTTGATGACTCCATCAGCTGAGGAACTGAAAAATGAAAAATAGCTACTGTATAACCATTGTGGCATTTCATATTGCACATAAAAATATTATATTAATATGATATACGTAGGCACAGTTATATCATATACAACACATTTCATTTGAAAATCTACTTTTCTAAACATAATTTTATTTATTTAAAACTTAAAATTTCTGTCTATCAAGCAGAGGTCAAATGTCATGACCAAAACATTTCTCATGATCTGTTCCAGACTGGCTCTTTCGTAGAATTTGCAAGATCAGAAAAAGAGATTATAATGAAATGGATTAATTTGGGCTCCACCACCAATATAAATTTTTCATCATTAAACTTGACTTGATGAATGTTAACAGGTCATTAAAGTGGGGTTAATGGAAGATAAACGTGAGTGTGTGTGTGTGTGTGTGTGTCCTCAGTGAAGTGTATCAGTCTCTGCAGTAAGCTTCCAGCTGCAGCTTTCAGTTCAGTTTCTGTTCAGTCTGACTGAGGGAGGTTTTTGTACGACGCTTTTTCACTGTGTGAACACATGCTGACTGTTGGGATAGTGAAAACTCTGACAGTAATAAACTGCTGCATCTTCAGCCTGGACTCCACTGATGGTCAGAGTGAAGTCAGAGTTTGATCCACTGCCTGTAAAACGAGCTGGAATCCCTGATTGCTCGAGTGCTTGTCTTGTAAATGAGCAGTTTAGGAGTTTCTCCATCTCTCTGTTGGTACCAGGATAAACACTCAGGTGAACAACCAACGTTGACTGGTCCTACATGAGATGGAGACGGAGCCTCCCAGAGCAGATCTCACTGCTCCAGGACTGAGTCACTGTGATCTGTCCTCTGGACTCTGAGGATACAGAGACAAAAACACAAAGCAGCATCATGGTTTTGTGGGCTTCATTTCAGAGGGACGGATGTTCATAGAGGAGAGGAGTTTGATTCTCTGGACTTTACCTGTGAAGCAGCAGCAGAGGAGAGTCCAGATGAGGACGGAGATCAAAGTCATGTTTTTGATGAGGAGGATTTCTGTGGCTTCTGTTGTCATGAAGGACAGCTGTCAGTCATCCAGTCTTCAACTCTCAGGACTATAAACTCTCCCAGAGCACTGGAGCATGGTGCTGCTGATGCAAAGTGGCTCTCTATGGAAATGCTCTGACTGACTCCAACAGGGACTTCTGGTTAACTACATCAGTCTGCCCTCTTGGTTTTCATTTGTGACATTTCTTAGTTGCCAGGTTTGCAACTGCTGTTACATCAGCACGGAATATTTAAAGAATTCAGGACATCATAGGCTGAAATATTATTCAGGTAATTTTTATTACCTAATTAGTGTGGTGGTTCTGTTCAGTTTTTGAATCCTAAAAAATGGAGTAGTTTTAATTAGTGAACCAATTTGCATTTTTGTTGGAGTACCATGTATGCAATTGCTGGTGTGAAATGAAATTATGCATACACAAAACAAGAGATTCTGTACAAAAGGCTCTGTGCACTGAGGTTAATTATCTAAAAAGTTTCTTCAGAATCATCACAAAATGAGATAACACTTATTTGAATATGTAGACATTCCAGTAATTAGCCCTAAAACAAAACATCTGTGTTTTTTGTTTTTTCAACAGTTACAAATAAAAGTGAGGAGAGACAGAAATAAATCATTACAGCCAATTGTAGTAAACCAAAAACAATCATCAGGGACGCCCTATCATACATTATAACAGTTTAAAAAACGAATTATGAGACACAGCTACATAATAACATAAAATTCTTCCTCGAATCCTACATGTACAAGTGCTGAAAGAGCAGTGAGTCTGACCATTTTTATAATGTCTCTTTTACTGCAGATTAACATGTTCAGAGTCACAATATCTGAGGAAAGAGATCAGATGAGAATTGATGATGAGTGTTTCAGTGGGTTGGTGGCCTTTCCCACATACTCTTTCACCAGGACTTTTTCAGCAAATGTAACTTTTCTTGGTGTTGCATTTGGTGACATGTGTAACATAGTCATTCTTTTACCTGTTTTGAATTTAACAAATATTTTTTTAATGACGTAGTGCTGTGTACATATATATATATATATATATATATATATATATATATATATATATATATATGTGTGTGTGTGTGCGTGTGTGTGTGTGTATATATATATATATATGTATATAGATATAGATATAAATATATATATATGTGTGTAGGGCTCTGTGCACTGAGGTTAATTATCTACACATATGTGTGTGTATAAAATCTAAATCCGTTTTATTTTTTCCCAAACTTCCGTTTTAATTTTTGGGAATTCCGTTTTTTCCATCCCACTTTTTTACCTTTTACTCCTATTTTACTACCAAAAACAGTGTGTTTTTAATGTAAATGACTAAAATGTACACAAATTAAATAGAAATTAACTTAAATTTATTGAGTTGACAGACAAGACATTTCCTCAATACAGTAATATACAGCACATTAAAGTGCATCAAAAACAAGCAGCAAGTAATGAAATTGAGGAGACAAAAAATACATTTCCTTAATACTGAACCATCCAGTACATTAAAGTGCATCAAAAACAAGCACCAAGTAATTAAACTTTAGTTGAGTTGTCATAAAACAACAACCAAACATTTTAAACTTCTTTTAAAGTTATTTAAGCTGTACTAGAGCTACTCTCTCTTCAAGTTTTCCACCTATCAGAGACATCACCATTGAAATACATGATTTGCCAATCTCTTAGTGTTGAGTTCAGTGAGTGTCTCTCTCTTGTCTGTGAGAACAGTTTTGTATTTGCTGAAGCTCTGCTCAAAATCAACTGAGCTGACTGGGAAGTAGATGAAGGGCACAGCCATCTCTGCAACTCTTGGGAATCCTGCACTCAGGCCTCTCCAGTAGTTTGCAAGCTCCATATCAGTTGGCAGGGGGTCCCTGGAAACACATTGCTGATAGGCCATCCACTGCTCACTGAGCTCTGCTGATGGGTTAGCCATGGGCTTCAGTGTTGAGTAGGCTTTGATCTGCTTTTCCATTGCTGAAGCCTGTCTGGGATCAAAGACCTTGGTCAGCCTGTACAAATCTCTGGCTGGATGTGTGTCCCAGTGCTTTGAGAACGTTGTGAAAGCCAAATGAAATGCATCATGAAGATTGTCCAGCACGTTCTTCTTCTCTTGAACCCCCATTTTCCTCAGTAGCTCATCTGTCTTGGGCCCATAACCACATGTTTTTGCTGTTCCATTAACTAGGTAGGAGCCAAGATCCTCCATGACATTGTTTGCAGACACTGCTGTGGGTCTGTGGGTTCCTTCCAGAATGGTCAGGGATGTCATCACTTTGGAGCAGGCTTCTGAGATGAAGGTTAGCTTGAGAGTGAGGGTCTGCACCTTCTCCTCTGTTTCCAACTGGCTGAACATGCTCTGCATGATATTTTACAGACTCAAACCAGCTATTCCATCTGGTACACACTGCCTCAGGAGGAACCTTGGCCTGCACACACTCCTTGTTGATGAGGAAGGCCACCCATCTTCGCTTTCTGGCAGGTTTCTTGAAGAAGACAGATCTCATCCATGTCACAAGTGAGGTAGCATCAGAGAAGTATTTGTAATGCTGCCAGGTCTCACTCACCAGATTGATATGGCAGAGGCAGGTAACATGGGCACTGTTTGGCATCACTCCTTTCAGGACCTCCCTGTATGCTTTCAGACAGTAGGCAGCATTATCTGTGACCACTGCCCAGGCATCATTCAGATCCAGACTGTTGCTATGGAGGGAGGCTAGTATGGCTTGGGAAACTGTTGAGTAGTTGCATCTATCCATGAAGACAACATCCACAATAAAGTATTTGTTTTCAACTCCTGTGATAAAAGAAGAAAAAAACATTAGCTTGCACATGTAGTTTTAAATGTCTGTTTCATTTATTGATGTAGATTAAAAATAATAATACTAAAGATATATATTGTATGGCTGTACTGACATGATTTTAATTTGATTATTTTATTTTGAACATGTAAATTAAAAAATATATCAGTTAAAAAAGAGAAGAAAAAATAGGGAAAGGAAATGGACAATATTTCCACTTCTATTACAATTTGATACCTTGATTTACATGTGCAGAATATAATCTTTTTTAATCTTATTGGATGTGCATGTCAGCCAGATTCCCCCATGGGATCAGTTTTTTTCTGATTCTGATGCATTACCTATTAATCATCCTTTTTTAAAATGACCTATATTCAGTTATCCTATTACATTGTTATACATGTAACAATAAAAGGTCAAAATTATACGTTATCAACTGCCTGAACAAAAAAACTTAAAGGTAATATTTCACCTGAGGGGCGATGTTGGGTCAATACAAGCACATAATTCACTTAACAAACTGATATGAGTGTTGACCGTTGTACTACAGGCTGTTAAATTCACATTAACTTACCAATGACGATGTTTAGGACGCTCATCCACAACAAAGGAGTACTTTCTCCCACGGATCTTTTGTAGCACAGAGGAGATATGTTGCTCAAACACTCGGGGGAGGTGAATTTGGCGAAGGCTGCTAAAATTTTCAGGTAGTGCTCCTCCCTGTTTGCAGTGCTTCAGTACAAACGGACGCAATTTTGTCATCTTTTCCAAGGGGATGTTGGCCTCAGCACACATAGCCACAAAATCTTCAATAAACTCTTTTCTTGAGTCCGATGACTTGAATGTAGAAGCAGTAATGCACGTCTGTAGGGACGTGGTCTTGCTAGCATTGTTGTACCTTTCCTTGTCTCTCACATGGCTTTTGGACACTATGTGGTCACTGCATGTATTTTTACGTTTCCAGTCAATAGAGTGTTGACAGAATCTGCAAAACAACAGTTCACCTGACACATAAAAGTTGTTCAGGAACTGCTCGGCTCTGTACTGAGGGGTTAGCGTTGAGTTCTGCAGTTTTTTTGCCGAAGAAGACAGAGCCGCAGGCAGCCGCTTCGCCATGCTTACATTGTTTTGAAGGGGGAGGGGCTCAGTCTGTTGGGGCTTGTTGTGCCACTCAGATTTGCTGACCTCCATGCAGTTTTCCCCAGACATACGTTCCTCCTCCACACGATAACAGCATTGCAGTCAAATTATGTCAAATTCGATGTTCCGCATTAAAAAATAGATTCCGTTTTAATCGGCCAATTCCGCGATTCAGTGATCGTGGAAATTATAGAGCCCTATATATATATATATATATATATATATATATATATATATATATATTTATATATATATATGTATATATATATATATATATATATATACACACATAAATATATATATACACACACACATACACACACACACACACAGGGATTCCTCGACTTACATCGAAGTCAGAACTCACATATGAGAGTCACACACATACTTTACATTTTTTTAAAATTATTTTGACATTATTATTAATCAAATAAGTAATTAGGAAGGATAGTTTCTTTGTTTTGTCTTCATCCGATTTGCTTGACTTAAATATTTTCATATTTAGAAATGTAAATTCCAGACTATGTTAAAATTTGCTGCACATATAAATCAGCAGTCAGTATGGGAAGAAAACTGGCTTTTATGACTGACCAGATTAGAGACTGAAAGATGGAAGGGAAAGGACATTGTAAAGTATAACAGCGTGTCATCTGCATACAGTTTGATTTTATGATGTTGGACTCTGAGATGTTAGTGCATGTCTTGATAAAAGAAACAAGAAATGCAATTTACAGTGAATGACTCATGAATAAACAGGGTATCCACGTCTTCTAAACTTTTGTGAATACATTTGCACTGGCGTATTTAAATTTACCAGGACAGACAAGTAGGTTGAGATTTGTTGGATGTTTGATGCATAGAAGCCTCTAGATTTGTGATGTTTGTCCACTGTATTATTCAGCCTTTTACTTTAATTTGTACCCCCTCTGTATGTGTTGTTTTTATCTTTTACTAAACAAAGGTGTAGTTTGGTCTAAGAAAAGTGCTTGATTTGAAGTTTAACTTGCTGACTTACTGAAGAGAAGAACACAGAAGTGAATCAGTTGGAGATAAAAAGTCTGGAGGAGACATTCATGTTTGAAAACTCTTTTGGTATGCAAGTAAATTTGTTATCAAAGAGAGTAGATGAACAATAGTCATCTAACCAGTCAAATGTCATTGTGTGATTGTGTGTGTGTGTGTGTGTGTCCTCAGTGAAGTGTATCAGTCTCTGCAGTAGCTTCCAGCTGCAGCTTTCAGTTCAGTTTCTGTTCAGTCTGACTGAGGGAGGTTTTTGTACGACGCTTTTTCACTGTGTGAACACCCATGCTGACTGTTGGGATAGTGAAGACTCTTACAGTAATAAACTGCTGCATCTTCAGTCTGGACTCCACTGATGGTCAGAGTGAAGTCAGAGTTTGATCCACTGCCTGTAAAACGAGCTGGAATCCCTGATGCTCGAGTGCTTGCCCATAGTAAATGAGCAGTTTAGGTAGTTTCTCCATCTCTCTGTTGGTACCAGGACAAACGGTGTTTTGAGTTATAAACATTCACATCCTGACTGGTCCTACATGAGATGGAGACGGAGCCTCCCAGAGCAGATCTCACTGCTCCAGACTGAGTCACTGTGATCTGTCCTTTGGATTCTGAGGATACAGAGACAAAAACACAAAGCAGCATCATGGTTTTGTGGGCTTCATTTCAGAGGGACGGATGTTCATAGAGGAGAGGAGTTTGATTCTCTGGACTTTACCTGTGAAGCAGCAGCAGAGGAGAGTCCAGATGAGGACGGAGATCAAAGTCATGTTTTTGATGAGGAGGATTTCTGTGGCTTCTGTTGTCATGAAGGACAGCTGTCAGTCATCCAGTCTTCAACTCTCAGGACTATAAACTCTCCCAGAGCACTGGAGCATGGTGCTGCTGATGCAAAGTGGCTCTCTATGGAAATGCTCTGACTGACTCAAACAGGGACTTGGATTATTCTGATCATGCTGTTTATCAATAGATCAATACGTTTATGCATTTATTGATCAGGCACTTTTCAAAAACAGTTTTACGTGATTTGGGCTTTGTTGTTGTAGACATATTTTGTTTCCAAATGCCTCCTTAGTCACTCAAACATGTTGATAGAGAAATGACCACAAAATTAATGAACATTCATTTTTTTTAAATAAACATTTTTGTGGAAATGTATTTTCATTGTATTTATTGTAACTTTTCATATCAGCTGAAAAAACTTCAAGAACAGATTATTGTTGGTGAGTTTGTTTGTGTCAAAGTCAGAGAGCCGTGTCTCTCTCTACAGTCAGAGGTTTTTGTACGGCGGCTCAATGAGTTTGTATCACTGTGGTGGACTTTTGGTGGAGGAACCAGACTGGATGTTGGAAGTAAGTTTTTGCACAAATACTAAATACAGTATTGAAAAGTTATGTTGTAAATTCCATTATTTAATATTTTTGGAACATAACGATTTCTTGATTTAGTCATAATACCATTCATATTGATGTTTTTTTCCTCTTTTTTAACATGGAGGGTAACTACGAGCAACTTTACTCAACTATTCATCACAATGATACTTTTTTATTAAATAGGATTAAATTATAAATCAGTGAAGATAAAGATCTGTATTTCTCGCCGCTATTCTCATTATTGTGTCATATATTGTTTCAAATTTACTTGAATTTGAAAGGTTTGCCAATAATGACTGAAATCCACAGGAAGAAAATGCATTTTGCATCTCTGTATTCTTGCATATTTAGTTTTCCACCAAAAGTCATTTATGGTTCAAGTTTTGAATAATTTTCATAAGAAAGTTTTTAAAGTTTGTGCCTCAATTTCCAGCACAGTTTGATATATTTCAGATTATTTTGTGTGATGAAAATTGTCTCTGTGCCGAATGTACAAGAGAGGCTTCTTTAAGGGAAGTGAAACAATGTGTGAGTGACTGGTGGAGCAGAAAAACACCTGACAGAAACTCCTTAAAGGAGAAAATCAACTCTCACACAGTAAAGGTGTCCAAGTGTCTGCTGTTTGATTGGCAGCTGTGTGGTCCCTGTCCTCTAAGCTGATTGGTGTCTCCTAGGTGACGTCCGTCCCACCCTGACGGTGCTGCCCCCCTCCAGTGAGGAGCTGCAGCAGGGGAAGGCCACGCTCATGTGCCTGGCCAACAAGGGCTTCCCCTCAGACTGGAGTCTGGCCTGGAAGGTGGACGGCAGCAGCAGCAGCAGCTGGGAGGAGAGCAGGAGCCCCGGGGTGCTGGAGAAGGACGGCCTCTACAGCTGGAGCAGCACCCTGAGGCTCACTGCAGACCAGTGGAGGAAGGTGGGCTCTGTGACCTGTGGAGGCCACCCAGGGCTCCCAGACTCCGCTCTCAGAGACACTGAGGAGAGACCAGTGTCCCCAGTCCTGACCTGACTCACTGCTTTGACTCTGATCCTGGTTTCACTCTGATACTGCTCTCAGTCTGTTGAAACTCTCTGTCTTTATTTCCCTCACTCACTCTATACTGACATGTTTCATTTATACATTTATGCATTTTTGCCTTTAAGAATTTTGATCATTTCAAAACATTAAATACAAATTCATCTCATCTAACATGTCTGAAGTTCATTTATTGCATTTGAATTATTAAGTATCATATCATCAGCATATTATATTATTATTTTCTCAGATCTCAGAGAACTTGCTCAAGAATCATATCACATGCTCTCCTGTTGATTAACTTGCCAATCAAATAAGAATATGGGATTTTAATGAAATATCAATTGATAGTAAGAGGCTGTGATGGAAAAAGTCAACTTTTACTTTTGTTATTATCTTTGTACAATATGTATATCTCTGTGTGTGTGTGTGTGTGTGTGTGTGTGTGTCCTCAGTGTAGTGAAGCTCGTGTCTCAGTCACAGAATGTCTCTTTAATCGAGTTCAGTATTTTTACATGCTGAAGTATTGAGTCCAAAACTGTGGAATTAACTTTAAATCACATATAAAAGAAGAGTAAGTGTAGCAAGACAACCTGCTTTGATTATTGATTAGATGAGGGAGTGCAAGAAGTAAGTAATTACGGAAGTGAGTAAAGCTCATTAATACAGCACTTTTTACAACACACATTTATGAAGTGTTTTATGAACACATACATGAAAATTTAAATAAATAAGAAACAACAAAACAAGAAAAGCAGAGAGGCAGGACACATATGCAAACACAGAGTCAGTCAACTGGAGCTGTCCTCAACATATCAGGCTGTTTCCTCTTTACTGTTAAGAGTGTACCCCTACATAGTTATATATTTCACACGAGGAAGATCAAATGATATGAGTGAAAGCTCCACATCAGCTACAAGATGAGCACCATGTGTTCCACGTAGTAAAAATAGCATGTGTTACTGGATATGGCATTTTTTAAATATGCAGCTGCAGCAGGGGAAGGCCACGCCTGCACTTTTGAAAACCAGTTTTACATGATTTGAGGTTTGTTGTTTGAGATGTTTTTTGTCAAGATGAACATTAATTTATTTAAGAAACATATTTGTGGAAATGTATTTCTATTGTGTTTACTGTAACTGTTCAAGTCAGCTGAAAAATCTTCCAGAGCAGATTATTGTCGGTGAGTTTGTTTGTCAGTCAGAGATTCGTGTCTCTCTACAGTCAGAGAGATTTTTACGGCGGTACGGCGGCTCAATGAGTTTGTATCACTGTGGTGAACTTTTGGTGGAGGAACCAGACTGGATGTTGGAAGAAAGTTTTTGCAATACAAATACTTAATAGCAATGTTTTAAATTGACTTGTTTAATATTTGAGGAACAGAAAGATTTCTTTATTTATTCATAATACCTCTTATGTGCATGTTTGTATGTCCTTCTTTATCATGGAGGCTAACTCAGAGCAGCTTTACTCAACTTTTCTTTAAATATTCCTGTCATACTTACTTCAATTTGAACAACTTGAAGTGTAGAAATGTTCAAAACTTTAATCTTACACTAAAATATTTTTCAAGATTAGCTTAAATTTATTCAATTTTATAGCCACCCTCTGTTTTGCAGACTAATAGCAGTATCGATAGTTGTCATCTGACTAAAATTTAAACAGTGATATTTTCCTCCTTCTAATGATGCTGACACTGTTTCAGATTATAAAGTTTGAATTTACCAAAAACAATGTAAAGACAATCAAAAAATCACACCTCTCAATCTTCACTTATGACTCACTAAAAGTGTGTGGTGGAGTCTGTCTGCAGACACTCTGCTGCCCCCTGCCTTTATTTTTTTATTTTTCTGTGCTCTGGACATTTCTGGACATCAACCCCTGATCAGAGGTAGAGATGGGAATCAAGATCTTATATAATCCAATGCATCAGAATCATAAGCCTTTTTGATGAGGAGGATTTCTGTGGCTTCTGTTGTCATGAAGGACAGCTGTCAGTCATCCAGTCTTCAACTCTCAGGACTATAAACTCTCCCAGAGCACTGGAGCATGGTGCTGCTGATGCAAAGTGGCTCTCTATGGAAATGCTCTGACTGACTCCAACAGGGACTTGGACTTTTCTGATGGTGCATTTGATCAATGGCTCAATCAACAGAGCAAACTATTGATTAGAAATATATTAGGGCTTATTTGTATGAGGCTCCATCTTGAGTGAAGTGGAGATAGTTTTGCAGAATATTTTGGGATGTCCCCAAATGCAGTACCACAAAAAGTAATATCAAAGTGGGAAAGATTCAAACAAAACTGGTCTTTTCCATTGATCATAATCCAACATAAATGTGATTATGAAAATGATTTACATTTGATTACAAATTTCAGTTTGTCCCACTGAAAAAGAAATTATTATTGCTTCTAGATTTTTAACATAACACAAAGACGAGGCTAAAAATAACAGTTTGTGAATTGGTGTTAATCTCGACTAAATAAACCACGTATTTCATCAACTGGATAAACTGCGAATGTATTTGGTGAGTTTGTTTGTGTCAAAGTCAGAGAGCCGTGTCTCTCTACAATGAGAGGTTTATATACAGCGGCCCAATGAGTTTGTATCACTGTGGTACACGTTTCGGTGGAGGAACCAGACTGGAAGTTAATTGTAAGAACATTTTGACCTCTCCAATAACCCAATAACCAATTTGTGCATGTTTTATTTAAATTGCATAGCTGTAGACTTCACTGTCATGTTATGTCAGACATTTCAAATTTGATGTATTTTCAACAATTCTGTAAAGCTTTGTGCTGTCATTTACCAGACTAAACTCCACTCCAGGAAATAATCTTTCTCCACCAGAAATATTTATTTTCTTTTTTTCATTGAGGATTCCTGCTTTAATGAAGATAACATCACACCATTTAGGAGGTTTAGGTTTCAGATAAGAAATTCTCAAGATAGTTAAAATGATAAAAGCCTCACCATCTTCATCTTCTGTTTAATATTTTGAACTAAAGTGTAAAACACATAATTAATGTCTGCAAACTGAAAAATATACCTTGC